>CM063504.1:20169425-20284425 GCA_032207245.1 Pardosa pseudoannulata | reverse complement strand
ACTTTTCTTTTCCCACAAGCAATCTGTATCTTTTAATTGCCGACATCGGCTTAGAAGGTTCTTATTACTTGGGGCTTCATTTCTATAGCGATTTCTAAATTCTCGCTGCACGGAATTAACTAAAATAAAAACTTGCATATTCTAATACGCAAAGATATTCTATAGCATTTCACCATTTTGGATGTTATTTAGTGTTCTATGGATGTGTTACCACATACAGATCAACGGTGGAAAAATAACCCGTGTATTTTTCTTTAATTTCTTCTATTACTATTGTGATGTGATCATTAGTTTCGAAATTATAAATTTTTTAAATTCAGCCATTCATTTGTTGTAAATGTATATATATATATATATATATATATATATTTTTATATTTATACATATATATATATATATATATATATATATATATATATATATATATATATATATACATATATATGCAGTCCAGGAATTATACAACTGCTGGACACATTTGAAATTACAGCCCCTGTTATTTTTACTTTCCGGGGCTGCTGGACAAGAAGAAGCTTAATCTACTAGACTATTTAAGTAAATTGCAGTCGAGCCATTTTGGTGAAAAGAACAGGCACAATTCGTAGCGAAACAAACTTTATTCATTACCTGCTAAAAATGATATCTTTACCAGTTCACGACAGACAAGAGAATGACATAAAAAACACTTTGCTCGAACAGAGGTGTACCCAAGAGTGAAGACAGATAGAATTTTCCCAAGGAACAAGAAACTTAGCGAATTTAACTGATAGATGAGGAGAAAAACTGAGCCTTTTTCTGGCGACAGCTGGAAAACGTGTTGAATGGACAAAAAAATTATATCTATTGGAAAGAAAGCTTTGGGAAATATATTGGAAGAATTTTAAGTCCTGGACTCCTTTGATTAAGACATTTTGAGGCTGTAAAAATAGATTTTAAGGAATTAGAATAGGTGAGAGGAGGTTTTTAAGGAAATATTAAAGTGAAATATTTTGATATATTACACACACACACACACACACACACACACACACACACATATATATATATATATATATATATATATATATATATAGAGAGAGAGAGAGAGAGAGAGAGAGATTGGGGGGACAGAGACAAAGAGAGAGAGAGACTAGCCATCTACGGCATTTGGTGTTATTAGAGTTTTTTAATATCGTCCAGTAGTTATCATCGTCCGAATAGCAGTTAGGATAGAAAAAAAATTGTGCAGCACTCCCGTGTCTATCAGAGGACGCACAGAGTAAAAAGTGTTTATGAAAATAAAATAATTTTATTGTTAGAATCTATTTACTTCATGGTCTTATTTATTGAAGTAAAGAGGAACTTTGCAAGTAGATTAGAATCAGGTTTTCTCTTGTCTGTCTGTATTTTACTTCTTTCAAAACGTGGTTTTTAATGTAATGGTAGAATGAGATGTCTCTTTTTGCTATACTTTGTTTTAGCAAGTAGAAAAGGTGACAATTGGTCTCTACAAACGTTTTATACTCCTTCGGAATTGTGTATTATCAAGAGAAAGTCAAAAAGAAATATTATAGAATATCCTTCTTTTTATTATGGGAAAACATTAAATTTTGCAAAGTTTGTAGCAAAATTTCACACAGAGACTATTTTTTCTTTAAGTTCTCTCATTGTCACTTACTCACTAATACGAAAAGCTAGTGGACGTGCGTACTTCAATGGCTATAATTCTACAACTAACGGCTATAGCGATTCGAGGCAAATATCTGTTGTATAAGAATGACAGATAAAGGGTAAACTGCGTGGTAGGAAAAGTCAGGAACTATAGATTATGAATGATAACATGCTAGATGAGTTGAAGGAAATATTATGGCATGCTGGAATGGTATTAATGGGAATATTTAACAGAAAAACCAGAGCATTTAAAACTGAAAAACCTACTAGGGTTCGAAATAGATGCCCTGTATTTACTACAGAAAATTTAATGAAATTTTTTACGAATCATTAAAAAAATATGATAAAATTTTGCAAAAAAAGATATCTAATGCGTTAAGAATAGATTGAATTGATTTGCACATTTACCTTTACTTTTTTCCAACACTGATTTTATGTGAAAAAATTCTGCTTTCTATATTGCCTTCTTACTTACATAGATCCTGTATTTGAGTATCTTTTTAATCTGACAATATTCTCTTCATAATAAAAGTCAGTTTTTGATTAATTAAAAAACAAGTTCCTAAATGCCGTAACTTTTAGTGAATAAGGAAAAATGTAAGTAACATAAACCTCCTAAAACTTGTGTCTTAAAATGGGTACGAAATTTGAAAATACCTGCCTTATATAATATGGCAGTAATTGAAACACTCCAGTAAGATTTTATTTTATAATAGTTTTAAGGTTAAATATTGTTATAGTTAAGTATTCGATTTAGAACTATTATACTCCATTTTATTATAGCTGGAAAAAATACATCAAAATATTTGCGTGTTGCATTGAACCGTTTTGCTCGTTTACTTTAGAATAAGACAAATTTTAAACAGTCTGTAGTATGTCTGCGTTTTATTAAAAGAAACTACTTGGCCTGAAAAAACATTAGATATAAAAGGTATATTCCTATACTAAGGAATAAATATTATTCTACTATTGTTTTTAACTGTAAATACGAAGAGATATCTATTCTCTCTCAATACTACTTTAAAAATATATTAAAGCCTTCAAAGAGGAAGCTTAAGCATTTAAACATTACAAAATAAAACTAAACGAATGTTTTACCTTGTTTTCGCTTGTCTGTTCTTACAGTGTTGTACACTCGTATATAATATTAGATTTCCTATTTGTATGGATGTTCGTAGCTTTTCGGAATTAACATTAGCTGTGGATCTTGGTTTCATAAACCTTTGTGTAGCAAAACAATAGACCTTAGCGTACCCAACCAACCATAACATTTGATTTGAAACGACTTAATTCCTTTAACCGTTTAATGCCCAAGTCATTTCTGCGATTACATTTCGGAGCCTATCTTAAATCTAAGTTAATATGGACTGTACAGAACGAAATAAATTTGAAGATCAAACAATTTTGAATGTCACGGTGGTAATCAGTTACCGTTTTAAACATAGAGTGATATTTATAAAAAAAAAGGAAAAACTTCCTGAAAAAAGATTTATTTGATATTGCAGGTAAAATAATCTCTGCAAAATGCTGTAGTGTAATGGAAAAAGCAAATTTGTCATGATCTCAGTCTGTATCTGAAAAAGTAAATTTATGAGCGCTGATCGAAAAATCATAAAATCTAGATCTAAATGAAAAAAATAGAAATAATAGAAATTACTTGAAAATTTCGTAGATTGTTTATAAGATTGCCCATTACTTACTCGCAAAAGGAAAATTTGTTCTAAGAAAACATAAAAACTCTACAAGCTATTTTTTAGCAGTATCTAAAATGATACGACAGGCATTAAAGGGTTAAAAAATGGCTAATTTTTACTTTAAGTTTGGTTGGGTTTGGAATGCTACGGTCTATTTTTTGCAATACAAAGGCTAATGAGACCGGGACGTACAGCCGATTCCGAACTGCTACGAACATCTATTCCACAGTGGGATTCGAACCCACGAACTCCGGTTCTAAAGGCCGGCACCCTAACCGATCAACCATCGTTAGGCAATTTTGGTATTAAACATTGCCTACTTGGAATTATTAGACTGATAAGTATTTTTATTGGATATTCATCAATTCTGTACACCAATCACCTTAAAAGGAAAACCAAGCATAGAAATTAAAGTTAGAGATAAACATTTATATACTAATGCAATTAAAATCTTTTATTTTTTATTTTTATTTTTTAACAACTACAGTCATTTAAAGTAAAACTCGTACACTAAGCTTTTCCGGTTCAACAAGTGAAGTTTTCGACATGTTTTTCACTCGTTTAACCAATAAAACTGTTAAAAAAGTATTTTTACACAACGAACTTTAAGCATTACACAATATTTAGCAAAGTAGCGCTTATTTAGATGGATATGGAAAAAGCAGGGTCGAAATAAAATTGCTACACTTTACAAAATTTTCAATTTTAGTAAATTAAAAAAAAAATTATTCTTCAGTTTGGTATATTTCATTAGATATCATCTATATATCCTAACGTATGTTTTTCACTTTTAAAATATTAAATTGGAAAACAAAAAATACATAGTGTACAAGTTTTATTTTTCTGATTAAGTAAATCAGAAGCGTTTTCATATCGAACGCATTAAACTAAGGTCACAAAATGAAAATATGCATTAATGTATATAATTCATTCTTATGGGAATGTAGTACTTTTCTATCCGATGAATCTGCATCATAAAATAAGTTCTGCTCATTTTAGAATAAAGTTTTAAGTTCTTTAAGAAGGCTTAGATTTAAAAATGTTTAGTTTTGTAATCCAAGTATTATATTTTTTTAAATTACATATACACAAAATGAAAAATATGAAATTTACAAGATAATTGTTGAAATACAATATCTAGCTTTCGAAATTTATATTTTAGACACTCATTTTTTGGTATAAAATTGAAACTATATAGATATTTTACTGGGCACAAATTGTTCGCATATACACCTAAGTAAGACAATTTATTATCTTTTATTAACTGTCAAATTTCTGTTTCCAAATGCTTCAAAAGGATACTTATAGTGTTTTTGTCAAAAAAATTTCTTGGGCAGAGAAAAAACGCCATCCAAAACATTCGAGTGTGAACAGACGTACGCGGTATAGTCCTCCGGCCCGGGAGACATTTTGAAAATTTCATTTTGGCCCGCACTTAAAAGTATTTGCCTCCCCCCCTGCCATACACCATTTGCCATATCAACTGTTGAGCTACTTTTATTTGAGCAACCATTATATTAATAGGAACAATGTTTTCTTTTATAATATAGCAAATATTAATCTTTTTAAATTATTAATTTGTTATGATATATTGATTTTTCAAGTCTTTAAATCTTAATTACTTTTAAATTTTTAGTTTTATAAAATAAAACAAACATTTATCTGCAATTCCATATAAATACTTAGTTTCTTATAAATATATGTTAAAAGTTTCTTTTTAAGCAAATAAATTTCCTTTCTTTGAGCGTATGTCAAGTTTTTCTTTAAATGCGTTACATAAAATAAAACTAAATTTTTTAAGTTAGTGTATTATTAAAGGACTTGTGATTAATTTATTCGAGTAAAATGTAGTATTCGTTTAAAAGGAGTGACATTTTTATTTTGTGATGAATCCAAAAAAGACTTTTTATAATAAAGATGTTTCTTCTCAAAAGATATTATGCCATCATAAATAAAAGATAAAAAAGGGCCTTTTAAAAAATTGGATTTAAAATCAGGATAATTCATCATAATACTAGTAAATGTGGAATTTCTTTCCTAAAGGAGAATATCATTTATTTCAATTTAATGGGAGCAAAAAATATAGAGGTAATCTAAAAAGTTAAATTCGTTTAACTGGGGACGATGAGTTCTCGTCATTGAAAATTTATTCTCCGACCAGAGAGCAAGACGTTAAATCGTCTTGTGAGACCGTGGAAACACATTTAAAATCGTAAAACGTCATGAAATCAATTTTCGTTTTATTTGTTTTTCAGTTTCCTTTTGATTAATAATAGGGGAAAGTTATGATAGGGTGCCTTTACTGGCAGACTAGCGGAAAAACTTAATCTTCGCCATAGTTCTGAAACTCCTGCGAAATATGATTTCGGTAAGAGAGTTTTCGATTAAAGGTTTTTCCACTGGAAAGAAAATGCAATGGAGATCAATAAAAAATTATAGTTAACGCTATTTCTTTTAATGTGGTCTTAAACTTATCTCTTCGCCAAAAGTTATTTAGACTTTCATTTAAACATGTAATCTGTAATGAATTAAGAACTTTATCTTATTTTTCAACCTTTTAAATTGATGTTGCTTTTTATTTATTTTAAATTACTCTTTTAAACTTTGAATTGTCATTTTAACTGTTAATTTTATATAAATCATATTTTTTAAGATTTGACTTTCCTCTTTTCATTTCTTTAAAAATGTTTCTGCTTAAACCCCCTATATAATAATAGCCTAAGTTATCTGTACGTCTGTCCTCCAATTTATGAAGCGGTTGGACCTGGAATGGATAGAGGCATCCATTCAAAGCGAATAAAGTTTATTTTCTCCTAAACTATCAATCCGACTCTAAAATAAATTTGTATAAATATGCTTCATATCACAGCAAAAAATTTTTCAAGCGTTTAATGCCATTATTTCAAGCCCTATTTTCCCCGGTTAAGAGCAGGCGATTAAATTTATCCATTTATCACTTAATATATAGGTAAAAATAACAATTTTTTCTAGCATTGTGACGTCATTCCTTTAAACATCTCATTGAATCATTCTATATTTTAAACTATTTAAATATCGTCTACACTATTTTAATATCTTTTATCACTGAACTTAGATATTACGTAAATGATTTTCTTTTATATTTGGCTTAATTAATAGATTAGGTACATACGTGATAATTTTAAATTGAATCATCGATTATTTTTTGTTGCAATGAAACTTTTACCACCGGTATTAACAATAAATTCTTTTCATATAAGTCTAGGAGTCTATTTCACGGATTAATAAATATCTAACTTTTTATATATATTTGAAAATTAAGAAGTTTGTTCTTTTGTGTGTTTGTTTATTATACATAACCGCACGGTTTGACTAAATGAATTCAATGTGATTCTAAACTGCATTACAGGATCGGGAGACTCTAGAGGAGTATGACGATAAATAAATTATTGAGAGTGAACCAGATAGTTCTCAGCCAAAACAACAAACCATTTTTTACCTGCCTCATTGGGTACTTAACAGTTCTGGAATATTAAAAATTTTACTAATCCCGTGATATGATGGGCTATATGCTAGTTAGTAAATAGCGTAAACTTTTACACGCTATTAACTGGGGATATAACAATTAAAATAATTTTTTATATTTTTTCAAAAATAAAATACTTAACTATGGCCCTTACTCTGGGAGTTGCGGTTCGTAACGAACGTTCGTTGTGACGTCACCTTGACGCCAGATTGCGGAAATTTTGACAGCAAACGATATTTCGGTACTCTGGGGGTTACATGCGGAAAGTTACCGATAGTTTAGGTTGCTGTAATTTTCCGCACGTAACCCCCAGAGTACCGAAGTATCGTTTGCTCTCAAAATTTCCGCAATCTGACGTCAAGGTGACGTCACAACGAACGTTCGGTACGAACCGCAACTCCCAGAGTAAGGGCTTATATGTTGCCTCATTCAGTTATGTGTATGGAATTGTAAGAAACTTTTAACTTCTGGGGATATAGCAGTTAATATCAAATTGCAGTTAACCGTCAAACTATAGGTATACCAAAATGAACTGTGTCAATTCCTAACAACTGTTTCATTTTCAAAAGGACAGTTTGTTTGTTACGAGAGCTTTGTCAATGTTTTAGTACGCAGGACCTATAGCTCAAAACGTTTCCGTAAGTAATATAACCATTGAAAAAAAAATCGAATTTACAGGGAACTAAATTTTTGGAAGTTAAGAGTTTGTTATAATTCCATACACATAATCAAATGACGCAACATATGGTTAAGTATTTTATTTTAGAAAATATATAAAAAATTTCTTTTAGAAAAAAGGAACATAAAATGAACGAGATTCAACTTGTAATATATGTTGAATTGATTATTAAATTGTTAATAGAATGAATTTCTAACTTTTGTTCACAATAAATGTCAAGTAAAGTTTTTTGTTGTAGAACTCTTTAAAACTGCTGCTATCGGACATTCACTAATTACTATTTCTACTAGATAGAAACAATTCTGTTGAAGTTCTTTCAATTTACTCATAATTGTATTAAAATCCAAAGACAATTAAAAAAAAATGATAAAAATTTAAACTAACCGCATATGAAGTCTTTATCTTTTACATAAATCTACATTTAAATGTTTTTGTACCTTTTTTCTTTTGGTAAATTAGTAAACCAAACTAAGGAAATAAACAAAATCTTACCTATAAATATCCTATTCTTTTTATAAATCTGTAAATTTCGTAATATTTTTAATATAATTTACCCACGTGGCTAACACTTTGTACCCAATTCCAATGCAATTACCTAAATTTCATTCACAATCGAGATACATGTACCATTTTAATCTAGAGTGATTTTAATTTAGAAAAATCTTACAGGCAATTTTTCGTTCCAATGCGAATATTTTAATCCCTTTTCTATAACAACAACTCTAAAAAACTCTAATCTACAGTAGTTCCTACAGGCCATTTCCTTAAGGATATAACTAAAAACACCTTTAATTTACATCAAACTTTTATTTGGATTTTATAATAGGTTTGGTTTAGTTTGGTCTACTTTTTGCAACACGAGGACTAATAAGACCGGGACCTACAGCTTAAAGCCGATTCCGAACGGACATCCATACGACAGTGGGATTCAAACCCACGAACTCCAGTACCGAAGGACAGCATCCTAACCAATAGGTCATCGTTCCGCCCATCGTTCCCGGTTATGATAAAATCATGGATATTGGTACAGAATTTTTCTAAAAAAATAGCTTTTAAAAAATCACCTTTACCCATTACTGTAACTTTCTTTTATATAAAAATACTTACAATTATTAGCATTAATTTTTAAACCTTCTTTCTTTGTGTCTTTTGGAATCCTCAGTGCATTGATATTGATAAAAACTTTAATATTTCTTCCATAAGTTTGTAACTATTTATTTTTAGAAAATTCAACATATTCAGCAAATTTTTGATATTATATAATTAAAATGCAATATAGGCATATAGACAGCGTTCCTAAGTTAAAATTTCGCCTCCCTAAAATTTTATATCACACGATTGAAACCTTAATTTACATTTTTTATCATTTCAAGAACACATTTTTAACATCTTTTTATCGCATCGCTTCATACGCACTAGCTTAACAAAATTTAATCATATTCTGAGTATATTTATTCAAGAATGTTCTGCTCAAAAAATTAACGTCAGGTTTCAGACCCTTTTGAAACTTGCTGTTTATAAGGCTTTCTACTACTTTAACATTAGTAAAAACAGGATGCAATGATTACAGTCAATGAACTTGTTAAATTATTAATATTACTATGAATTGCTATTCCAAAATACTTTAGCAATTTATCCATAAATTGATCAGTTGTTAGCTTTGCTTTACTTTTTGTTGATTAATGTCAGTATATAGAACTTTCTTCTCCACAGGCTTTATTGCTTGGAATATTAGTGTTTGAAAAAAAAAATGCAACACCAAAAAGGAATGACGGGATTAGGCTGAAATTTTCAACAAATGCTAAGTATAGTGTTTTGTGCAGATGACTAACATTTTAGTGTCACCATGTATGTGTGGACTGCACTATAGCTAAAACCGGATAAATAGAAGGTTCTAGCAGAACGTTGAAAATAATCTATCTGTTAGTGGTAAATGTCAGATGAAACGTAACTATGGCTCTTCGACGAATTTACACAAATTAGTTTGAAAGGGAAGAATAATCGGCCTTTGTGAAGGAGGAATTTTTTATCGTGTAATGGCAACTCGTATGCAGCGTAACAACAGCACAGCAATGTGTGGAAACAATGGTCGGTGGAGAACCGGACTACTCGGAGATCCGGGAGAGGATTCTGAAGGGTGATTCCAATTCGCTAAGATAAACACCTGGTCCGCATAGGGCTGGTAGACCTTTCAGATTCATTGCGAGAATTGGTAACACAATTCTTCACTGCTACAGATGTATCATTGTCTTTTTCTTCAATTCGTCGACATCTGCTGCACCGTGGACCATCAGGACTATCAGGATGAAGTGTGATATCAACGTCATCTGGGGGGGATTCCCCACGGGCCCTGGCTTTTTCTGTTGGTTGGCTTGTCAGGGGATGTCGGCTAAGTGTCAGTAGACAGAAGTAGAGAGAAAGAAGTAAAGGATAGAGTCTGGGATCCACGAACTTCATGAGACTAGTGGCCAGGAGTAAATACTCGCGGTCACTAGTAAGGGTTCAGAGAAAGTGAACAAAAGGATAGGGAGTTTTGTTTTGAGAGCAAGAGCTACTTTATACAGGATTCTCTTTAAGCGCGCCTCTGTCTGCAATGAGCTCGTAAACATAGAGACTGGCGTAGATATTGGCAACAGGTGGTTTTTTTCTTATTTACGTAAGTGAACTCAAGGTAAATTTTCTTCCATTTTTAGTGATAAATAGCCAATCATGAAGATTGCTGTTTCTATCTAGCTGAAATAAAATGCTTTAATAGAAAATAAAACAAAGAGGGGATGTTGTACAACCATAAATCCCTTTTGTTTTCAGACTTGTTATGATTTATTTTCTAAATTCCTCATTACTTCTAAGCTCTGTTATTTTTCATCTTCAGAAAAATTAAGTAGCACCGAAACCGAAATCTTGTGTACAAGGCCATAAACAAATACTGAAGCCGAAAGATTTACACAAGGTAAGTTAAATAATTTAGTATGCAGTTTAAAACTTTCAAAAGAAAGGGCTCAAGTTTTAGCATTGCTACTTAAAATTAAAAATTTACTTACAACAGGATCAACATTTTCTTGGTACAGAAATCAAGAAAGAGAATTTACTTGATATTTTTCTCGAATAAAAACACATCTACGTTCTATATTATGCACGAACTCACAGACCATTTGTTTTCCATATCATGTTACAATTAATCTCATTGAAGACTATTGAGGATATTTACTATCCTCAATATCCGCAAACTTAAAATTAGTCTTACTGTCTAATGGTGACGTCATTTTTCAATATCTGAGGCTCATTCAGTAATTTTAAGGAATCATACAACTTTAATTTTCTCCTCATAAAGATAAAATATTGAGATAAATATTTATTTTAAATATATATTTAGCTTTAATATATATTAAAATATTGGCCACAGCTTTCTGGTGAAACCTATAGCCTATGGAACATATAAATTTTCATTTTATATTATAAATGACTAGCTTCTTCGTGTCCAGCCATCGGTCTGAATAATTGTTTTTTAAGTAGTTATATTTATTTAAAAATACATCAATTTTTAGATTATATTACATATCTATCATAGATTGTTAACAAAATGTAAGTAAATATAAAATTTGTATTATTACGTTCGATTTATGAGCAATTGAAAAGAAGTGAAGTATAAAAATGTCCTAAGATTCCTTTAACATTTAAGTCTATCAGCTACGGAGATATGAACACTTTCAATCAATATAATTTTTAGCTTTAAAAAAACAGAGCTTAGTTTTTATAGTTTTTTAGAAAATAAAGAGGATATATTCGAATTTTTAATTCGTATGCATTTCAAAATTCTATCACTAACATTATTTCTTATGTCGCAATTTGAAATTTCATTTGTATGCTTCAAATGTGTTCTTTATAGGCTTATATTGGTAGATGAAATAGCCCAATTTATTTTTAAATAAATTATGACGTCACTCAAAATAAAGAGCCTAGTATACTCTACGTAACCAATGACATTATCGGTTCTTTCGAAGGGGTTCAGATAAGTTTAAAGAACGTTTTCATATAAACAAAGACATATTAATTTTAGATCGACGTAATTATTATTAGCGATTAAATGTATCAATGAATTTGCACTGCGGGACTCAAAAATGATTATTTTAAATTTTGCAATAAATGAAGTGCTTTGTAAACTATCGAAAATGTTTAACTGAAAGGAAATTTCCTGAGTGTTAAAATGACCTGTGAATGGAACAATTAATAATGCGGTAACTGCGGAGGAAGATGTGTGAAAATCACGCAAAAAATCTAATTATAAAAATCTAATTATAAAACTTCTAAAGAAGATATATCCTAAAGTGATCCCAAAACTATTGCGAAGAAAATTTTAAAAGTCGTATCACAAAACGTTTAGTTGATTTTATGTGATTCGCGAACAGACACGAACCAATTTATCGTTTTATTTACACAGCTTAAAAACGAATCCATTTAATTTTTTAGTTTACTTATCTATTCCATGGAAGTGCCTCAAATTTCTATATACTGTTCTAGAAATCAAGGTGTTATGCTGCAGTTTTAGGAACAAATCCAATTTATGTATTTTATGCATGCTTTACTTCTTAAGGGGGGCGAGGTATTGTAAATTTTAATGCTTGATATTTTTTCAATCATTCTCCTTTATTTTTTAAGAATTCGTAAAAGAATCTATATATTAGATCTAAAGTTACTGCATATTTTAAGTGCATTTTAAGATTCAAATAAAGCTTTGGTAACGGAAAAGTTTTTAACTTTTATAAGAGGCTGTTTAATACTTGACGTGTGATTGGGTCTCTGGCTGTCATTTTTACTTTTCACGTTTCCATGACTCATTTTAATCATTTCGTCTTTCTCAATTTAGCTAATTATTGTTAAATCTTAAAATGTAACCTACTTAGTTTAGTTTCTACACAATTTCAACTTTACCTTGTAGATTACTCATTAGTAACACTAACTCTTATTACTTTTTTTCTCTACTCGAAGTTTTCCCCAGCGTATCACATTCCTAAGAGCTTTATTTTCCCTTTGATATACAAAATTCTTCAAAACTAAGATCTACGAAGCAATATTATAGTCTAATGTATCATTATTGAACTTCGTGACCTCTCGGTCCAATGTATGCGATATGTTAGTCGAAGAAGAGTAAAAACATCCTGGCGATTATCATATGCTGGGAGCTAAAAGCTTAAAATAAGTTGGACATTTTTCCCCAGTTTATTAATTACCGGTTATTTAGACACACATACAGGATATGTGGGAATACAATATAGTATAGTAAATCCATGCTATAGACACTGATATGTAATACTCGTAAATTAAAATCACAAAAGTATCTCATTAGATGGATATTCTTTGAATATATTTGCTGAAGTTAAGAGTTTATCCATACAGCAGAACTTCGATCTCTCGTTTTTCAAAGGGACGGAAATAGTAAGAGGGAAATTAATGTAAAAGTTCAATAAATGTGGGGCAATGAATAAATTATTTACTTCACTAAAAAAAGTATTTAACATTTCATGGACTATATTTTATGGTTAGAATGATTAACATTTAAAATGTATTTTGCAATTGATACTATCTTTGTCACAAGTTAAACGGAAAAAAGCAAGTTTTTTATTGCCTGAACGTCTGCATTCTCACTATGATTTTAATTTTAACACAGCTTCTTCTGATTAAAAATAAATAAATAAATAAAACCTCGGAATTCTATCAGGTTTGTTTAAGTTTTCCTTCTCCCTTTTCCCATTTTTCTTCTGGTTTTGCATAAATCCTCCATTTTATAACCCTACAAAATGCTATTAAACCTCTGGTGATCTAGAAAATACCCTGATCATCCATAAATCTTTTTTGCCATCCAACAGGATCTTGAAATGTTCTTTTCAACAACAAAAAATTCCTTTATATCAGTTCTCCTAAAATTTCTCAGAAACTATACTTCTGGGAAAAATTTGCAATGGGATCAATTTTGCCGACGATGAATGTGAAAAATGGAGAATCTGGGAAAAATAGCGTTAATTGTATAGGGATAAATTTGGGACCAAATGATTTGAACGATCAGGGGGAGAAAACGGATAACGCGGGAACAATAGACTGAGGTTTCACTATATATTGTGCTTAGTGTATACTTTTTCTTCTCTAATCCTTGCTAATTTTTTATAATAGGTTATTAAAGTTATTTTAAACAATTGCAGACACTGGACAAACCTTTCTGAATTTTTTTACTATCACTTATTTAGTTAATTGCATTCAGATAACTTTGAATTCAATTTTCTTTAAATACCAAAACATTAGCCGTTTATCTTTGTTGTAACAGACAGTTACTCAAACAAGCTTAACGATATCATAGTACGGCAAGGGAAATACTAAAAAGTAATTATTGAAAACTAAACGTTAATACTCTCTGTAAAGGATTTCAAAATTCCTTGTAATCCTTTAAAACTCAGTCACCTATCATCTTTGGTGTGAAAAGGACGGTGACAAGTTGCTTTTGCAAACATCATGTATGTAAAACTTAGTCTATATTGCATAAACATTCCAGTGAGTGAGGGTTTCAGAGTAGTTAATCGGATTAAGGAAGACCATTTAGATGTCACTTCTTATCAATAATCGTGTCCGCTTTCCTGTTAGGAGAATTATCTAGTTGGTAATCAGAAGATATTCTCAATATGTCTTTAAAGCCACTGCAGGTCAAGTTTTATATCCCTTTTAATGTATAAGTAATTATTGTTACTGATTTATAATGCAAAGATTGGCAAATATTTTAAGCTTAATTGACACGATCCCATTTTAATTCTAAAAATCGACTAGCTTATGTTTAAGAGTTTGAAAGTATTTACCTATCAAAAATAAGATAATTCCATACTTAGTCAATTAACAAAAGATCGGGGGCATCTCCAGAGTTTATACCTACTAGTTTTTAATCTATGTGTTGGCGAAATTAGTAATTTATCATCTGCAATTACGAAAAGAAAAAAAATTCATCTATTATTAGTGCCAATTTTTATCATGAAAAATCTGTTAAATAAAAACAATTATCTTTTGAAAAGATAAATTTATTCAATAAGAAAAACGTTTATCTAGGACAATGGATTATGCCAGGAAGTTGCAGTTTATCATTGATACACTTTCGATGAATAAGTGTCTATGTGTTAAAGAAATTAATAATTTATCATCTGCAGTTAAAAAAGAAAAAAAAATCATCTATTAATAGTGCCAATCTTTATCATGAAAAATCTGTTAAATAAAAACAATTATCTTTTGAAAAGATAAATTTATTCAATAAGAAAAACGTTTATCTAGGACAATGGAATGTGCCAGAAAGTTGCAGTTTATCATAAATACACTTCCGATGAATATGTGTCTATGTGTTAAAGAAATTAATAATTTATCATCTGCAGTTAAAAAAGAAAAAAAAATCATCTATTAATAGTGCCAATCTTTATCATGAAAAATCTGTTAAATAAAAACAATTATCTTTTGAAAAGATAAATTTATTCAATAAGAAAACGTTTATCCAGGACAATGGAATGTGCCAGGAAGTTGCAGTTTATCATTGATACACTTCCGATGAATGTATATCTATGTGTTGGCGAAATTAATAATTTATCATCTGCAGTTACGAAAAGAAAAAAAATATCATTTATTAATAATGCCAATCTTTATCAGGAAAAATCTGTTAAATAAAAACAATTATCTTTTGAAAAGATAAATTTATTCAATAAGAAAAACGTTTATCTAGGACAATGGAATGTGCCAGAAAGTTGCAGTTTATCATAAATACACTTCCGATGAATATGTGTCTATGTGTTGGCGATATTAATAATTTATCATCTGCAGTTACGAAAAAAAATTCATCTATTAATAGGGCCAGTCTTTATCAGAAAAAATCTGTTAAATAAAAACAATTATCTTTTGAAAAGATAAATTTATTCAATAAGAAAACGTTTATCCAGGACAATGGAATGTGCCAGGAAGTTGCAGTTTATCATTAATACACTTCCGTTGAATTTTAACAACTTCACATACCAATAAAAGAAATGAAAGAGAAAACTAGTTTATTTTTTAATTTCCTGAGTTTTAAAGGTTTTGCTCCTCTAATTTTCTAAGTGCGCTTTATTTATTTTCTCGCTGAAATAAGAAAGTAATCAAAAAGGAAAGGAAAAGCTATCTACTTACTCGGAGAAGTCAATAATGATTCTGCAATTAACTTTTAAATTGCAAATATACTCAGTAAAGAGCTTGGAAAAGCATCGCTAGCTAAATTTTTACTTAACATTTAAATCAAAAGAATTTTAATTTTCTAAAGTAAAATTCGTAAGCTTTTTTTTCCTTATCATTTTTCTAGTTTGCGAAATGATTATTCCGCGTATACTGATGTATTTAAATCAAAATTAAAATGCAATAGTCTTGCAAATGCAAATGAGTAACATGAGATGTATAAATTGCTCTTCACAAATCACTTCACATACGACTGCAAAAAGAAATATGAAAAATTTTGATTGCCTGGAAAAGAATATAGAACAGGGTTCGACCAATACCTCTCTAGGAGGGTGTTGGTTCGACATGCATGAGGTCATAGTCATATTTCGGCTTTTTATACCTTACAAAGAGTGAAGTTATGTTCAACAGTAGGGTCCTTTTAACCCAAAAACTATTTTGTGTTCAATTTTCCCAAAATGTTACTAACGAAATTAAAATTCATTTCTGACTTTTATACCCATAAAAATCTATAAATGTACTAGACGACCCGACAGCCGTTGTTCCGTTTTAAAGCTGTAAATCCAAAAATTGTAAAATATTTTTAAATAAATTATAAATTGGACCGTTTTGATGGAAAAGTAAAAAAAAAAAATATTTTAAAAATTCTTGATGCCACCACGCGTACAGTCATCATAAAAGTAATTAGATTAAATTAAAATTTCCACATCGCCTGTACTATCCTGGGACTTCTCGTACTAAAGCCCGTTGCTCTGACCACTGCGCCACAGATACGTTGGTACGGAGGGTTTCAAGAGGCATTATAATAATCTCAATAAGTGCGCAATTCTGTATTTTTAATAAAAAAAACATCGGATCAAATTGTGAATCTAAACCATTCTCGAATCAACTCTATTATATACACAAAATTTCACTAAAATCAGTCCAGCCGTTTAGAAAGAGTTCTATTACAAACACAAGGACTAGAGATTTTTATATATAAAGATAATATTGAAGGATCTGTACATTTGCGAAAAATGTTTCATCTCTAAGCTTCCAAGTGTGAGAATAAAACTGTAGGTATTTGTTCGTACTGTAAAATACCGATGTGTAGAAAATGCACATAATATATATAACAAAAGTTGCCCAAACTCGCTTGAATTTTGTAAGAAACCATTCCATTAATTCCGGTATTTCCATTAAAGTAGTCTATATATATTTCTAGCTGTATATATTTTTCTATATTGTAATATCTTATTTTTTATCATTATAATAGTTTAGTATCTAAAAATGAATAAATGTTATTGCTTATAAGTACAATGTAATTTATGAATAACAACATGGATTGAGGTAATGTGTAATACATTACCATAATTCATATTAATTGGGGTAAATTTGACTCAGCCCGCTGTTTTAGGTAGACTGAAATTCATGCTGTTCTAGTATTAAATAGTATTAGATTCATTTTTTACTTCGTTAAAATAGTAAGAAACATTAAGTGCTATATAAAATACACATAATATATGCTTCTTGTATACAGAATAAATTAACTATAAAATGAATATGATGTCAACAACTTTTAAAAAATAATTTGATATTGGAAAAATAAAATGCAGTGACATTTATGTTAATTTTGGTTTTGTTTAAAGCACTATGGTCTACTGTTTATGCTACACGACGGCTAATGGGGCTGCGACCTACTGTTTAAAAGTTCATTTTAATTACTCTATATACTGCCTATAAGTTAATTTAAGTTATAACAAATACGGAAAAATATTAGAATACTTTTATTAAATGAATTAATTCTACAAATATGAAGGATAAATTCCATTATAAAAAATTTCAAACAGATTTATTCATTAAGTTTTTATAAATCATATTTGCAGTAGCTAAAATCATAGTTTTGGTTGAAAAAAAGGCCTTAAGTTGATTAGTCCGTATGTTTTATCATTTTTATTTTAAATGCGGGGGAACTAGTTTCATTTAGCATTTGCCACTATAAAGCCGCAGATAATTGTTGGCCACTTTATTAAGGAAGCTCCATAGAGGTGGCGAACATTACTTCTTAAAGACAATAAAAAAAGTGTGTCCTTTTAATTTAGAAGTAGAAACAAGAGAAGATCCCCCGAGGTTTGGCCCAAACCGTGTGGGAATTTGGAGGATATTGTTACCTTCTTCTTTAATAGCGTGACAACCTTTTGTAGGTCTTAGCTGCCTCAACAGCACGCTTCCTCCAACTCGCATATTCCAGCACAACTCTCTATCAGTTTTTAATTCCTAAAATTCTGAGGTCATTTACAACGTCATTGAAAATGACCACCTTGTTAGTGGTCTTCCTCTGATACGAGATCCCTCGGGGTACTTATAAGTAAATATCCGTCAATATACCATCTGAACTTTTAAAGTTTGATGAACCAGAGCTTATTAACGCTCTGCACAAGATTATGGTTAATACCTGGGAGACTTAAAAAATACCCATTGAATGGGAAGTGGGATCCACCTTCCCTATTTTTAAAAAAGGATACCAACTTGAATGTCTTAACTATAGGACTATTGTTACCATGAACATATTTTATGTGCCTCAACCGCCATTAATGAACATCGCAGACCTTTGGCCGGCTCGAACTTCGAACTCGCAGCCTTCCAGTTATGAGTTTTATGCCTTTTCCGACTTAGCTACCACTGTCCCAACCCGTATTTAACATGCATAATACACTTTATAAATAGACGCATGATTTCTATACTAAAAAGAAATTTTGAATACGGATTTTTAAATGTGTTGAAAATTAATTGTAAAAATAATATTAATAATTCATTAAAATTGTTTTCGATTTTTTAAAATTAAAACTTTATGGAAATTACTATCAGAACCGTATTTGTCGTCCCTTGATATTAACATAGGAATAAGTCAAAACTACATAAAGATAATGCATAATACACAGATGCCATGATCTAAAAGAGTCTTAGGGATTCCTGCTCAGATTCAACTTTTCCCTCTTCTTTAATAAATTTATTTATATACTCTAATTGTGTCCTTTATATACCAAATTGAGTTCTTGAAATCAACGAATATAAAAATGGTTGAAATAATTCTGTCATTTGATAAACAATTCGTTTAATTGGTTGATTCACTATCACAAATGTAGGCCTATTTTGTAAAATTTTGCAATTTCTTTTTGCTTGGAGAAAAAGAAATTTTATTGTTCAGTAACATAAAAATCGAACTCGAGAGATTTCAGTTTACACAGTCTAGTCGATTTTTAATTTTCATATGTTCCTAGTTGGAGAAAGAAAATAGATATTTGTTAAATTGTTATATCGCTTATTTTTCATAAATGATTAAGAACTCATAGAATAAAATTAGTTACGAAATTGAGGCTTAATCTTTTAATAAGTTTATCTTAATATAGTCTAATTTTATAAAAGCACCTGATTTTGCTCCATTCATTCCGGCACATCCAATTATAGTTTTCGCTAGCGATTCGTTCTTTGTAAGGTTTATTCCGGTCCCATGAAAACGTCCAGAACACCTGGCGTTCATCTTTTTAAAACGGAAGCATTTATAAACGCATTATGTATTCCCGTGTAAAAAAATAACTATGAAAAGTATGATAGTTTTTTAAATAAATGTTTCAAAAATATCAATTTCAATTACAAATTTTACGGCAGGGTTGAAAATAGTTTATTTTCCCTTTCAGTTAAAATAATTTTCACTCAAAAGAAAATATATTCCATTAAATTTTTAAGACCTCAGATTGGAGGCTCAGTGATATAATTCATAATTTTTAAATTGCTATTTTAAAAGTTTTTGAGACTTTGAGGTATTTTTTTGAAATAAGGGACAAAATGTATTCAAATAAACTAAATGTACAGAAGCTTTAAATATTCATTTTGTGCAACCTTGAGAACATTTCAATTAGTTTGGTCGTGATGTCTGTTTGTATGTAGATATGTATGAAGTACAGATAAAAAATGATTAGCGGTATATGATTGCAATTTTGTATTTAAGATTGTTATACATCCAATTGTGTGTCTCCCTATTTGATTAACATGTGTTTTCTATGTAATGAAAAACTTCAGTATAACGTATAATGACGCTGATGGGCGTAACTGAAAATGATTAGCCATAAAATGTTGAATATTTGTGTACTTTAAACTGTTACAACCTGTCATTGTCACTTTAATTTTTGACTGCAATCCGCACACTATATAATGAAAAATCTCAATTTAACGAACTTTAGCGCTACCGGTCTACAACAGCACAACGGGGAAATATAAACGTGTCCATATACAGTAGTAACCAGTGAATTTTAAAATCGCTGTTAGAACTATTTAATACATAGATGTATCGACGTTGTTAAACCCGAAAAAAAAATTAAAATATTATATTAATAGAGAATAATATTGATTTTTTATTTGTTTATTACTTTCTAGTGCGATGTAAAAGAAGAATTGCAGTCGTGAAAGATTTTGGTTTAAAAACAAATTATCTACATATCGAAAAATCTAATTATAATGAATTAAACCCTACGGGTCATTTCTAGTTGTTAGTAATACAGATCTATTCAGAAACACCGTTACATTGAGAAATAATACTAACTTTCGACTTTGAAGCTAATGATAATTCTGATGTCTCAGCATACAAACTTAAAAATTGGGCCTAATTTAATCGGTGTACAAGGTAATCATATGGTACACACGGGAGATTTTTTTTAATGTAGCCTCCACACTATGGCCAATTGTTCACCAGTTCCTGGTGGTAACCTTTAATGTTGTTCACGGGTTGCATCCACACACTGGACAACTAAATGAGCCAAACACGTGAATTCGTCCATTGGTTCTACTGCGCACTTTAGTTGCGCATCTCGCTGCCTTTGATCTTTGGAGAAAACCGCCTCGGAAGCCATCGCCCACCAAGACTATTTTATCGTCTGCCACCATCAACCATGATAAACCATACCCCCTCCAGACGGTAGTAATGGCTTGCAGTGGACCATAGTGTGGAAGGGCCTTAAGAGTCGAACCCATTTCGACAATCGCTAACTGCTGCGTAAAGTAGAAAGAAATATTATTAGCAGATATGGCTTAATATAAATTGAATAAAATGAATATATTTTTAAATATACATAACTTTTAACTCTGTAAACAAGAAAGGTTTAGTATGCATATTAGTTAGACTAGTATTTTAATTTGTTTTACGAGCTTTAAAAAACAGAAATTCTCTATTTTTTGTGAAAACACCTCATAATTCTTCTCATATGTACGTTTTTACACGAATTTTGTGAAAATAGATAATTCTGAGCATCATCTTTAGTCTACAAAGGTTTCAGACTCTTACTTTGCTGCGATCATCCCTTTCATTAATTGAACCTTTTCTCTGTGGGAGTAGAGAGTTTGTGGGTGTCGCTAAAAGTCAGAATCCATTAAAACAAAGATGAGTAAAAGATACGTTTATATTTATCTACATGTCGAATTGCAGTACGTTAATAATACACTGTTGAAATGGTTTAGTAATTAAATCTGTCTTGAATTCTTCGTTTTTTGGTGATTAAACCTGGTTTTCTTTCTCAACATAAACAAAGAAATACTTTAAAGAAAGACAGTTATCCCTTAGTCACTTACCGTCCAGGTATGATTATATATATTTATTGGCTTTAAGTGGTCTTTTGAAAATACTTTTGAAAACAATTTTAATTACAAATAAATTAAGACGTGTAAAAAGGATGTACTTAGCAATATTTGTCAGTTTATACTTTACTCGGAAAAATACGCATTTCTTGTATATTATAATCAAAATTCCTACGATAGTTTCATAAAACAAAACTAAAAGTACAATTTAGGCCAGTTTAAACAGCAAGAAGATGGAAAAGAATTATTAGAATAATGGGAAAAAAATTAGCGATAATTACGATAAATTTTAACGACCAACTAAATTGCCATCAAGAAGTTGGTTTGGTATCATATTCATGATACTAAGCTTTTAAATACGATGTTATTTTTTAATTTATTTGTATCTTAATATAATAAAAAAAACAGTTCAAAACACGTTGTAAAAAAATCTTCAGATAAATTATTAGTTTGCAGGCTAAAAAGCTAACCTATTTTTTTCACGCTGTTAAGTGTAACACTAAAATTCATATACAGTAGAACCTCGATTATCCGAGATAATTGGGACCGCTAGTACCTCGGATATCGGAAATCTCGGTTAACAGAAACCAAGTATAAAAACCTTCCGTGCTTGCGAATTTAACTAACTTTTAAAGTAAAAAACAACAGAATGTTCTTTAAATGATAAAAATAAACATATATGAACTTATGTTTCGCAACTAAAATCATTTTAAAAGAGTGTAATATTTCTTGGAAGTTGAGTGCTTTTGTGGGGAAGAAGTGCCTGTAACACGGACAACGAACTAAAATGTGTATAATTTTTCCGAGCTTATTTTGGAAAGGAAAAAAAAATTAGACTTCTTTATTGACTCCGTTAATAGAAACCTCAGTTAATCGAAGCTCGGTTAATCGAGGTTCTACTGTATTGTCATCTGTCTCGGACCAAACACATAAATATCCGTTATAATGTCATCATTTGTTAGAATGTTCCGAAAAGTTTTTGATTCCAATAGTGACCATCCGATGGTCCAAAATTTGGCGAGTTTATGCTTATCAAAACATATCTGAAGTTAAAATGTAGGCAAATGTAGTTCGCAAAATATTTTAGATTCCAAGGAAGTACAATAGGAATGGCGATTATCGCAAAGAGGCCAGTGTAATCACTAAACTGTAATCTAGGCCAATCCAATCTCTAAAACTACTTTAAAAAGAAAAGACTCATTAAGCTATTGCAAAAATTTGCAGCAAAGGACTCTACATAGACCGGGTTGCGTAATAAATATTCTATAAGCAATATCCTCACTTTCAAAATCTGTCAAGAAAAGTGGTAATTCATTTGCCATTTCCTCCGCTTCTGAATGAGATAAAAATTGTTGAGGCTCTTATAAAATACAATATTGATCGCCAGCGTGATGACCTATACTTAAATGGTCTACAGTGTTGAATCATTATTGATAGAAAAAAGCCTGATCTGCTAGAAAAAGTTTTTCAATACACATTTGCTTTGTAAATTAAATGTGATAAAATAGTTTTATAGAAGGAAAATACTCACCTTTTAAAATCGATATTTTTTTCAGTTAGACAAATTTACTGAGAGAAGACTGAGGGAATCGGTTTACAATTTTAATTAAGTGCAAATTAAATTGTTGCTGTGTTTATCATATTATACCGTTCATACTCAGTTAACAGGAGAAAAAAAAAGCATTATGGGTAAAAAGAAAACACCTGCTGGCATAACATAATAGCAATCTAGATTTAGTTATTACATTCTATATCTGTTTCATTTCTATGCAATGCACTAACTACTAAGGCAAACTTTTCAAATAATATTTCATTTTCAAATTTTACTGTTTATTTTTTTATTTTATTTTTATTCTTTTAATTAAGCCCGCCGAGGCTCGTCTCGAGCATGTGACACCTGACAGTCCAATAGATAAAAGATATTTCCCCAGAAGGTAGGGGCGTCTCATAAAATGATAAAGCAAAATACCTCCGCATAAGTCAAAACAGGCTCTCCTATCACGGGAGCAGAGATGCAAAAGATACAATGAGGGAAATCCACTAAGTGAAGCCGTAAAAGATGATCTCAGCAGGTCATTACTTTATGGCTTGCGTTTACAAAAAGTCCATTAAAGGCCCCTCCACACTATGATCCACTGCATGTCATTACCACCATCTGGAGAGGCTTTGGCATATCGTGGCCGATGGCGACAGACGATAAAATAGCCTTGGCGGATGATGGCTTCGGAGGCGGTTTTTCTCTAGAGATCAAAGGCAGACAGATGCGAAACTAAAGTGCGCAGTAGTCCCTATGGACGAATCAATGCGCTCATTTAGTGGCCCAGCGTGTGGATGCAACCCATGAACCATCGTTCAAGGTCACCATCAGGAAGTGGTAAACAATTAGCCATAGTGTGGAGGCTACACAAAAAGAGTCACCCCAATAGCTCTGTGAAGGGAGAGGCATACGTTGACTGCCAACTACGAGATACTCGTAGATTGCGTTCTTTTCTACAACGCCAACTAAGAGTTATCTCTTACTGTGTTTATTTGCCATTTTTGTGCAGCTACGAATAAACTCGTTGTATATCAGTGCTAATATCGATAGATGGCTTCTGGGAAAAGAACAAAAAAATCTATGCTGGCTTGCATAAACAGAAAATTTATTAAAAAACGAACAAAAAATATAATTATCTCAGAAGGTTCATAAACGTTGCTGTCGTTGCAATTCTTGCCAAAAATCCTGTGAAATTCTGATTCTCTTAGATTGGAGTAGTACTCAATTTCATTTTGAGTCAGTGGCCTTTTCTTATCCATATTGGATTCTTGATAATTTATATATAACAATAATTATAAAACAAAACACTCAAGAAAGACGTAAATGGAATGCACTCGATTACAGTTTCTGAGACTGACGAATATGGACGCTTATCTATGATTCAGCTTTAGAGAAGCGACAGGTCGAAGCGTATTTGTATGTGTCTGCGCGAATTAACTGGTAGCTGGCTTCCGCGAAGAGATTTCTGTTACAGAAGCCAACTAAGAGATAATTCGTAAGATAATACCTTAAAAAAATCATTTTTTATGCTTTTTGATGATAATTATGCATTAGAATTAGAGTTTTTAATAATATAACGTGATTAAATCAAATTGTCATTTTAGGCCAGATTTCTGAAAATTGCCGTGGCAGTCAGCGTGTTAATTTTACTGTTTATGTACATTATAATGTAAAGCTACATGATATAATAACAAAAAAGAATTAAAACATTTATTCTATTGACAGGTTCCATACTGTAGTGGCAGGGTAAAAAGAAGCGCCTATTGACCAGACATCATAGTAATACAGATTTAGTTATTCCAATTCCGTATTGGTTATTATTCTAAAATATAAGGCATCGAATGATGAAGAGTTACTAAAGCAAACTTTCCTAATACGTATATTGCATTATTAAATTTTACTGTTTATGTATATTATCATGAGAACTGACAATATAACATAAAAACATATTTGAAGTGGGTTAAGATTTTTGCACAAAATATAAGTTTATCTCTAGGAATATTGTATATAAACATTATAGGGTTATAGTTTTACCCATTAATATTACGTCAAAATAAAGATTGTATTAACAAATGAAAAAACATACTATATTTGCAGCAAACAGGTATTATAGAAAATAAACTGTAATTTATTATCAAATGGCTTTGGTATTAACACATTGTATGCGGGACACGTCCTAGTACGTTTTCTGACGATTGATACTTTAGCGCAGGTCACGTACTAGTACGGGTTTTGCTGTGTACCTTTTCATAGAGGAAAATGCTTTGAACGTTACCACACTCTAAAACATTATTAATTTTATGATTGCTCTTTTCATTTTTTATAATGTAAAAATCTTTATATATAACATAATTTAAAAAAAATTAAAACTATATACTACTATTTTTATTTGATTTTTCATATTTACGATACTATTATAAACTAGCATATAGCCCATCATATGACGGGATCAGTAAAATTTTTAATATTCCAGAACTGTTAAGTACCCAATGAGGCAGGTAATAAAATGGTTTGTTTTTTGGCTGAGAATTATCTGGTTCACTCTCAATAGTTTATTTATCGTCATACTCCTCTAGAGTCTCCCGATCCTGTAATGCAGTTTAGAATCACATGGAATTCATTTAGTCAAACCATGTGGTTATGTATAACAAACAAACAAACTTCTTAATTTCCAAATATATATAAATTAAAAGTTAGATATTTAGTAGTCCTCGACTTATATGAAAAGAATTTATTGTTAATACCGATGATAAAATTTTCATTACAACAAAAAATAATCGATGATTGAATTTAAAATTATCACTTATATACTTAATCTATTATTTAAGTCAAATATAAAAGAAAATTATTTGCTTAATATGTAAGTTCAGCGATAAAACGTATGAAAATAATGCACGCGATATTTAAATAATTTAAAACAAGAAATGATTATATGAGATGGTTAAAGGAATGACGTCATAATGCTAGAAAAAAAAAATGTTATTTTTACCTATTTATTACGTGAATAAATTGATAAATTTAATCGCCTGCCCTTAGCCGAGGAATCCATTCCAGGTACAACCGCTTCAAAAATTTGCCGACAGACACCTTAGGCTATTATTATATAGGGGATTTATTCACTAAAAACATATGTTTTGTTACAAAAATCTTATGGTTGTTATTTATATATGTCTATTTATATACATGGTTTCCGCGCACCTGAAAAGTCAGGGAAAGTCATGGAAAATCATGGATTTAGACAATGGATTAATTTTGTCATGGAAAGTCTTGATTTTTCAAGCAAAATGAGTAAAAGTCATGGAAAGTCATGGGTCCGCTAAACTACCGATTAAAATAAATGCATTGAATTGTTTAATTCTATTTTTACTTGTCATTTGACTGAAGTTACTGAGTTTGGTATTTATGTATTGTCCTATTGACCAAGTAAAATTCGTTCACCAAGGAAACTCAAAGCAAGAAAGCTTAATGGGTGGGTAAATGTACATTATTCTGGGTTTTTTTTCTTAAATTGTAGATTAAAATTTTATTAATACAATAATAATTATTTTTTAATAAAAATTAGTTAAGATTTTTGCACAAAATATAAGTTTATCTCTAGGAATATTGTATATAAACATTATAGGGTTATATTTGGCTATTATTCATGGTCACCTGAATAATACCAAATTACCTTGAATTCAAATTGGAAACATTTTGATTGAAAAATTGCTATATGATTAAACTTAGGTATGTAGATACAACAAGTTATTTTTATGTGAGTTTATTAACACTAATAAAGTAAGTTTATAGTTTTTTATGATAAAATTCCTGTAATTTCTCTAAAAGCATATATTTTATTTGTATGTATATCAGAAGTTTTATTCATATATACTGTTAACGAAAGCTTTAAGTCATGGAAAATGATCTGCTAAATCAGGGAAAGTCATGAAAAGTCATGGATTTGAAAAATTTTATTTTGGCAGATACCCTGTATATATCTGTTTATATATTTCAATATAAAATACGAAAAGTTGGTTAAAAAATTAAATAATTTTCGATCTATTGAGATTTAACTGAATGATTAAATTTATGCGCAAAACGCCCGCTTCCGGTACAATTCCGCTGCGACCCGCACACAATGTGTTAATACTATTCATAAATGTGCAATAATAATTTTAAAAAGGAAGGAAAAGACAACAACAACAAAAAGCAACTTTCACATTTCATGTAAAAAAAGCACTTTCACATAAAAAAGTAGTTTTAAAGTAGTTTTTTTCTACTTTGAAAAAAACAGGAGTTTTAAAGCACTTTCAAGCACCGTGCGAACCCTGCATTTTTCTCTTCATTAATTTGTTTAAGCATATCAGCTCAAAGAACATTTTTGGAATGCAAGCCGAGAATACAAAGCATACCATTCATTACTGAATAATCCTCTTTTAATCAATATTTGGCAACATCACGGTACGTTCTACATTATTTTCAACAAAAGGTGTTTATATACTTTGTAAGACGACGTGAATAGATTTGCATACAAATTTAAGATTTCCTCGTCAAAAGCTCTTTTAAAACAGAAACAGAATATTTAAAACACTGCCCTGAAAAGCAGGTGTAGTATATCATGAAAGAAACCGAGGAAATTATTTAAATGCATAACACTCGTAATAAATTTAATTAACATTGCAATTCAATTGTGGTAAAGGTTACTTAAATGTCGTCTAGGATAAGTAATGAAAAACCGTGGATTATAGTAATAATAATGATTAAAAAATTTCTACAGATGTCATTCAAAACATTCTCCAAAGCTTTACGCCTAATTTTTTAAACGTGATATCTTTTATAAATTAAATGCGCTGATAACATTTGTTTCCTATTGATTTTCCAATTTGTTCCTCCCTATTCCATTCTTGCCATCCCAGTTTCGCGTTTCGAATACACAAAGGACGCTTTAAAGGGCAAACGACAAGGAGACGCTACTAAATGGAATCTGTAATATTTTGCTTTATGCATTCCAATCTCTTGCCTCAAAAATCTATAACGGAGGGAAAGAAGATGTGAGGGAATTACCCTTCACCCAAAACAACAAGTTCATGTCTGTGACGTGAAATCGAAACGCATTTTGAATGGATTTCATAAGATATTTCATTTCCTAAAATGAATTCGAGTCACATAAAATGTAAAGAAAGCGAATTCCGTTAGACACGTTGCGATATATTGCATAACTATGTTTGTGCATTACTTGCTCCACATTTCGGCACGGGCTTCTATATACATAATCAGAGATGTCGTTTAGTACTCGAGCAAAAATATATACAGTAGAGCCTCTTTTTAACAACCCCACGATACAATCATGCGCCAACCGGACCCATTTAGCCGTGAGGCCCTCCAGGCGTATCCGGTGGCGGTGGGCAGATCGCAAGTATTGGGCTACCCCACTCCGCACTAAACCCGCCGAAGTACCCGGCCAGCGCCAGTCGCGCCGCAGGCGCCAAATAAGGGTGACCGCAGTAGAGGTGCGCTGAATTTGGGGGGAATTTTGAATACTACTGGATGCTTAGCTGACCTCTTGACGCCGGAAATTAGTGAGGGTGGAGCGAACCACGTGAACCAAGGAGAGGAGGAAGTAACCTCCGGGAATTTAGCTCGTTGCACCGTACCCGACGGAAAACCGACATGGCCGAATGGGAGAGACAGGAGATTTTGAGAGGCGACACTCGTAACCCTGGGCCGTAGTTCCATCACTCAAATACTCATTGCGACGGGACATTGGCCCACCCTGCGGAACCCCCGTGACCCGGCGTGACCGGAAAAGGGTAACACTGGAACCTCGCATAGTTCCAGGAACCCGAGAAAATAACCTAAGCGGAGAGAGAAAAATGATGAAAAAAAAAAAAGAAAAAAAAAGAAAGGAAATCGGGTCCCGGTATGTTTTGGCCTATCGGCATGGCTGCGCTGGCTGTCCCCATGGGTCCAGCCTCGTCTTATGCGACCCTGAGGAAGTGGCTTCCGATGGTCCCTCCGGCTTGGCTGCGATATCTGCCGTTACGGCCTTCGGCTTATGCACTGGCTGCGATTTCGGCCCTTAGGGTCCGATATCGTCTTAAGCAAACCTTAAAAAAAAAAATTGGAGAGGGGGGGAGAGGCTAAAAAATGGGCAGTGGTCCTCTTGGGGAGTGGTTCCCCTTAAGTTCATTGCGTGGCCTGCCCTGGGGGTCTAGGCTGCGACTTACATTAATCACTTTGCCGAGTCCTACGATACAACGACCCCTCCGCTAGAACGACCATCTCAAAAAGTCCCAATTATTTTACCATAGGAATAATGTTAATTTTGAATCATTACAACGACCCCAAGCGTATTATATTTCGTTAGAACGACCGCCAATTTCAGTCCGCAGAACTCATGAGCAATTGGGCTATTTCGAAATTATTGTACTGTGGTGCAACTTCGAGAAACCTGTACTCCCCTCTTCTTAAAGGAGGGGAGGGGGCGTGACGAAAAGGGAAGAACTAAATCTTCAATTATCTCGATGAGTTTATTGCCGTAGACGAAACTTTATAATGCTACGAAGAAAATTTGAATGAGGACGATTTTATTGCCCGTATTACCGGAAATGAAGAAATATGCGATTCCGACGACGGAGAAGAAATGGTCCAAGCTTTTGAAAAAGAGAATGTAAAAGAAGCCTTCAATGCAATAAATGCCTTGCGTCAGTATTTTGAAGGACAATTTAATTCTGAAGATTTCCTTCAAAATCTAACGGATATGGAATCAGTGACAATGAAAAATTACCAAATGAACTTGAAACAGGCATCAATAAAAGACTTTTTTTTTTTCAAAAATTCAGTAATGGAAACACAAATAAATAGAAGTGTTCTCTAGGTATGTACTGTTGCATCATTTCTTTGCTCAATTTTTATTATTATTTTTTGAATTCGTTACAACGACCATATGATGTTGGTCCCACAGGGGTCGTTATCTCGAGGTTTTACTGTATTACTAAATAGTAAAATTTAAAGCCAATGTAAAATAGAAAACATATAAATTTTAATTTTAAGTAATATTTTAGGAGGGAAACAGTGTGTCCTTTCAAACGCATTATTTTTGAAATATCAGGCCTTTTTTTTTCTTGTATATTCAGCATTTTTTACGTTGGACACCCAGAATTGCCAATTACAGAAAGGTTTCATTTCAGCTAAAAATCGTAAAATATTTTCTTTATTAGAAAAAATTGTATGAAGATATTTTACCAAGTATAAGTATTATACTTCGTAAAATATTTTTAAACACTTTTTTTTTCATATAAAATAACATGTAAAATAATTATGTTCCATGGACGTAATTATTTTATATTTTTTATTAGACTGTATTGAAATGCCAACCAGTGCAAGTAAAATGTGTCATGAACGAGTACGTATTTTTAAGAAAGATTACACACCGTAGCTGTGTGTGATAACAAGTATATAACAAAATATAGGTAGGTCTGATTTGACAGAATTTTTACTGTCGTATTATAAAAGAAAAAACGTTGATTCTATAGATTAATGTGTGCTAAAACAAAACTGAGGGTGGAAACTGAGTGCAAAGTTAAGTGTTTCGTTTAGCCAATTAACGGTAACAAGAATAAATAAGCAGGGATAAAAATTTTTTAATTAAGTAACATAAATTCCTATTTTATTTTTGTGAGCTACGGCTTATGGTACGGTGTAGGTACGGTGGGTACCCAGTCAGCAAAGACATCGATCTCATAACCGGAAGGTTGCGAGTTCGAGGTTAATGATGTCTGGCTTACGTTGTGACGTACTGGAGAAATGGTAGGCGAGGACGTCAAGTATATAGGCTGAATTCTATTTAATCTTGATTAAATAATTTATTCAAGAGAATAATTTATGTACAATTACATACAAATTTATTAAATGTAATTAATTGTGAAATCTTGTGCCGAGATAAGCATTAAGAAATAAAAAATATTTTTTATTTATTTATTTTTTACTACTTATCCTATTTCTATTACATTTTTTAATTTTAATATTGAACGATATTATAATATTGATTAATTATGAATTTTTAATATTTAATTTTTGAATATTGTATTTTATATCAACGTTCTAAAACTTGCAAAATAAAAATTTTTAATCTTAAAAAAATTATTTAAATATCAAAACTGATTTCTCTTCAGAGGCCTCGGCTATACAAGAAAAAAACTCTTTTGAGTATACGCTTATGACTTTCACTCGAATTTATAAAAATTTCTGTGCATATACAAATTTATTTTAAAAAAAAAGTCTAGAGGGCGTTTTAACAACCTCAAACCCATAACTTTCGATAGGCTGCACGAACTATGTTAGTTCAAATACACTATGCTGAAAATTCCTTATCGTCCTGCAGTTTCCATGAAGTTTCTTGAAAAATGTTCAATATGATCGATGTCCTAGGTATATTTAAAGATTTTCAAGTAAAATTTTTATCTAAGTTGTATTATATAGTTCGTAATTAAGTTATGATTGCACAAAAAAAAGTCTATTGAGCATGCCCAGTTAAAAATTATTTAACTGCACATAGCTAAAAAAACTTTTTAGGTGTTACACATAAAAAAAAATTTTCCCTGTAACAGAAAAATGTTTCCCACAAATTATTTCTGATAGTGGAAACGTGAGAAAATTTCTATTTTTTACTTTATTATTTGTTATTATCTTGATATAATGAGAATGTAGAATAAAGGATTTTATGTTATTAACAAACTACAACTTTGAAATCAAATGTTTACAGTTCTCCTATTTAAACATTCCCTTATAAAAGTTGAATAACTAAGTTGTCAGTGGTAAACAGAAAACGAAATTCTTTCCTAACTATCTCAGCAATCCTTCATATTTCTATTAAAATTATTATGAAATATCAGAGAACGTTTCAATAGGCAAAGAATTTACTCCACTGAACTTGTATAGCTTTGAAATATTTGCGATAAAATTATCGAATGCCTTAGAGGAGGTTATATAAAATTATCGATTAGGAAAAATGCAAACGCAATATGCAGCAAAGAATGTTAGAAAGGTATAAATTGATTTTCGGCATATTCAATGACAAATGCCTAATGATGACCATCGTAGAATAATAAATCATCATTAAAAAAGGGAGTTATTTAAAGCAATTTTAACATAAATCTTTCTTTCATCAAAATAAGCGACTTCCTGTAGTCTCTACTTTTCATAATAGTAATAGTTCAGAAATCTCTCTCATTCTTTTTTTATTTTTTGCTTGCGATTTGCAGAAATTAGGATATGATCATGTGACACTTTTAAGTTCCAGACTCCACCATTAAAATGAATAGCGGTTGCAAATCTATTTCATTATTTAGGGAGTTCAGGTGTGATTTAAGTGCTTTAAAATTGCCTAAAATATAGCACAAAATATTGCACAATAAATAGTTAAGTGGTTTGTTTTTTGTGTGGTTCATAAGACGGGGATATTTTTCATTGAAGACATACTATACTTTGCGTAATGAGATGAAACATTTTTTTAAGATAAAAAAATGAAAGAGAGACTGGATGGTATGTTTATAAAATTAATAAAAGAAGTATTATCCGATAGTTTTCGGTGTTACACAAAATTTTATAATAGGTGAATGGTTTATTATTCGGAAAATCAAAAGGATAACACAAAACATAATTGAAAACTATAGTAAAAAAGTAATTACCTCTCACGTCTAAGGATAGCTGATGAATTCTTCACCGGTAAGTAACATAATATGAAAATAATACGACGGGAATATAACTGAAGTTGAAAATCTCAAAATGTTGGGTAGCGCATCGGGCATTATTGTTTGAGTTTTTGTGGTATTATGTATGAGAAGTTGAATAAAAAAATGGTTGAATTTCTATGCATCATGATTCAATACAAATAATAGACCATAATCATGGAGTTAAACCATTCCTAAATGAAACTACTTACAGTATGAAGACTTGACAATTTTGAAGTTTTGAATCCCATTAAAAAATTTTTTAGAATGCAAGCAAACAGATGGACACTTAAAATATAGACTATTTTATGTATGTCTTAGTTTATCAGACAGCCTTTCAATTGTTCTTACAATGGTCGTGATGAGGCAGTAATTTAATTAAGATCAGTAATTTAATTGATTCATTCATACAAGAAGTAAAATGCTCGGGATCTAAATCTGACTTCATCACATCTTTGTAAAAGACAGAGAACCATAAAATTATATTCTACGGATATTGTTGTCTTGTACGGTGATCTCGGGCGAGGTTCTGATCCCAGTCCTAGATTAGAATCCCGTCTCCGTACTTGACATTAAATAAGAATGTACCTTTGTGTAGTTATTTATGGGTCCCTAAGGGACAGTGCCCAATTAGAAGGGCGTCTCAAGGCGGGGTTTAAGCAGACCAATTATATTTTTACAACGATCCCGATTGGACGATAAGAAGGAAGAGGGGACAAGGATGAAATTAATAAAAGAAGAAAAATCTAAAAAAAGAAGAAAAATCTAGTGAAGGTGTTCGGAACCCCAGACGAGGAGAGAGTCCGACAGACGTGTTCTGTAGTTCAGACGAGGAGAGAAGTCCGACGGAACTTGTTCGAGAGTCCAGTCAAGGAGACAAGTCCGACGGGAAGTATTCCTGTATCAAATATTACGGAAGCACCCCAAACACTCAGAAGGAAGTCCCTGACCAGACCGACGGAAGATCCATACATACCCAATCCTGATCAGCCCTCAACCAGCAGTGTTCCGGGCACAACATATTAACTCACAAAGGTACCCCCTTTTACATACATTTTGAAATTGAGATTAGGTCCTCTCTCTTATATTTACATAATTACTTAAGTGATGAAAAATTATTGTCAGAACTAATCTAGAGTGGCGAGTGGCACCTAATTTTGAAGGTGTTGATAAAGCATATTTTATGAAGATAGAATCAGTTTATGTGTACACAGATGTTTATATATCATTATAATAAATTTTTTTTTTATTTTAAGCTGGTTTCAGATGCTTTTAATTTAGCTTTTAGTTCATTTTCATATCTTATGTCTGTAGTTTCTCAGAACCTGTGGTTAAATTTAGCACTAAAATACTTTTACACAACGCAATCAAAATAAATACCACTATACATTTGATCACAAGTTAATACTCAAATATAAACGAGGACTACACGACAATGGTTAACGACAAAGGCTTGATGTTATTCGCTGCAATGAACAGTTTCGGACAAAAATCGATATCTGGTGATATTTCTGCACTTTATGTGAGGAAGTCTTGTGGCTTTCATACATTCTCTATGGTTTAAAATCTGACTATTCGCTACCTTAGACTTCTCTGTCTAATCAAAATAATGCTTTTCAAAATTAACAAAAAAATGAATATGGAGTTATATGACCTCCTTTTACACCTATTAAATTATACACAATTTTTAAAATTTCAATTGTATGTTTGCTTCACATAAGGATTATCATTCGCACATTCCTTTAAAAGGTAAAAGTATGTTTCGTTTCTCTAGGCTATGGTGTTATGGTCTGAATAGAATTCAAGTGCTCCAATCTGGCAATGTCCGTCAGCATTAATGTACGATGTATTTCGTTATATAGATATTCGCAATTTTTCATGATTAGAATACTTTCTGTATTCCGCCCTAAAAATAGAACGGTAATGTTCAAATAATTCTCTGCAAATAATTTCATTTCCGTTTGTACTTGTTTAAAAATAGACAAAAAATTGTTCCAAGCACTGCTTAAGCATTTTTTTAACTGCACGTAAACACGTCGATACCTTTTTGTTTTCCATGTTGTAGACTGGTAGTGTTAATATACAGGGTCTGGTCACGTAATTGGGAACACTTTCTAATTTTGGGGTTTTTTTCGAATTCCTGAAGAATTACTTGATGAAGTGCTTGGAAATTTTAACCTCGAGTAGTGAAGGCATTTCCTCACAAGTGCATTCATCGGACCAACTAAAGTAAAACTCTTTTTAAGTAGAAATTGGTTTACCTTGTACAAAAAATTTTGAGAATGGTCGGTAAATTGTACTAAATATGAGCATTATGCAATTGCTGTGTGCGTTTTTGTAAAGGAATATTTAATCATGCTCATAAATAGACATTTTACGCAAATTTAGCAATATTAAATGACTTGATACTGTATAATACAAGAATGACCAAGAATGTATAATACAAGGTTACTTAGCAGGAAATGGATGTTTTGCAAAACAAAAAATTTAATTTAAGAAAAGCCCCTTATCAGTTTTATATTAAACTTACAATAAAGCAGCTCAATAAATGGCATACAATTTGTTATTTACACATATTCAAGTGGGATTTTAACATATGTTGCCCTATAGAGTAATCTATGAAATTGTAGCAGCATAAAAATTCAACCTTACCACGCATGCTCAGATAAAAACTTTTTTTTTAACAGCACGTATCTCATGGAGTATTTAATACATTCATTTTAAATTTCAGTGTACTATTACTGCTATTATATCTTAAATAATCTGCACATATCACGACATTAGGTTACAAATTGTGAACTTAAGATAACTGGGTAAACTTAAGTAAACTGGATGGTTTTTTTAATCGACGTCTATTTTAGCATTAAATATTTCTTTTCTCGAAAAAATGCTCACAGCAATTGCGTATACTAATTTTCATAATTGGTGAAATTTATGGATCATTCCCAACTTTTTTGGTATAGGGTGAGCAAATTTCTACTTTTGGTCCCCTAAATATATTAGTGACTTATTTTTCAATAGAATGTGTGATGAATGAATTGCTACTCGTGGTTAAAGATTCCAAACGCTTCATGAAGTTCTTTAGAAAATAAAAAAAAAAATTTAGAGAGCGGTCCCATTGATATGACCAGATCCTGTATATTGAGATTTTTCGTCATAAAGAGAGCAGATTGCAATCAAAAATGGAGGTGCACAACAAACTAACATGCCAGTCCTAAATACAAAATTTCAACAATCTACGGCTGATTGTTTTTGAATTAAGCCCAGCGGCATTATTATTTCTTGTATTGAAATTTCTCGTAACATAGAGTGCAGATTGCATTCAAAAATGCAACTGCAAAAGTAAATGTTAAAGCAATCTTAAAAACAAAAGTTCGTCGTTATACGGATAATCGTTTTTGAATTGTGTAACGAAATACGGACTGCATGGCGGAACTAAAGTACAACCTCGGTTATCCGAAGCAATTGGGACCGAACCTACTTGGGATAATCCAGAATTCATCAATAATCTTCTAGTTCAATTTGTAGTATCTTCATTGGTGCACTAACATTCGACTGTTCTGCTGCTCGGCAGTATGACCTTCTAAATGAGATGTGTTTTTTGTTTAGAACAGGATATTTGAAAGTGAGAAAGACTACACTCATGCCGAAAATTGTGCTTGCTAGAAGGAATTCTAAAAAAGGGAATTCTAAAATATTTATCAGCACTCATAGTTTGAAAAAAACGACTTGCATACAAAAGGAATGGGAAAAAACTTTAAAAATGCATGTTTGTAAAGCCAAAATTTTGGATGATAGTAGAAAGTGAAAAAAAAAAAGTGAAGAAGAAACAGACTGCGGTTAACGGAAAGTTTCGGTTAATCGAAGTTCTACTGTATTTACAATGCGTCTAGGAATTTTCAAAATAGATATTTGAAGTTCCGTCGTCCGTACTTATAGACAAAACGCTAAAAGTAGTCAAAATGACTATTTCCGATGAAATCTGATGACTGAATGTTTTCAGAATTAAAAGACATCCTTTATTTTATATGAGGGAGTGAAATAACGTAAATTCTATTTGTTAGTAAAACGAAAATCTGGGGTTGTGCCTTCCCACTATTCTAAATCACTCTCTGGGAGTGTACATTCTAACGGAGATTTTCGGTTAATTGAGGTTCAGATAATCGAGGTTCTACTGTATTTACAATGCGTCTAGGAATTTTCAAAATGGATATTTAAAGTTCCGTAGTCCGTACTTATAGACAAAACGCTAAAAGTAGTCACAATGACTATTTCCGATGAAATCTGATGACTGAATGTTTTCAGAATTAAAAGACATCCTTTATTTTATATGAGGGAGTGAAATAACGTAAATTCTATTTGTTAGTAAAACGAAAATCTGGGGTTGTGCCTTCCCACTATTCTAAATCACTCTCTGGGAGTGTACATTCTACTCGATACATAGCATATCCTGCCACCTAAAAAGTAAGATATACATATAAAAAGTATGGGACAGAATTCTACTGATTTTGTTTCGGCATATTAGACGCATCTACTATCCCTTTGAAAGAGTAAAAAAGAAAAATTTCAAAGAATATTAAAAAATCGACACCCTGAAAATATTGCATCAAAAATTCAACTAAGTACTTGAAATTTATTTTGTTGAATATTTGTTGAGCCGGGAAAAATGCCGCACATTCCTTTATTTATTCATTTATTCAGCTATAGCTAAGCTAGATAGACTGAATATTTCACGACGTAAAAATCTTAAAACGGAGCAAAAGGAATTTTTTCCAATAAATTCCTTCTACATGCATTAAAATTTAATATCATGACTTCAAAAGTACATATGTAAAGAAAGACTCATTTTCAAGCTTCTCATCGAACCATTCTTCCCCCATCAAATTGAGGAAATAGGCACAATTTCGAAAGAAACTGGTGGAATTTCAGGAAATGTGAATCGTGAAATGTGATATCGTGGAAAAGGTGGATTCGGCAGAAATTCACGTCATTTTTCGCAGAGGTGAAAATAATGTAATGGCTTGAAAAATTGAGCATTTGATTTTAAAAAATTCCATCGACAGTTAGATATTTCTTTAGACTATTGTATTTTTTAAAAGCGTTTATAGGAACTCGGAAATAAACTTATTCTGCAGATTAAATGTAAAAATGTTAATAAGGATTAATCAGTTCTTGGATATTTCAAAATGACTATATAGGATTGGTTATAATACCCCGATTTGGATTTCACCAGTCTGTCTGACGCAGTGAGCTCGATTATACTTCTGTATCTATCTATACGTGTGTATGTGTGTGTGTGTATATAAGCTGTAATGGCGTGATTTAGCGGTGTGTCTACATCAAAGAACTTTGCTTTGAGAAATGAACTTCGCTTATGTGGATACAAAGGGATTGTTTTCCCCGGCACCACGATGTCTAGACTTTTGTGCCCTACACTAACGAAACAACGGACCAGACACCTGGATGCCAGACTGACAGGCAGAAATATGACCATCGGAACTACAAAGAAATGCCGCGTCATTGGATCTAGCCAACACGAATTTCAGAGACTCCTGGGTTTGCGGCCTAGCCCAGACCAATCCAGTTGGTAGAAGGTGAGGTCATCGCTAGATGATCCAATTATGAAATTGTCGGTGAGGCCCCCTCTCTTAGAGGCCCCTCCCTAGAAAAGAGACGAGAGAGGATTTTTTTAAAAGAAGTTAGTTAGCTAGAAAACAGCTAATTCGGAGGTCGCCTTGACCAGTCTCTCTATCGCAGAGTTTATTTAGCTATAATCCTACCTTGGGATCTTTTCTTTTGAGAGTAACCAGCCCGAGTCAGCTAACTCGGAGGTCGTCTTGACCAGTCTCTCCATCGGAGTTTTTCCTAGCGAAACTCCCACCTTGGGATATATCTCTTGCTGAGATTGAGAACGATACCCTGTGCCTTGGGTTTTCTTTTAATATAATCCTCTTCAGGATTGATCGCACATTCCTCTTAGAAACGCTGTGTTTTATATTCTTCGAAGAAACCAGTTGTTATTTCATCTAATCTCGTCTACTTGAGAGTACTTTCAACTTAATTATTTCAGAGAACTTCCGCCCGAGCTACCGAATTATTTCTTCCGTCTGATCTCTAATATTTCGGTACGTCTCTACTCAGGCCTACATATATCGAATCACATACCTGTGATCTGAATTTTTTTTTGTCTGTATATAGAAATGATGTATATAGCAGAGGTGTAAATAAATTAATTATTCCAGAAACACCTGATTCTTCATTGTGTCACCTAAAACAGGGACCGGATACGTTACAATACACACACTCGGTGTTACTCGTCTCGGAATGCGGTCAAGAAGCCTGCACTCCCCATATATATTTTTCCTATAAGAGAAAAGAAGAATTAATCAACTACGGTAAAAATTTGAACTTAAAATCTGGATTTTGCAAGTGCTTTCTCCCCTCCGAAGCCTGTAGCACCGAGTATACATGCATATTAGTTTATGTGTGTATGTCGTGTGTCCCAGGCCTCTTTTTCTGTTCTATGTATGGAAATAAATATTTAAACTGACAATGCGAACCAAAAATAAAAAAACAATCGTGTACCAATATAATTTTTTTCCTTACCTTTACAATTCATTCATTTCATCGACAGAAAACCAAATTTGGCGACTTGGTTATATCATTTGCTTCATTTCAGTTCATGTGAAATAGGTGTAAAATATTTCTTATTAGAACTTTTCGTTACACATTTTATTGATAATGCTAGTGAGCCTAAATATGACATATTCATCAATATGTATGCATACACACACACACACACACACACACACACACACACACACACATATATATATATATATATATATATATATATATATATATGTGTGTGTGTGTGTGTGTGTGTGTGAATGTGTATGTATGTATGTATGTATGTATGTGCGTGTGAAACATTAAAAATTATTTCCTATAAAATTTCTTAAAATTTTTCCAATCCACGTTCTACTTTTCTTAATCGTCAGTTTACCAGCTACGAAAATTAAATCAAAACTAAAGCGTCAATTAATAACTACTACGTGTGACCCTTTCTTAAACTTTATGAATCAGCCGTCATTTCTCATAGGATAAACTTAGTATCTTTACAAGCTTTATGCCGTTGTTTGCAATTTTCCCGCTACGAATGGTTTAACAAGCCCTAAAAGTACCATCGACTTAAGTCTTACTTTCATGTGAAACTATCCAAGTGATATCCTCCTCCTCTTCAGGACGCTTTTCACAAATCATTAGATTCACGTTTACATCTTGCCTGAGACAAATGTGTTCGTCAGCTCTCTAACTTTGAAATGAAAACAAAGAATTTTATATAATTTTAAAATTTTTATGTAATGTAAAGAATTTTGTCTGATCTTAGAATCTGAGCGTGTTTCCTTTCACGCCATGACTGCAATAGAGTTGCGTTGCCAAGCCATACTGAATTAAGAAATATGGTAACTAAAAATTACTGGTTATTGCTAACGTGACCATTTATTTTTTGACTCAAAGCGGGACATTAGTTTATTTAGCTCAAATCATAGGTAGTTAAGGAAAAAAACAACACTTTTTTAAAGTTATTTATTAAGAAAAAGTTATTTGGCTGAAAAGTTACGAATCACAAAATATAGGTACCCAAAATGTTTAGTTATATTTATATTTATCAGAAGAACAAATTTGTTTTAATGTAGCTGGTGACGATTTTAAGTAAGAATGAAACTCTTGGCACGTTTTTTTTTTATATTCACCTTAATTATCAACATCGCCTTTAGAACTGAAATTTGTAACTGGGTTTTCTCAGATGTCCACAATTTGTTCATAATAGAAAATATTCTTTCTACTGGAGCATTTGTAGCAGGCAGACATAAAATATATTCAATTACAATAGAAAAGTTTTTATGCTGAAGATTGTTGGCGCGAAAGTGTTTGAATACTTCCACCCAGTAGGTTTTCGGGGAAACATTTAAATTATTCCATTCCGTTATTTTTCGTGATGTAATGTAATTAGAAATTAATGAAAATTCTTAAAAAACTTCAGTATCTTTATTACAGTCAGTATATTGCTTTTCGATTAATACATCCAGAGATTTTTCACGCAGTTTCTGAAAACGGGACAATTTTGTGTCCCACAGTCCATTTCGGAGACACCGGGATTCGTAGTTGTAAAAAGGAACAGTTCCTTTCAAAACGGGACGTCTGGTCACGTTAGTTATTACATGTGTGACCGGTAAAGAATATTTTTGTCGGTTTTACACATACACACATATATAAAATATATACATATACATATATGTGTATGTTTGTGTTGGTGAATGAGTGGGGGCGCGTATTTACACGCACAGGAACGTTTAAATGGCTAGGAACATTTGGAAGAATTTAGAGTTTCCTTTAACACGTTCACGCCGGGACCGATTTTCATTTGTTTTGCTATGAGGCGGCGCTCAAATTAATGCCGCGCTTCATCTGGCGATGCACAATTTTTGCCTGTTCAGACCTACATGCGCGTTGTATGTTTGTTCAGTAGTACAGTGAGTGCTTATTGTGTAAGTTATGTAATTCGTGCCTTTTTTTCATCCTGCCAGTAAGTATTGATTTATGCCAGTAAGTATAACTAGAAAGGTGGTTAGAATGTTTTTTTTTTATTTTTGTTCTTGTAAAAAATAGGTAACATGGAAATTAGTGATTTGATGAATCTGTAAGTAGAAGCAGGAGAAAGGCATCAAGATTACAGATACTTTCTTCCGCTTCAGACGAGGATTTTGTAAACAGGGAAGTGAACGAATGTTCCACGGAAGAAGAAGATTTGGTGTCTAAATCAGAGAAAGGGGATAACGATGAAGAATGACAGGAAGTAAAAGAAAGAACTAAAATAGAAGAAGAAAGAAAGCCTCTAATAGCACAATCGAATGTGTACCACCGGTGGTACGCGCCGGCCAATGAGACAGTCTATCGTGGGCCACCGTGAACGTGTTAAAGAGTGAGCGCCTTCGTCAAACTCTTGCACATTTGTAGCAGATGCAAGGGGACCTTTAGAATAGTTTTATTTGTTCACAGACAAAAATTATTTTCACTTGATTTCACTGATTTACTAGAATTCAGTAAAACAGTTACTTTAGACTTTAGTTTCTATGGAAGATTTTGAAGAGTTGGTCTAGGAAAGCCATATAGACTTGAGTCGGTCTATACACACACACACATAAGGAGATCTGAATTGCGAGATGAACATAAAACAATACTTCTTCACGGGACATATCATTAAATGATCTCGTTATTTTAAATATGTTCTTCCCTAAGATCTGTTTCATAGATAAAAGTAACGAATCAATGACAGTTTTTGACAAATTCAGTAGAGAAAATGACTTCCCTTCTGAAATCCCTAATGTTTCGTCGATAATGGAGCAAGATATAGAAATCAAAGTACTTCCCTGCTGTTCACGAACTTGTTAATTGGTGTCAAGTATTCAGCGGGATCTTTCCCTTTCTGCTAAAGAATTTGAGTTATTTTCCCCAAAAGCGTCCATTCCGAACTGAATTAATGGGAATAGAATATCCGAAATTGTTCGGAAGAATAGATGTGAAAGTCTTTAGTTTCGAAATAGTAAAGTTGACTATTCAGTATTGTAATTATCTCAATAATATCATATGTTTATTATTCTTTAAAGACAACTATACATTTTTTTGCTTATACGATTAATTCTTTTAGAATCAATTTCCATATATTTATCGTTCACTTTACTATTTGAAAAGTGTAAAAAGTAATGTTATAAACAGTCTATTTGTAAAAGCATAACTTTTCGAAAGAGTTATTTTAAAAAACAAACATGTTTAGAAAGTTTTCCTCATATGGTGACATATTTCATGACGTTGGAGCTAAATTTGACTACTTTTGACTACAAAATCCTTAAGCTAAAAAAAATTCTAGAAGCTGCAGAAAAAATAATTTTCAGAATGTAATACTCATTCCTGAAAAGCCGAACGATGGCCGGTTGGTGAGGGTGCTGGCCTTCGGTACTAGAGTTCGTGGGTTCCAATCCCACAGTGGCATGGATGTTCGTAGCCATTCGGAATCGGCTTTAAGCTGTAAGTCCCGGTCTCATTAGCTCTCGAGTTGCAAAAAGTAGACCGTAGCACTCCAAAACCAAACCAAACCATTCCTGAAAGTTATAAAAGGAACCTTTTCTTTGTATAGGAGTCGGTACAAATCCCGTTAATCAGCAGATTCTATTGTGATTGATATGGCAGAAATATCAACCGAAATAGCTAGAATGTTGCATATGGAGGTTGATATTGACTTTTAAATAGGAATGGGCGTTATACATTATGTAAAGATATGAGTTAAAACCAGGTAATGTATTTTAAATATTATTAAAGTAATATATATATATGAATCGTGTCTGGTTAAGGCAATGGACACACTTCTCTTTATAACAGTAGTTCATTTACTTCCGTATAAAATCTTACTCAATATGATGGCCATCGTTTGGAGCTCTACCTTAGACAATAGTTAACTACTCAGGACTCTCTGATATAGATTCGCCACCTCTGTAACTCCAAGCGATCTCTTTCGATTCGCAGACCACAAGCCTTTTATTATTTCCTTTATCACACACCTATCCGGGTTGTCAAATAATTCCCCATTAAGATCCCAAAATAAACCCTAAAAAACCTCACTAATCTTTAAGCTCTGACAGGGTGTTTCAAAAATGACCGGTATATTTAAAAAATCAATAAAAACTAAATGGATAGTGATAGAAATACACAGTTTATTGCAATATGCTTGGGACAATATTAAATTTTTAGGCAGACAAACTTTCAAAATTAGTTACAATGTTCCGCAACAGATGGCGCTGCAGTTTCGCAAAATCTTAACTATGATATTTTCCAGATATCCACCATACGCAGCAATAATATGGCTTTTTCTGAGAACGAAATTATCAGAAAGCAGTGTAAACGTCTCAGGCGGGATGGCTTCACATGCAGAACAGATGTACTGTTCCAGTTATTCAATTGTTTCTGGATAGCGGTGGTACACCTGGTCTTTTAAGAGTCCCCACAGAAAATTATCGTAGTTCTAGTTTCTAGTATCGTTTTTTCTAGACTGCAGCGCCATCTGTTGTGGAATATTGTAACTAATTTTGAAAATTTGTCTGCCTGAAAATTTATTATTGTCCCAAGTATATTGCAATAAACTGTGAATTTCTATTACTGTCCGTTAGAGTTGTGAGCAGTGTAAAAACCCCAGGAAAAAACCGGGTTTTTGGGGAAGGGAATTTTGAAAATATCCAAAACATGGGAATTTTGAAGTATTTTGAAATCGCCAATTCACTGAAACACAATGAGAACCACCATTTTTTTCTGCCTTTGTGGTAGACCTCAAAAGTTGATATTTTCACAAAATTTAACTATTATATGCTATGAAAAAAAATTGAATAATTGGGATTAACTAACTATATTTGGCAAGGTATCATGTTTAGCATGAAAGTACGCGTATACTTTTCCTTTGAGAAATATCCAATATTTTTATTACGTAAATATTAGACAATAATCTGCAGAGTCACAAAACCCATAAATCGTTATTTTTCTTGGATTTTTCTTGGATTTTAGCATCTCTTTCTCTCTCTCTCTCTCTCTCTCTCTCTATATATATATATATATATATATATATATATATATATATATATATATATATAATATATATATATGTATTTATTTATTTATTTATTTATATATATATATGTGTGTGAGAGTGTGTGTGTGTGTGTGTGTTGGAATTGGACACAAAATGCAACAGTGTCATTTGATTACACCTTTAAATGATATATGGAGCAAAAAATTACGAAAAATAATAAGCTGTTATTTTAAACTTAAATATATTTCTTTTTATATTATAAAAGGAGGGGTAAAAGTTTAGCATAAAGGAATTTACATAGTAGATAATAATCAAAAATAATGTATATAATTATTATATTAGCAATTAAAATTGAAGCAACCAGTTATGTGTTTGTTAAGACTAACAGGGTTATTAATTACATAAGTACTACTATAAAATCATTTAAATGCTCATTGCTATTATTTCTTGAATATATATATATATATATATAAATATATATATATGTGTGTATATGTATATGTATATGTGTATATATATAAGTATATATATATATATATATATATATATATATATGTGTGTGTGTGTGTGTGTGTGTGTGTGTGGGAGGTTTATTCCCACGGTGGAAAGATGCTCCAAAGCTTAACAAACACTAACTTATTTAATTAAAACTATTTACAACTTATGTACAAATTATATGGTGTCTAGGGAATGAGAGTTGACATCGGTGCCCGTCTGGCATAACATAAGCGCCCGTCTTGGCGATCAGTCGGTAGTGCCGTCTGCACTCGGTACTGTCCAGCTTAAGTCTGTCAATCTCGGCGTTCCACTCGGGAGGGTTGTTGCCATACTGTAGAAGTGAAAGTTCGTTTGCTCTAAGCGCGCATCAAATCTGGTGTTCGATGTCATCCAGGCTCCCACAACTCGGCCTCCTGACTCTGGTCTGCGCCCTCGCAGCCATCGTCGTCTGTTTGTTGGAAAATGCGCTGGAAAAAGAAAAAGAAAGGAAAACACAAAAAGAGAAAGAAAGGAACAAAACATAAAGTTGACAAACTATATACAGATAAGATGAAAAAAATAAAGTCGTTAGTCCTTGCAAAGTCAAAATCAAAAAGAGTCATTGTCCGGGGAAATGTAATTAGGAAGAGTCAATTGTGTTGGCCCACGGCTTGATGTAGTCGGCTGCTGAACTGGTCATGTTAGGACCTTCGTGGCTGCCAATCTTTTCAACATCGTAACGATCGTTGTTCTTGATCTTGGTGATCTTGTAAGGTCCGAGAAATTTTGGTTTCAGCTTGAGACCCGTACCGAATTGTGTTCTTTGAATAGCGACCATGTCCCCGACTTTGTACTTTCTTGCCGTTTTTCTGCGACGATTGTACTGCGTGCGGTTTTCTTCTTGTATTTTGGCTATATTCTTCTTTGCTTCGTCTCTCATCCGTTCTCTGTCTTCCTGTAGGTTCTTTATGTATTCTTCTTCGAGCAAGTTCTTAATTCGTAGGTCTTCAGGGTTTCTCATCTTCACACCAGTCATTAATTCAAAGGGTGTAAATTTGGTGCTACGGCTGGTGGTACTATTAATCATTTATACATATACATATATGTGTATGTTTGTGTTGGTGAATGAGTGGGGGCGCGTATTTACACGCACAGGAACGTTTAAATGGCTAGGAACATTTGGAAGAATTTAGAGTTTCCTTTAACACGTTCACGCCGGGACCGATTTTCATTTGTTTTGCTATGAGGCGGCGTTCAAATTAATGCCGCGCTTCATCTGGCGATGCACAATTTTTGCCTGTTCAGACCTACATGCGCGTTGTATGTTTGTTCAGTAGTACAGTGAGTGCTTATTGTGCAAGTTATGTAATTCGTGCCTTTTTTTCATCCTGCCAGTAAGTATTGATTTATGCCAGTAAGTATAACTAGAAAGGTGGTTAGAATTTTTTTTTTATTTTTGTTCTTGTAAAAAATAGGTAACATGGAAATAAGTGATTTAATGAATCTGTAAGTAGAAGCAGGAGAAAGGCATCAAGATTACAGATACTTTCTTCCGCTTCAGACGAGGATTTTGTAAACAGGGAAGTGAACGAATGTTCCACGGAAGAAGAAGATTTGATGTCTAAATCAGAGAACGGGGATAACGATGAAGAATGGCAGGAAGTAAAAGAAAGAACTAAAATAGAAGAAGAAAGAAAGCCTCTAATAGCACAATCGAATGTGTACCACCGGTGGTACGCGCCGGACGATGAGACAGTCTATCGTGGGCCACCGTGAACGTGTTACAGAGTGAGCGCCTTCGTCTCTTGCACATTTGTAGTAGATGCAAGGAGACCTTTAGAATAGTTTTATTTGTTCACAGACAAAAAATTATTTTCACTTGATTTCACTGATTTACTAGAATTCAGTAAAACAGTTACTTTAGACTTTAGTTGCTATGGAAGATTTTGAAGAGTTGGTCTAGGAAAGCCATATAGACTTGAGTCGGTCTATACACACACACACATAAGGAGATCTGAATTGCGAGATGAACATAAAACAATACTTCTTCACGGGACATATCATTAAATGATCTCGTTATTTTAAATATGTTCTTCCCTAAGATCTGTTTCATAGATAAAAGTAACGAATCAATGACAGTTTTTGACAAATTCAGTAGAGAAAATGACTTCCCTTCTGAAATCCCTAATGTTTCGTCGATAATGGAGCAAGATATAGAAATCAAAGTACTTCCCTGCTGTTCACGAACTTGTTAATTGGTGTCAAGTATTCAGCGGGATCTTTCCCTTTCTGCTAAAGAATTTGAGTTATTTTCCCCAAAAGCGTCCATTCCGAACTGAATTAATGGGAATAGAATATCCGAAATTGTTCGGAAGAATAGATGTGAAAGTCTTTAGTTTCGAAATAGTAAAGTTGACTATTCAGTATTGTAATTATCTCAATAATATCATATGTTTATTATTCTTTAAAGACAACTATACATTTTTTTGCTTATACGATTAATTCTTTTAGAATCAATTTCCAGATATTTATCGTTCACTTTACTGTTTGAAAAGTGTAAAAAGTAATGTTATAAACAGTTTATTTGTAAAAGCATAACTTTTCGAAAGAGTTATCTTAAAAAACAAACATGTTTAGAAAGTTTTCCTCATATGGTGACATATTTCATGACGTTGGAGCTAAATTTGACTACTTTTGACTACAAAATCCTTAAGCAAAAAAAAACTTCTAGAAGCTGCAGAAAAAATATTTTTCAGAATGTAATACTCATTCCTGAAAAGCCGAACGATGGCCGGCTGGTGAGGGTGCTGGCTTTCGGTACTAGAGTTCGTGGGTTCCAATCCCACAGTGGCATGGATGTTCGTAGCCATTCGGAATCGGCTTTAAGCTGTAAGTCCCGGTCTCATTAGCTCTCGAGTTGCAAAAAGTAGACCGTAGCACTCCAAAACCAAACCAAACCATTCCTGAAAGTTATAAAAGGAACCTTTTCTTTGTATAGGAGTCGGTACAAATCCCGTTAATCAGCAGATTCTATTGTGATTGATATGGCAGAAATATCAACCGAAATAGCTAGAATGTTGCATATGGAGGTTGATATTGACTTTTAAATAGGAATGGGCGTTATACATTATGTAAAGATATGAGTTAAAACCAGGTAATGTATTTTAAATATTATTAAAGTAATATATATATGAATCGTGTCTGGTTAAGGCAATGGACACACTTCTCTTTGTAACAGTAGTTCATTTACTTCCGTATAAAATCTTACTCAATATGATGGCCATCGTTTGGAGCTCTACCTTAGACAATAGTTAACTACTCAGGACTCTCTGATATAGATATCGCCACCTCTGTAACTCCAAGCGATCTCTTTCGATTCGCAGATCACAAGCCTTTTATTATTTCCTTTATCACACACCTATCCGGGTTGTCAAATAATTCCCCATTAAGATCCCAAAATAAACCCTAAAAAACCTCACTAATCTTTAAGCTCTGACAGGGTGTTTCAAAAATGACCGGTATATTTGAAAAATCAATAAAAACTAAATGGATACTGATAGAAATACACAGTTTATTGCAATATGCTTAGGACAATATTAAATTTTTAGGCAGACAAACTTTCAAAATTAGTTACAATGTTCCGCAACAGATGGCGCTGCAGTTTCGCAAAATCTTAACTATGATATTTTCCAGATATCCACCATACGCAGCAATAATATGGCTTTTTCTGAGAACGAAATTATCATAAAGCAGTGTAAACGTCTCAGGCGGGATGGTTTCACATGCAGAACAGATGTACTGTTCCAATTATTCAATTGTTTCTGGATAGCGGCGGTACACCTCGCCTATTTAGAGTCCCCACAGAAAATTATCGTAGTTCTAGTTTCTAGTATCGTTTTTCTAGACTGCTGCGCCATCTGTTGTGGAATATTGTAACTAATTTTGAAAATTTGTCTGCCTGAAAATTTATTATTGTCCCAAGTATATTGCAATAAACTGTGAATTTATATTACTGTCCGTTAGAATTGTGAGCAGTGTAAAAACCCCAGGAAAAAAACCGGGTTTTTTGGGAAGGAAATTTTGAAAATATCCAAAACATGGGAATTTTGAAGTATTTTCAAATCGCCAATTCACTGAAACACAATGAGAACCACCATTTTTTTCTGCCTTTGTGGTAGACCTCAAAAGTTGATATTTTCACAAAATTTAACTATTATATGCTATGAAAAAAAATTGAATAATTGGGATTAACTAACTATATTTGGCAAGGTATCATGTTTAGCATGAAAGTACGCGTATACTTTTCCTTTGAGAAATATCCAATATTTTTATTACGTAAATATTAGACAATAATCTGCAGAGTCACAAAACCCATAAATCGTTATTTTTCTTGGATTTTAGCATCTCTTTCTCTCTCTCTCTCTCTCTCTCTCTCTCTCTCTATATATATATATATATATATATATATATATATATATATATATATATATATATAATATATATATATGTATTTATTTATTTATTTATTTATATATATATATGTGTGTGAGTGTGTGTGTGTGTGTGTGTGTGTGTGTGTGTGTTGGAATTGGACACAAAATGCAACAGTGTCATTTGATTACACCTTTAAATGATATATGGAGCAAAAAATTACGAAAAATAATAAGCTGTTATTTTAAACTTAAATATATTTCTTTTTATATTATAAAAGGAGGGGTAAAAGTTTAGCATAAAGGAATTTACATAGTAGATAATAATCAAAAATAATGTATATAATTATTATATTAGCAATTAAAATTGAAGCAACCAGTTATGTGTTTGTTAAGACTAACAGGGTTATTAATTACATAAGTACTACTATAAAATCATTTAAATGCTCATTGCTATTATTTCTTGAATATATATATATATATATATATATATATATATATATATATATATATATATATATATTATATATATATATATATATATATATATATATATATATATATATATATATATATATATATATATATATATATATATATACAAATTATATGGTGTCTAGGGAATGAGAGTTGACATCGGTGCCCATCTGGCATAACATAAGCGCCCGTCTTGGCGATCAGTCGGTAGTGCCGTCTGCACTCGGTACTGTCCAGCTTAAGTCTGTCAATCTCGGCGTTCCACTCGGGAGGGTTGTTGCCATACTGTAGAAGTGAAAGTTCGTTTGCTCTAAGCGCTCATCAAATCTGGTGTTCGATGTCATCCAGGCTCCCACAACTCGGCCTCCTGACTCTGGTCTGCGCCCTCGCAGCCATCGTCGTCTGTTTGTTGGAAAATGCGCTGGAAAAAGAAAAGAAAGGAAAACACAAAAAGAGAAAGAAAGGAACAAAACATAAAGTTGACAAACTATATACAGATAAGATGAAAAAAATAAAGTCGTTAGTCCTTGCAAAGTCAAAATCAAAAAGAGTCATTGTCCGGGGAAATGTAATTAGGAAGAGTCAATTGTGTTGGCCCACGGCTTGATGTAGTCGGCTGCTGAACTGGTCATGTTAGGACCTTCGTGGCTGCCAATCTTTTCAACATCGTAACGATCGTTGTTCTTGATCTTGGTGATCTTGTAAGGTCCGAGAAATTTTGGTTTCAGCTTGAGACCCGTACCGAATTGTGTTCTTTGAATAGCGACCATGTCCCCGACTTTGTACTTTCTTGCCGTTTTTTCTGCGACGATTGTACTGCGTGCGGTTTTCTTCTTGTATTTTGGCTATGTTCTTCTTTGCTTCGTCTCTCATCCGTTCTCTGTCTTCCTGTAGGTTCTTTATGTATTCTTCTTCGAGCAAGTTCTTAATTCGTAGGTCTTCAGGGTTTCTCATCTTCACACCAGTCATTAATTCAAAGGGTGTAAATTTGGTGCTACGGCTGGTGGTACTATTAATCATCCTTTGGACGTCGGGGACAAATTTGTACCATTTAGTAGGCTCATTTATTGCTAATTTAGCCAAAACTGGTATTATGGTGTTGTGTAGACGTTCGATCTGACCATTGCTTCGCGGTATTCCAGTTGTAATTTTGATATGTTCGATATGTTGTTCTTCACAATACTGTTCAAAATCTTTACTTGTAAAAGCGGATCCTCGGTCTGAGACAATGCGAGCTGGGTTTCCAAAAATATTTTGCTGAAATTGTAGTTTTGAAATAGCTTCTTGTGTCGAAGTAGTTTTTACAGGATATATCCAAGTAAATTTTGTGAATGCGTCAATGATAGTAAATAAATGTTGGTACTTTTTATTGGTTGATGTTAACGGTCCTAAAAAATCAATATGATAGGTGGAAAGAGGTATCGATTCTTTGGGAATTGGATTTAGAAATCCTTCTCCTTTTCCTCGTTTTCTATTACAAAGTATGCAGTCGATGCAATTATTAATTACTTTCTCAATTTTCTGTCGGGCTTTAGGGATGAAATAATTTAAATTTAAGACTTCTTCGGTTTTTGAAACAGCAAAATGCCCTTTTTTGTGTATCTCTTTAATGATATCGAATTGCATTGCTTCTGGGATAACTAAAAGTTCTCGACCGTCTTTAAATTTGTACAGTACACCTTGTTTAACTAAATAATCACTATCTTGATTTTTGTCAATCATGTCTTTAATTGCTTGAAGGTGTTCATCATCGTTTTGTGCAGCAACAATTTTTTGTGTGATTGAATCGTCTGATCGTGTTGTAACTAATGCTACGTTTCTACTAAGCGCGTCTACGTGTTTCATTTTCGTTCCTGATCTATGTTCTATTGTGTAATCAAAGTCTTCGAGGAACATGGCCCATCTAGCAATCTTTGGAGTTAGGTCTTTTTTATCTAAAGTTTTTTGGAATGCACTACAATCGGTTACAATTTTGAATTTAGAGCCTAACAGATAATGCCTGAATTTTTTAACTGCTTCTATAACAGCAAGAGCCTCTAATTCGTAACTGCACAGTTTTTCCTGCTGCAACGTTGTTTTTTTGCTCATGTACTCGACAGGATAATATTTACCGTCGTGTGACAACTGAAGTAATACAGCCCCTAATCCTTTACTGCTTGCGTCAGTGTGCAACTCTAAAGGAGATCCTTGTTTAAATGTACGTAAAAGTGGGTTGTTAGAGAGAATTTCTTTTAATCTACAAAATGCTTCTCGTTGTTCTAATCCAAATTTAAATTCTGTATCGTTCCGGAGTAAGTCACTAAGGGGTTTAGCAATTTCGGCATATCCAGGGATAAACTTTCGAAAATATCCCATGAGTCCTAGGAAACTCTGTACTTGTTTGCAATTATTTGGCTGGGGAAAATTTCGAACTGCTTTGGTCTTAGAAGGAGATGGTTGAATTGTTCCGTTTTCTAAAACATGACCTAAAAATTCAATCTTACGTTTTAAGAACTGACACTTTTTAAAATTAATCTGTAATCCATACTCCGAAGCTCTAGTAAATACTTTATGTAATTTTTCTAAACATTCGTTCTCATCTTTTGCGGGTATTATCAAATCGTCCATGTAGATAAGTAAAGTTCCATCTTTTAATAATTCTCGAAAGACGGTGTATATGTATCTTTGGAACATACTTGGACTGTTGCATAAGCCAAAAGGTACTTTCAGAAATTCATAAATACCATTATGCGTCACGAACGCTGTGTACTTAGTGTTATTCTCATCTATGTCTACGTGGAAAAACCCATTTTTGAGATCTAATGTACTGAACACTTTAGCGTCTTCCAAACGGTCTAGAATATCAGATATCAGTGGCAGAGGGAATTTATCTTTTACAATTTTCTTATTTAATTTTCTATAATCAATACAAAGCCTGTAGGAGTTATCTTTCTTTTTACACAACACTACCGGAGCAGCATAATCCGAACTACTCTCTTTAATTATACCATCGTTGAGCCATTGTTCAATCTGAGCGTCAATGATTTTCTGTTCCTTAAAAGCGAATCTACGCGGATTTTGAGAGATTGGTATATCGTCATTCAACACTATTTTCATTTTTAAATCAAGTGTTTTGGTTTTAACTGCCTTATATCCCTTAATCAAATCGAATAATTTATTCTTTATCATAGTGTCAGCAACATGTGATAAATCTAACTCATCTATATTTATTGCATTCGCTAAACAAAACAAGAATTCATTTCCTCCTCTTTCTGACGCCAGCACAAGCTCAGAGTCCAGACATAGCGGAGCAGGTGTTTCCGTTATTTTTTCGTTAGTTGAAACTCTGTGGTTAATCTTAGTGTAACTGACAAAAAATGAATTCCTTTTTCCCAAGACTTCAACGCCCTTTTCATTAATTGAAATATTTAGTTTATTAATCACATCCGTCCCAATAATTACTTCATGACATAATTTTCTGAGAACATAAATATCAGTTTCAATTACACATTTATCAAAGGATATTTCGGAATGAAAGAACCCAATAGGTGAAACTTCTTCACTTCCGATTCCCGTCAAAAATATATTACTGAAAGTTAACTTAGGTGATCCAATTTTAACATAGAAATCGTAACTCATTAATGAAAGTTCTGATCCTGAATCACACAGTACACTTACATTTACACCTTGAACTTCAGCTTTCATTTCGATTCTGTTACAGCCATTTATTGTTTTTGAAATTAAAGATTCTTTCTTTTCGTCACACATATTAGAGGTATGTCCAAATTTTGAACATTTAAAACATTTGGGACCCTCTTTTTTATTTACACAATCTGAAGATTTATGACCAAATAAATTACAATTATAACAGCGCATCTTTGGCTTATCATTTCTTGAACCATTACTATAATTAAATTTCATTCTCGACTTAAAATCATTATTCCGAGCACGGATAATTGATGCTGATTTCCCGGAATCTTTATTCAGTAATTCCTTATTAATATTTTCAGCTGTATGTACGTTTACATTGGTTCCCTTTCTGAAATTATGTCTCGCGGTTTCGTATTCATCTAGTTTATTAACTAATTCATCGATATTTTTAATCTTGGCCAAGTCATCTAAAAAATGTTCACGTGCATCAGGAGGTATTCGCTGTTTTATTTGATCTGCGACCAAAAGTTCCTTTAAATTTTCAAAAGTTTCGACTTCTAAACCAATAATCCATTCTTCGAAATAATTTTTGAGCTCAAAAGCGAAATCGCGCCATGAGGCGGACGATTGTTTCTTGTGATGAACAAATTTTTGTCTAAATTGTTCAGGGGTCAACTTAAAGCGTTTCAAAAGCAACTTTTTAATGTGATCATACTCATTAGCCGACGGATCGGGTTCTCGGGCAATAATGCTTACAATTTCTAATGGAAGCAACGGGAGTAAATGCGTAACCCAATCTTCTTTAGGAATATCGATTCGACTGATTTGCCTTTCAAATAATTTCAAATAAACACTTATGTCACCGGACATATCATAACGTGTCATTAGTTTCAACAAATTCTGTTTTTTTAAACCGGGAGGCGAAACCGAAACACCGCTAATTTTTTTAGTATTTAACTCCAATTCAAGTTTTTTGAGTTCAAATTCACGATTTGCTTCTGCTTCCTCTTTTCTTAATTTTTCTTTTTCTTGTCTTTCAACAGTAATAACATCTAATCGATCTTTACAAAAGTTCTCATCATAAGTTTTGGAACCGGTAATGATTTTAATTAAATCAGCGACTTTAGCATCATCTGCAGCATCTAGTCCTAGCTCATCAATTAAAGTTAGCAAATCAATTTTACGTGCTCTCGACAAAAATGCCATCTCTATTTACTTATTCAAAAACGAAAGCAAAATGTTTTGTACTCACAGAATTGCCGGTCTTCTTTCAAGACGCAAAATCCACTTTATAGAACATCCATATCAAGAAAGATCCACATCATATCACGGAAAATCCAGATCCCGGCCGAGCCCCCAAAATTGTGGGAGGTTTATTCCCACGGTGGAAAGATGCTCCAAAGCTTAACAAACACTAACTTATTTAATTAAAACTATTTACAACTTATGTACAAATTATATGGTGTCTAGGGAATGAGAGTTGACATCGGTGCCCATCTGGCATAACATAAGCGCCCGTCTTGGCGATCAGTCGGTAGTGCCGTCTGCACTCGGTACTGTCCAGCTTAAGTCTGTCAATCTCGGCGTTCCACTCGGGAGGGTTGTTGCCATACTGTAGAAGTGAAAGTTCGTTTGCTCTAAGCGCTCATCAAATCTGGTGTTCGATGTCATCCAGGCTCCCACATATATATATATATATATATATATATATATATATATATATATATATATATATAATATATATAATATATATATACATACATATATATATATATATATATTGCAAAAGTAAAAAAAACTCTTAGAAATAATATGCTAGTTCTTAAATAGCCACTGTTGAAAAAATAAATGTAAACATTGTTAAAATGATTTCTTCCTAAAGTTCCCAAAATTCCGGGTTTATTCCCCAAAATTCCCTGGTTTATTCCCTCCTCTTCAAAATTCCAGGTTTTTTACATCTCTACTGTCCGTTAGTTTTTATTGATTTTTCAAATATACCGGTCATTTTTGAAACACCCTGTATGTATATATATATATATATATATGTGTGTGTGTGTGTGATACAAATATTTAATTCATCATATCCAATAATTGAAAACACAGTCAATGACGAGAACAAAAATCTTTTCACTAACTATATAACTATTATTATCCAATTCAAATCAGATATGGTTAATAATATTTTCTCACATGCAGAACGTAGGTCCGCATATGTAAACTAAAAATGCGAGCCTGACAAATTTACAGTCCACTGCAATACTTATGAAAAACCACAAGCGTCAAAGTCAGTTATAAGCATTCTGGAATGTTCTCGCATGATCTCTTTGCCTGTAAATAAATTTCTATACTAATTAAGAGGATACACATATATATTTATATATTCAAAAATTGATCAGATACGAAGAAAGATTTATCAAATAAGTAAATGTTGGCCCTACAATCGTGTTTAAAAAAATACATGTGCAAATCAGTATTCTAACAATAGAGGCTTAAGTAATAAAAGAATTTCTAAACTATCACGTTACTTGACAGCAAATTTTCGTAAAAGTAATACGTCGTATCACTTCGATTATTCAAAAAAAGAAAAGATAATAAGCATTCATAGTACCTAGCAATACCTCGTAATTTTACACCTCAATAAAAAAAAGAGAATAATTCTTTTTATTTTATTCGGGAAAAGTAAAAAGTAAAATTGTGTCTCAGCAGTAAACAGCTTAAAATTGGATTCACTGCAATAAGAGAAAAAAGATCAAGAATTAAATTAAAGTGAGACAAATGGCTTCAATTATGGGAAATGCGCTTCCCGAAACTGATGTCGAAAAAAGAAAAAGAAAAAAATTTCTGATCGGCTTCGCCAAAAGCATTTCAAGCAAGATCAGGGATCGCGAACAGAACAGTGTCAAGTAGATAATCAATTTGAAAGTAATTTAATTCGTGTTTTGGAGCTAGAGTAAAAAGGAAAATTATTATTTTAGTAGTCTTTGAACTTATTGTATTAGCAGCCGGGAAATTAGAAGAGTAAATTTTTAATACGATGCGTTACGAGAATTTTCTCTTCATATAAAAAATTATTATGGAAATTTCACTCTATTTTTACCCCTTTTTTTACAAAGCTTAATGCGTTTAGAGATTCCTTTTTGTTTATTATGAATAAAAAATAATGTATTATTAAATTGTTATAACTGAAAATACGATAAAAGAAGTAGTAATATATACATGATATAATAATTTTCAGTTACTGTCAGTGTTTTACATCATCATACAAATTAAGTTGGGATCTACTTTGAAAATGTACAATGAGTCACCTACTATGACGGGTGAAACGCCCTCGGGATACAATGCTGGCGATTTCCTTCATTTTGGCTTAATGATAGCATTTGGTCATGGCGCTGTTCTTCGGTGAATTCGTAGATTCTAATTCCACTGCTGGAATGGATGTCCGTAGCTGTCCGAAATAAGTTTTAAGTAGTAAATTCCGATCAAAGTTCTCGCGTAACAAAACAATAGACGGTAGCGCTCCAAACCAACCAATTCTCTCAACTTTGATCATCCTCAGAGGTGGGAATTTTTGCTCATTCTGTAACTCTCTCACTCCTGCCAGTCTCCCATCGAAAGGACATCCACCTCCACACATTTATTCTACATATTCTCTGTACACGCACCTGTTTCGTGAGTGTACCAGGTTCGAACCCGTAACTCCGGGTTGTAACGCCGTACGATATCTACTAGGTCATCTCAGGCTGAAGAGACTTACTGATGGGTAATTCACTAATTCGCAACTCGCCGCCTACCCTTACGGGTGTTATCCGTTTTGTGATGCCAAGTTGGAAGGTTCCCTCAAATATGATTCTCCTAAGGAAGAAGAAATTTTTGATATAGATTTCGTATCTCTCTTCCAAAGAAGGGACAGATAACAGATAACACTCACTCCCACGGCGAATCATAAAGGTTAACAACCGCCGAAGCCACAGGAAGGGAAAGAGATATTCATATCCACAATCAACAAAAACATTAAAATATTTTACAAAGAATAATATTACATAAGCCAAAAGGCTTCCAGACAAGGGACGTGAATCTGTGGATTTGGATGTCCCTTCTCTGGATGGGACATCCAGACCCACAGATTTAACCTGTACGTTTTCTGAGTGTAGAGGGAGGTATTTAGTGTGCCTACTATGCTCAAAATAGAACTCCTCCCTAAAAGTCCCGCACATTGTTCAGTAAACCACCTCGAGCCCTTTAACCCTTTCGTGGGCCATGGGAAAATTACTTCCCACCCACACGATCTTACAAAGTACACCTGTGGGAAGCGCAAAACTCATTATAATATATTGGTCTTGTTATTGAAACGACGGGAAGACTGATTCCCGCTTCGGTTTTGCACTGCCATCAATTGTTCGATCGATTGAATAAAATTAGCAGCTCTGTTTTGAAAGTTTAGAAACGTGGAGTGAGAAATAAATGGCCCACGAAAGGGTTAAGCCTACTTAGAAACAAATGGCTACGAACTGGTATACTCCGAGACCAAAGTGCCGAACTTGGCCCTGTAAATAGGTCTCTGCCTCCTCGTAAGCAGTAGCCCCTGTCTCACTAGCCTTCATACCAAACTAAACCGATGCTGAAGAAGCGTTTTACCTGTTTGGACCAAATTACGGTTTAGAGTATTTAACACATCCGAAACTTTTGTCTTGCCTTATTTGAAGACTAATTGCTTTTCATATGCATGTATTCTTTTTTTATATACATTAACTATAAAAATGTTTAACTGTTTTTTATTTGCAGTTATTGCTGCAAGCAAAACACCGTCTTTTGCCAGCTCCATAAGCGGAGAACGGCAATTATCACAGACGACAAGCAACTGTGCCAGTCCTTCCGTCGTAGATGGCCTAACAAGTGTCGCCATGGCCAGATCCGTCTCCTGCACAGCAGAATTTTCAGAAAAAGATGAAGATGAAGAAATCGCCAAGAAACCGAACCGAAAGCAAACAGTGTGATATTAATTTGGAAAATGTTTGTACTAAAATGTAAAGTTGGTTTAAAAAAATATTTTCTCGATAGCGATACACTCGAGAAAAGATTAGATGGCATTAGATAAATTGTAAGATGCATTCAAAAACATTATAATTTGCTCAATTTCTGTATACACGTCTTCAGACAAGATAGCATACACTTGAATATAATATTCGTGATCTACTAGAAACTTGTGCAAGCTAAACACTAGCACTCATTGTCACATTTATAAATCCGCTTTAAAATGGGTATAATGGAAAATTTGTTTTAAAATGCACAGAAATGTATAGTATTAAACTAGAATACCTATACCGAAACGTCCTACACAGTTTAATCAACTCTTTTGTCGTTGCTTCAGAAAATGAGTCAAAATAAGTTTAGAGGTATTAGAACACCAATATTTCAAGGGTAATTGATTTTTAAAAAAAACTGATTATGATGTCGTTTTAAAAGTTCTAAGTTTTTCATTATTAATAATAATAATGAGTGTAGAGGATCTGAATAATTAAATAAAAATTTTAAGTAATTAATAAGTTTTAAAAACCCGAGAACAAAATCGCGAAATAAACAAACCAGTCATTTCGTATTCAGATTCACTGATAAGCTAAAGTAGAGTACGTGTACTGATATATATGTATGAGAATCGTTCTGTAATAATAAGTGAAAACCCAATTGGATTCATTGTTCCTCGAAAAACATATTGAATAGAGTCTGAAACTTTGTACGTTTGGCCGTTGAAGAAATCGATCCTTCCAAATGATATCCCTCTATCAATCCAAAAGGGCGATAATTATCTCTTTTTATACTTGTTGGCTCGTGCGAGTTTATTTTCAGTAAAACCGTATATATGTATAACCATGTTTGTAAAGGTCTGTTTCCTCCTATCAGTATGAAAAATATTCTTTGTTAGCAATTTCATTTGGCAACACTTTGGAAGTTAACCAACATTAACAAGATTTAAAAAGTGGTGTTTTTATATTAATCCTTAAATTTTCCACCATAAATAAACAGTACTGTGTAAAAGTTTTTCACTTTTCATGAATAAAATAATTCCGGGACGTGCCGTCTAGTTAGTCAAGGTAGGTAGTGTCTAACGAAATATTGCAGAGGCCATATTTTAATTATTTCTAAGTATGCCCCATATATAAAAAAATTAAATATTAATATGATTATAATGCACAAAATGCGAAATATTCTACTTTTTGTGAATACGGTAGGCACGATTCTACCCTGCCTTTTTATTCGCAATATTCGAGCTAACGTAGTATTGCTATTAGGTGGTGGAAGTTTTCTCCAGACAGAATTTTTTGTGAGGGATTAAGGCATGGAGTATTCGACCACTCATGGTGAGAGTGGGAATTTGCTGAGGTGATAGGGCAAAAATATGTTCCGTTTCCATGGAAGTCTCTTTCCATGAAGAAAAAGAAAAATATTATTCCATTGTGACCAAAAGTTACCGAGGTTGTGTGCTAATTAGAGTTGTGAGCAGTGGAAAAAACCCGGGGAAAAAAAAGGGTTTTTTGGGAAGGGAATTTTGAAAATTTCCAAAACATGGGAATTTTGAAGTAGCCAATTCCTATGACACAATGACAACCACAATTGTTTTCTGTCTTTGTTATAGACCTCAAAAGTTGATATTATCACAAAATTTAACTAATATATGCTATGAAAAAAAATGAATAATTGGGATTAACTAACTATATCTGGCAAGATATCATGTTTAGCATGAAGGTATGAATATATTTTTCGTTTGGGAAATATCCAATATATTTATTATTACATAAATATGAGGCAAAAATCTGTAGTGTTACAAAACCCATAAATCATTATTTTTCTTGAATAACATCTATATATATATAATGTGTGTGTGTAGGAATTGAACACAATGCAACAGTGTCGCTTGATTACACCTTTATATGATATATGCATTACAAAAAAATAATAAACTGTTATTTTAAATTTAACGATGTTTAGCATAAAGCAATTTACATAATAAATAATGATAAAAAAAATAATGTATATAATTATTATATTATCCATTAAAATTGAAGCAACCAGTTATGTATTTGATAAGACTAACAGGGTAATTAATTACATAAATACTACTATAAAATCATTTAAATGCTCATTGCTATTATTTCTTGAATATATATATATATATATATATATATATATATATATATATATATATGTGTGTGTGTGTGTGTGTGTGTGTGTGTGTGTGTGTGTGTGTGTGTGTGTGTAATAATATCAATATCTAAGCCCTAAAACCTATTTTAAAATTATCCCTTTTCCCCATTCATTATTCTACATCTAAATTTCTTCTCTTTATGTTAACCATATTTCCCAGCCACCCAATTTAAACGAGGATGTTTTCCTTCCTTCAGCCAAACCGAAATTCTTTCTATGATTCCCAAAACAGAAAATGATATAACTGGCATTTTTAATTAGGAAGTTATAACTCTCCCAGTAAAAATCTGTAATGATCAGCTATAATAGTCATCTGGAACGCCACACTTTAGCAGATGGCTCTAGTCAAAGGTTACTCTCTATAAGCAATTAAAACAGTTGCCTCAGCATTTTCACACACACGGGTTTTAGCCGTCTCTCGCAGAAGGTTGGCATTAATTAGAGAGAAAGCGTACTGACATCGTCCGGTTTAGTGCCGGTTCTGGATTTTGTGCAATTTTGATCGGATGAATAAAGATTACGTTTGGCCACGACGACTATGCGTTTCTTTCCAACAGACGATTAGCGGACTCTTGGCAGACCAGCATGCCCGGGCTGATTAAAATAATAGGGGCAATTTAAAAAGAAGTTTTCAAATGTAAGTTCGGGGTTGGTCCCCTGGACGATTACATATATATAAGTAAAAAAAAATCTCTGAGAAATAATATGCTAGTTTTTAAACAGCCACTGTTGAAAAAATAAATGTAAACATTGTTAAAATGGTTTCTTCCCAAAATTCCCGGATTTATTCCCACCTCTTCAAAATTCGGGGTTTTTTACATCTCTAGTGCTAATGTACAGCAATTTTACTGTATATATTATTTTTAGCCTAGTTCACAATTTTCTACAATCTGCCTACCCTGAACAATTGTTGATGGCACGTACCTGCAATAATTAGATATCATTCTACAAACTTAAATCGTAATATTTATTTAAACTTTCATTATGTTTCTATATGCTATTTTTAGGTAGGTATTTTTAATACAATTTATATATATACATGTATATATTGTTTTCTTTTTCTTAAGTTTAAAATTAAAATTCTTTCTTTCTTCTTCAACATCTCACTTACCTGCGTACACTTGTGGTGCCTAAGTCTCAATATCTTGTTTTGTATTGTCGAGATGAGACAGTTATCGTGCTGCTGCTTTTGTCAAAATTTTACATGTCCTTCATATCCTTTTCTACACGGATATCAGTATCTTACCTCAAGCTTCAACACACCTTGTAAATAATTCCCAACAGTAATAAAATTGTCTACTGTGATTTTTAAAAATAAAAAATGTCAACTAAAGCAATTAAAAGCTATGATACAGAGGTGTGGCCAAATTTTGAGGCTATTGTTTTGGTAAAAGTATACCTGCGTTGTTTTAGAATGTATTTACTTACAAATTGGTGTATTTTACAAGAGCTTTTTAAGTGATCAAAAATATTGGTAAGCTTTTTAGGAGCTACTTATGAGATCGAATCATTTTTTTAAAGACTTGAGTTCAGACGATGACTACCTATGACTGACTACAAATGTTTTTTTAGAATTGGTCCTTAAATTTAAAACATTTCAAAAACTGCAGGAATAAAAAGAAAGTTATTGTTTAAAAAATGCATTGGGATAATTTAGATGCAAAATTTTACAAGAAATTACAAAGTAATAAAATTAAGAAATTGTTTCTTTTTATTTTGCACTCACTTGACATTGCACAGTTTCTGATAATTTTTCAAGATTTGGCTAACTTAAAATATGATCCTATGAAAAAATCTATGTTTTTCGGAAGAATAGTTTTAATTTGTTACTATATTATTTTTTTAATAATTGAAATCCGCTATGGATCTACCCCTATTGTTAGTCAATGGTAAAATAAGTTTAGGACGAGCTCCAGAGGTCTCGCGGTTAACATCATTGCCAATCTAAGGCATACGATAAATTTTTGCTCAAATCGCACCCTAGGTAAAATCCCCGAATCAACCAAAAATATACAAATAAAATAGAAACGAATTTTTATTATCAAAACATTAGCAAAAGCATTCTTGTTTACATACTGTAAGACCCCAGTAAATACTGTAAGCCCTCTGGCATATATGTCGGCTTTAATCAGTAGGTCTCGATCTCATTAGCCCTCTTCTTGCAAAATTTTGGCAGTTGCCCATAACCAAATCAAACAAATTCTTGAACGGACTTTCAACTTCGGATAAATCTCAACAATTTTAAATTCTCCTAGCAAAATACACTGATCTCTGGCCTCCACACACCATCGCCTAAGTTGACTCCTGCGTATTTGCATATAAAAAGCACCTCCTGAGCAATTATGGCACGCTAAATCAGATTCATTACAGGACACTATGATAAACTCGAATAAATCATGTAATAGAAGTATTGAAAACCATTTAGTTTAAATATATATATATATATATGGGGGCTAATAACAGAAAAATATAGTTAATAAAGCTACGTATCCCCGGGAAATACGTCCTAGGCGTTACATTTTAACTTTTAAACACATATTGTCTACCCGAAATTGCTATAAATCCAAAAACACATATATTTTTGATGAAAATAATAAAAATAATAAATTATATATGAAAAAGATAGGACTATGGGATTTGAATCATAAATGGTATAACATATTGCTTAAATCTGTAATATTGGAATAGCGCATCTAATCATCGTTACAACCAAGTAGTAATTACTACAAATTAAAGATAAAAATAGGTACCAGCAAATCATCTACTAATTAAAAAAGCTAATAATATACTTAGAAATTTAGAGACAAAGCACCAAAACTTACTTCTTAGGGTCGTTTATAGAACACGGGCGTTTTTCGTTGATGACCATTGAAAACAATACGACTGATTCAATACATTTCACAATGTCACCAGATTAGCTGTTTTTAGCTCTTTAATTAAAATATTGGCAGAGATACAACTCGAGAAGCTTCCCCCTATATCATTTCATAAGAAAGTAAGATATGTTGTTGAGATAAAGAATAAGTTTTATTTTGTTTCATCTTATGAATTCAACTGTCGAAGTCCTGTTTAGTAGAAACAGAAAAACAAATCCTGCAAAGCTATGAAATAGAAAACTATTCAATTTTTATCCAAGGTGCTTCATCTTCAATTATATATTACATTCAGAAAGAGAAATATATAATCTATTTAAAATTTTAAAGTATTGTTTTGTACAGTATAAATAGGCTGTCTATTGAATGATATTCGAATCTTTTGCATAACAGAAAAAACACGAATACATAGCTAGTAAAAAAGTACCTATGACTTTTACTCGAAGTGTATGTAAGCGCATAATTTTTATCACTTTTTAAAAAAGCACACTATCTTATAACAAGTTCCCTGCAACATTTAAAGCTGCTTATATGTTAATAGTAATAATTAATTTTATACATTTTTAGCACAAGCTTTATAGATGCTTTTTAAAATTTTCACTAGCACTCAGTGTCACCCTAACAAAATGTCTGCCTATGCTGTTATTCATTTATATAAATATTTTTTATACTTTTATTCCTAGATGTTCTTGAATATTCCTGTGATTATATGAGGTATTTTCAAGAGATAAGACAAAACTATTAACTTTTTGATCTTTGCATTATAAATTAGAAAATAAAACATTAAAACCATAGGGTAAAAGATAACGGAATTTATTAGCTATATCACTGATATTCGTTAAACTACGGTTAAACGAGTTATTAATCTTCCACAACATAATTATTTATCAATTACACGAATAAATGCCACCGAAAGAAAAGTGATACGACAAAATTTCATGTATCGAGCCACTATTATTATCGTATCTAACGATCTCTAACATCACATCCTTTTTTGTTCACAAAAATATGGTGCTAAATTATTGTAAAATATAATCTGTAAACTAAAACTATCTGATTTGCTTTAATAGCTATAAAAATTTCATCTGTAAAGAAATTCAATATACGAGAATAATTTTTCTATAATGTATTAGGATGATGTTGAATCTTTAAAAGAACTAAATTACTTTTTGCATTCGATCCATTAAATAATTATGTAGACACGGAATGATGAGAAAGTATAGTTTTTTATATACTAAAAACATAGAGTGACAACATATATATAATGAAGTTTAAATAATTTAAGTTAATATAAAATTATAGACTTGAGATCATTATAAACTATTTTGAATAATACAAAACTTTGGATGTAAGAAATTAAGAATAATAACCAGTTATTTTACAAACTGTTTTAAAATTGGTTATTATAAAAGTAACTGGAAAGATTAAAACGTCTCTTGAGGTTTAATATAATGATAGTAAACAAGATAATTCTGTAAAATTTCTCGTTACAAACTATTTATTTTTCGACCTGTTTGCTACAGACTAATAATTAGTTTTTAATTAGTAATAACCAGTCGATACTTTATAATATTCATATCTTGATGTGAGAATCGAATTATCTCTACATTTAACGACTAAAAAGAAAAATTCAAGTTGAAAAATTAATTTAAAAGTCAGCTTTCTAAAACATGCACAACAGTTTTTCAAAAACGAACGATCATAAAGCCACTACCATGGCTTGTTTATATATATAACGTTTGTCATTTTGAGGAATCTATTTGTAACAATAATAGACGGAGTCGAACAATTTATTATTCTTTTATTATTGTACATTAATGTCTTGATGCAGGAATTATTTGACTTATTTCTTTTTAATGAGTTTGATATTTCGAAGTTTTTCATAGATATACATTTTTTTCCACGTCGTTTGTTCTGCTCTAGATCAACAAATATTTGAATAAATGCTCTTGGAGGAAAGCCAATTTTGAAATAAAACTGTGAATCACTCTACAGATACTTTTGTTTAACGATGATTAACGACAAAAATAGAAAAAGGCAAGAAGAAAAGAAACGGGTCTTTTATTGCCACTCACTGGCATATTGAAGAAATTTAGTCTCTTCTTAAAGTTACAGTGGGCTTTCAGCTAGCAAAATTTCACTAAAAGTTCAATATTTTTATAGCTCTAAATTGTGCAAGCGTTCTTTTTCTTATACTTAAACTCATATTAAGAATATATTTATTAACACAATATACAATACAATTATTACTCATACTAACTTCAAGCTATTTTTTGAAGCAAAACTTTTATGAATATCTAAAATTATATTTTATGAATATCTAGGTACATTGTTAACTGCCATGTCTTAAGAGTTAGTTTTGACATTAAGATAAAACTCAATTTTATTCTAATGTCAAAATGGTCGTTTCATATACAAAAGGAATACACCTGAAACGTTTTTAATAGAGCTACTTTTTAAAAAATTAATAACTTATAGCAATTAATATTTTTTAACTTGTAGTTTTAGATATTTTTTGATAAATATATTTTAACTACATTAAATTTCCAAGAACACTGATTGAATAAAACAAAAATTAGTATTGAAAGCTCACTGACACCTTAAACGAAATTGCTTCTTTTAATAACTAGGGACAGTAAAAATGACTACATGATATTCTTATAGTCTCTTGAAAATAACTTCATTGTACTTACGGTGGTCTCTCAATTAATGTAACTTTGATTAATCACATGTATACAAATCTTTCGTAAAATATTTTATACGACGCACATTTCACTAATTATCTGCATATTTCAGCAGAAATGTTTTGAAGGAATTTTAGAAAATAAATTATAGCTTTAAGAATGGTGTTAGTATTCTGAAAAATCCCTTTTTAAATTGTTTAAAATATTTATATACAGCTATATTAATTGTTTAAGAATTGTTAGCTATAATACGGTTTGATATATAAATAATGTTTTCATATGAATAAAAAATACTTTGATAAGATGTAATTAATTGAGTGACCATATTACAATTCATATGATCATTGTAACTTCAGAATTTTGAATGTTAAAAAAATTCGTAAAAAAATTTTCTACTTATTGATGGCATCAATGTATTTTCTTTAAAACATGTATTACCAAAAATGTGAAAAGAATTGTGTCTCTTCCAAATAATGCTCAGCTTTGTATCTGTAGATAAACACTTTTGCATGTGTAATAGTGTCTCATTCAATCGTCGTACAACAAATACAAATAAGTAAGTCAAATGCATAAATAAAAAGTCTGATGGGAAAACTAAATAACTTCCTTGTTCGCCTAATAATTTATATGCATTTCTTGCTGCATTTCATTCAAACTTATTTTATTCAACTGCATAAAGTGGACATTTACCAAACGGCTAAAATATTAGTGTTTAATAGCATTAAAACCTAATACAACATTAGTTCAAAAATAAATAGTGTGTATTAGACCGGGCTAATACAAAACACTCGGTGGGGCGCACTGAATATGCATTTTAATCCATTGGAATATATTATACATATGTATTTAGGTGAAAATTGATTAAATACATTGTTATTATTATCCATAAATTAACAATAGAATATTCGAAAACTTATAAATATTTATAATAAATCGGTCAAATATTTCATTATAATAAAGTCGATTCATTTTACGTGTAAATTTCGTGTTTGGCAGCTAAAATTTACTGTCGGACCACCATTTGCCCCCCCCCCCTTATGTATCGGGTTGTAACAAAAATAATTTCCGCCAAAAAAGTTCTTAATAAAGTTAGAAAAATAAAGATGACAGCAGTACCTTTAGTGTGGCTAGTAATCATCACCCAAATCTATAATTTTCTTCCAATGTTTTACTAGTTTTTCAATACCTTCAGCACAGAAACTTGATGGCCGCGAGTCGAAAAACAGATCAACCTCGGGTGTCCTGTTCAGAGTGGAAGATAGCACCAGAAAGATACAGCTGAAGGTGTGAAAAAAGGTAGAAGTCCGACGGAGCGATATCGGGGTTATATGGTGAGTGTGGCAAAAGATCCCATTCGAGTTCGGACAAAGTCCGGCCGGTAAATGCACACTTGTGGTCTTGCATTATCTTGATGGAACATTACCTTTTTGCGCCGGAACTCTGTTCGACATTTTTCCTTGACAGCAGCGTCAACACGGACTAGCATTTCGCTGTACACCGTACTGTAGAAGGTTTTACCCTTTTCGAGATACTCTTCGTGGATAAGACCACGGCAATCAGATACAAAGCATGATCTTTTTGTTGGTCAAATTGCGCTTTGCGACGCTGCCAACAGGCTCACAGTGCACAGACCAACCTCCTTTGTGTTGATGAAGCAAATCCACTTTTCACCACAAGTGAAGATCCGGTCTAAAATTTCTTCCTTGCGTTGATATTAGAGTAGATTAGTGCAGACCTGAACACGTCTGTCCTTATCTGGTTGAGTCAGCTCATGCGGCACCCCAAGATTGAACTTGTGCGTCAAGTATATGCGATGCATAGCGCGACTAATGGACATGACATTAACATCTAATTCCTTAGCTAGCTCTCGAGTGATTGCATACTAATCTTCCACAAGTCCTCGCTGGCTAACCTCATCAACATCAGTCGGGCGGCCAGAGCGCTCTGTTTCTTGAATGTCATAGTCCTTGTTTTTGAATTTCTGGTACCATACCTTCACAATGTCATAAGATACAAAATTAGTGCCTAAAGCTGTACACATGATTTGGTGACATTCTGTTGCTGACTTTTTGAAACAGAACTGGAAGTAAATAATGATTCTAATCTTGTAGCATGATATTGTTATTAAATATTAGGTGACTTAACACCTAATATTTAATAACAATATTCATTTACAAATTTCGCAACACATTGTTCTTAAGCAAGTCTCTTTCTTTCAAACGAAAAAAAAAATTTTTTTGTAAAAATTTGATTAAATATGCCAACGCGAACTGTTTGTGCAGACGATATTTGTAGCGGCAGAAAACTTTCGTTACAACTGATATATTGATTCAACAATGAGTAGAGCTAAAGTACTACCATATGACTGTGTCTGGTAGCGTTTTAATGTCTGCGATATAATGAGATTTTTCGTTATGTAGAGTGCAGATTGCGATAAAAAGTAGAGGTTCACAACTAGATCTTACAGTAGTCCTACATATAAAATTTCTACATTCTACGGAAAATCATTTTTGAGTTATATTCGACAGTTTTAATATTCGTTATATTGAAGTTTCTTCGTTAGATACAGTGCAGATTGAAATCAAAGAGAGAGGCACACAAGTAAATGTTACAAAAAACCTAAATACAAAATTTCATCATTCTATGGCTAATTGCTTTTGAGCTCTGCGTACAGACATCATAATGAAACTAATCAAAATGCTTTCAGGATAGTGGAGGCTCGTAGTCTATTTTAATGGAGGTTCACAAAACAGATTTCCTAAATTAAATATGCAAGTAATTTACAAGTGAAAATACATTTGCGTTTTCATATGTTAAAGGCAAATTATACAACCAGAAGAAAACAAATTCTCCAGGATATTAAAAAAAGGGTAGCATTATCTTCCTTATTATGGATTGTAATAAAACCATAGTATTGCCTAGAATATATCTTTGAGCTTTGATTACAAAATTGTCAAGTACAATATTTGTAAATTAAATCCACTCGTGTTTTTCTTTTTTTTCATTTTTTTTTTTTTTAAGAGAAACGAATTTATAAGGTTTTCATTGAATTTAGCTGCATTATTTAACATTTTTCTTTGTTTAAACCCTCCCCTCTTTCCTCAAATTACGTTTGGGATTTAAATTTTACTGAAACCCTGAAACAGTAAGAACATGCGAGGTCAATCTGCAGTTTTGAGATACGGCTAAATGATAAAAGTTAAACTTACCAAATACTAGGAATGTTCAAATTAATCCCCTCTCAAATCAATGCACTTTTGTTACTGAATTTTTTGGAAGTTCTCTACAAGTAACTACAAGTGGATCAAAGGCTTCAAGTTAAAAATTACATTACAAATGGCATACCCTAAACCTAAACATACTGTTAAAAGAATATACAATATGGTGATGTGACAGTTACTAAATTTTGCTAGTGACAAATTGGAAACAAAGCTAAATATACATACCAACAGATTAAACTGTGACGAAGATTTTTATTATTTCAAAAAAGTTAAGAGGTATAGTAAAAACTAAACGCTCCTGGATCTTTAATTTGCAAATTAAATAGATGCTAGCATATATAAGGAAACATTAATACTCTTGTAATATGATGATGTAAGTTCAAATCACTGTATATATTTTAATGTAAAGACCTTTTCTGAATAATATGTTTTCCTTCATTTGTAATATGCCATTTCTTTTTGTTTATTTATTTATTAAGAAGAGCTTTACTTATTCTCAGTAATAAAGTTCAAAGTACTACAATTTAAAAGAGAGTTTCACAATGTCCCCTTCCTCAGTAAAATAAATAACATCTGGGCTTATAACCTGGCATCTCTTTTAACTGAAGTGCCAAACTAGAAATAAAACATGATTAATATAGAGCTATTGATTTAGGGAAAACAATGTATGATGCTTCAAAGACAATGTTACATAATATAAAGAATATTTTATAGCATTATTTCTAAACAGTTAGACTTGACGTTCAGATTAGCCAACGTCTAACATGGCATAGTTTATTTTACCCACACTATAATTCATACTTTTAAGGCTTCTACAAAGCTTGTACAGCACTACACATTTTCTTTTATTACTTTACAGGCTACATTTGTTTCTAAGCATTTATCTACAATTTATGTTCGACAGTTCAAATGAATATTGTATTGATGTGTTATTACAAAAGGAACTTATACTTTAATGGAAAATTCTCTTACAACAGTAAAATCTTAAAAAAAAAAAAAAAAAAAAAATTGTGAGATTCTAATACATGTTTTTAAAGTTGAAAATTCCAATAAGTACAGTTCTCATAAGGACTTATTTTTAAGCAGCAGTACATATCTGTATTAGCTAACACATAAAGAAATAGAAATGAAAATTAATCTGAAACATCTTATACACAGTTACACTGTCATTTAAGAAATCGCAAACATCAGCTACATATTAAACAATTTTTTTTAAATGTACTAGAAATAAAAACTGTTTTGTTCAGAGAATCAGATGTAATCTAATGTAGAAGCTTATACATTGTTTAAAAGAGCAGTTTTACTGAAAAGTGCTTTGAAAATACGTTCAGAAAGACATCAGTAAAATTACCATTCGTTTTGACATGGATTAAAGTATATTTGATCATTTTAGTTCTATAAATTGTAAGGAAAGATGTTTAGCTTGTAACAGATGCAAAAAATTATTTCCTCCCAAAGGTAAATTAATTACAATTTATTATCATATACATACTGGAGAAAAACTATTTTCTGTCTCTACATGTAAGAAAGCTTTTTGAAATTTCCACTTAGATCATCTTTGCATACATACTGGGAAAAAACCATTTCCTTTCATTCACGTGAAAAAGCATTTTCAACTTATTCAACCATGAAAAATAATTTTCACACCTAGAGAAAAACCATTTTCTTCCTCTGTATGTAAAACTTTTATTTGAAACTCCAGCTTGAAAGATCATTTTCATACTCATAGAAGAAAAACCATTTGCTTGTAGTATATATACAAAAAAAAAAAAAAAAAAAAAAAAAAATTCTGTTAAAAATTGAAAATTCATCTTCATTCCTATAATGGAGAAAAACTGTTTCCTTGCAGTGTATGCACAAAATCATTTTCAGAAAAAAGCAAATTACTTGTTTATTCTCGTTCTTATATTGAGGAAAAACCATTTGCATACCTTTTTTGTAACAAATTGATTTCTAAAAGATTGGAGAAAAACCATTTACTTGCAGTGCATGTTAGAAAGGATTTTCTGATGGCTTTAGCTTAAGAGTTCATCATCGTACTGGGAAAACCATACTACAGATATGAATATGTATGCGTAATGCATCATACCATAGGAAAACATGACTGCAGGTTTTTAGGTCTTGAGGTACAAAAAACTTCGCCTTGTTGTGAGATGTATTTGGCCGAGTCGTCAATTGTTGCATTGTGTCCTTTAATAGCTTGATGAAAGTAGGAGTATTTATATCCTGAGGTGAAAAGGTAAAAAATTCACCAGGAAGACGAATCGTTTGGCCATATACCAGGTCGCTCGGAGTAGCTCCAAGATCAGGTTTCAGTGTGGTCCTTAAACCCAGCAGCACGGTAGGGAGAATGTCAACCCACCTGCCTGATAAGTGAGCCTTCAGTGCAGCTTTTAAGGTCATGTGCCAGTTTTCAATTAAACCATTCGCCTGAGGATGGTACGTACAGGTGTGAATATGTTTGACCCCTAAGAAATTGGTTAGAGATCTAAAAAGTCTGGATTAGAATTGGCATCCACGGTCAGTAGTAATGATACCGGGAACACCAAAACGAGAAATCCAAGTCTTGTAAAGAGCTCTGGCAACAGTGTCCGCTTCAATATTATGCAGGGGCTCCGCCTCCACCCATCGTGTGAATCGAACAATTACTGTTAAACAGTAAGTTGAGTTTTGTGACGTGGGAAGGGGCCCTATTAAGTCTACATAGATGTGATAAAAACGTTTGTCTAAAACAGGAATATTAACAACAGGACTGTGAGTGTGCCTAGAGATTTTAGAGCGTTGGCATGGAATACAAGTCTTTGTCCACATGAGACAATCCGCACGCATACTAGGCCACACGAAACGATCGGCGATTAAACGCACGGTGGCTTTTCTACCTGGGTGAGAAAGGTTATGAAATACTTTAAATATATGTCGTCTTTGTGATTTGGGAACAAAAGGGCGAATTTTACCATTAAAAATATCACAGTATAACTCAATGGAGCTGTCTGGTAATGTTAACTTCCTTAAATTTAATGCTGTTGAGTTTTCAGTTAGTAAGTTTTGAAGATCGTTATCCTTAGTTTGTTCTTCTGCTAGTAAAGTATAATTTACAGGGTTTGGGCACGTAATAGTCTCAATTCGTGAAAGTATATCAGAAGGTATATTTTCCACCCCCTTAATGTACTGAACATCCATTGTGAATTGGCCTATATAATCCAAGTGTCGTAATTGTCTCGGAGAACATTTGTCACTTTTCTGTTGGAATGCATAAGTGAGTGGATTATGGTCAGTGTAAAGCGTAAAGTTCGGGCTTCAACCATGTACCTAAAATGTTTGATGGCCAAGTAAACAGCCAATAATTCACGATCATATGCGGAATACTTTTTCTCCGAGTCCGTTAATTTGTGGGAAAAAAATCCTAAAGGTTGTAATCCATTAGCTGTTACTTGATGTAACGCAGCGCCAACCGAAAAGTTCGAAGCATCAACATGTAACACAAGTGTAGCATCCGGAGAAGGGTGAAAGAGAAGAGCTGCATTAGCTAACTGTTGCTTGGATAGCTCAAAAGCTTTATTAGCTTCCTCCGTCCAATTAATTTTTGTACCCTCTGCTTTCTTTGGACCTTTAAGATATTCACATAATAAAGCCTGTGTGGGGGCAGCATGAGGGATGTTACGCCGATAATAATTTAATAATCCTAAAAATTTCCGAAGTTGTTTCACAGTTTGTGGACGTTCGAATTTAAGTATGGGTTCAACTCTGTCTGGGAGGGGTTTAATTCCATCTTTGTTTACAGAATAACCTAAAAAGGAAAGTTCTTGTACTCCCAAAACACATTTTGCAGAATTAATTTTAATTCCATATTCTGAAAGACGTTGGCAAACAATATCGAGATGAGTAAGATGTTCTTGCTCGGAAATACTACTAATTAAAATGTTTTCTAAGTAAACAAAAGTAAAATCGAGACCATAAAGAACCTTGTTCAAAAAGCGTTGAAAGGTTTGTGCAGCAGAAGATAAATCGAAAGGCATATATAAAAACTCGAAAATCCAAAAGGTGTTGTAATTGCAGTTTTTTGAACATCATCCGGATGTACAGGAATTTGGTGATATGCTCGGGTTAGGTCAAATTTAGAAAAAATTTGTTTGCCATGTAGTTGTGAAAAATCATGCAGATGCGGTAAAGGGTACCTGTCTTTCTGCGTCTGCCTATTTAGTGCACGATAATCTCCGACGGGACGAAAATCTTCATTATTTCGTCACCATATGCAGAGGACTGGACCAACTTGATTTGCTAGGTCGGCATATACCTTGTTGTATCATAATTTGGAATTATTTTTGGGCTATAATTAATTGTTTTGGAATCAAACGCCTAAGGCGTGAAAAAACTGGCTGACCTTTAGTAATAATTCTGTGCACAGTATTATGTTTTGGTTTCATTTCACTCGGATATGGTCTCAAAATATCTTTATATTTATTCAAAATTTGGAAAAATTTATTATTACTAGATATTAAAGTTATATTTTTATCTTTGGCGCAAATAGTGGTGACTTTATTAAATAAGTTTGTTAATGGGTCTCTTAGACAAGAATTTTTTAAATCAATTAATAAACCGTAATGCTTTAAAAAATCTGCACCAATTATGGGTTTGGAAACGTTGGCAACCACGAATGTCCAATTAAATTCACGACGTAAATTAAGACTAAGTGTAACTTTTTTAGTGAAAATGTTTTGATGAGAGAATTATTAGCTGAGTACAATGTTATGTTAGATGGTGCCACAAAAGTCATTTTAGGAGTATATGGCATGACACAAACGTCGCTTCCACTATCAATTAAATAATGACGACGAGAAGTAGGATTGAAAATAAAAAGGCGACTAGCTGTATTAAATTTGAAATCACATTGCGCCACATGTGATTTCGGAATTAGTTTCCGGGCTGTTTAAAATTGCACGGTGGAATACGTTTTGCCTTCTCAGCGAATTTGCTGTGATACAAACATATGCCAGATTGTTGTCTTTTAGGTATCTGTGATCGGCGCCTATAATGAGAGTTAAATCGCCGTGGCCTGTCATAGCGAGAATTATGGTTGTTTTCACAAGCTATGCGTTCAACCTTTTGTTAAAATGGCGATCTGAGTCTGTAAGGCTGCAACGTCAGCATTTCCAAACGTTTGCTCGGAAGAAGCGCGTGTCTCGGTAGCATGATGCGGAGTAATCTCAATAATTTTGTCGACGATTTGTGCTAGGCGATCTAAATTTCCCTCCGAAACTGAAATAATAGTTTGGGCTTCTTGTGGTAAGCGTTGAATCCACAATGTTTTTAAAAAATCTTCGCTAATTTTATCATTTGCCAAAAGTTTCATTTTTCGTAAGAGGTGTGAAGGTTTATCATCGCCAAGCAGAGTATTTAAAAGTAAGTCTTTTAAACGCTTTTGCTCTGAATCAGAAAATTCGGCGATTAGTCTCGATTTCAAGCTTTCATATAATTTTTCTGTAGGTGGATTTTTAACAATATCACTGACATACGACAACGTTTCAGAGTTAAGAGCCGAAACCACTGCATAATATTTTGTTATATCCTGCGTAATGTTGGCGAGCACAAATTGAACTTCTATATTCACAAACCACAAGTCGGCGTCTTTATCCCAAAACTGAAGCAGTTTCAACGCCACTCGGTTAGTTTCGCCAACTTTGGCTGCAGAATTTGGCGGGTTCATTTTAAAGAATGGTTCAAAATATAAAAAACAAATATATTACACTAGGTAAAAGGTCTCACTTACAGAAAAGTGGGCTATTTGCAGAAAAGAGCATAAATTATCCGCTTACCTGCACTAGGATCTTACCACTATAAAATGCGTGGACGAGAGTTTCAATTACAGCTCATCGTCTTCACAGGTCACCACATGGGGAGGAGGTAAATGGAGAGGAACAACAAATATATCTTTTCAGGCCTAAATATTTAATATAAAATTCGTAGGAATTTGCTTTACATCTCTCAACATCTGGAGAGAAAATGAAGTGAACAGCTTACAATACAAAATGGGAAAATGTCACGAGATGCCATCAGGAAAAAAGGAAAAGTATCGGCATTTGCTTGTGCACGAGGTAATATTTTGAGTTACGTCGCCGCATACCCTATATCCATATTGCAGAAAAACCTTTTACCTGCTATGTAATAAAGCATTCAGTAATAATTTTGGATAGAATGCTCATCTTTGTACATATACTAGTGAAAGATTTTAGGTTTGCAACATATATAAAAAAGATTTTTCATAAAATAATTGTCACATGTTCATTCAATTAAAACCAGTCAATCATTAAAAACCCAAAATCCTGCAATAATTTATAATGTTTATTAATATAACAACTTTATACATACTAAGAAAATTGTTACAAAGCTAAATTATCTAGTATTTAATTTCTATATATGATTAATATTGCACCACATCCAATAAATCAGAATACTGAATCAATGAAAAAAATCAATGAAAAGTTATTAGACAATGAAAATGACATTAAACAGAGTAAATATTATTTAATAACAAAATTACCTACTTAAAACATTTACAATTGTGTCTTTGTACTAGATTTACTGTAGCTAAAAAATTAAAGTAAAATTTTTGTCCAAAACATGGTACCTGTTGCCTTGATATCAAATCAGAAAGTTTTTGATTGCTTTATTTATTGTTGTAAACTAAGAATGTATGGCTAGTTTTGTGACATTGCTAAAAATCTGTTTGCACTCTGCATTACTATGTGGAATCATTAAAATTAATAACATAAAATCAGAGTTTCTTCTATTTAACATATCGAATACTGTTCTTTATTTGTCCAATCAAATATTAATAAGCACTGACACATCAAGAATTATTCTAAGGAGTTCTTGTTGCAGACTACAAAATTCTGATTGATGTTCAATTGCATTGGCACAATTAGATTCAATTTGGCAGAGTCGGAGAAAAATTTTGTTTCCTTGTCAGAAAATCAGGTGCAAACTAAAAGTGTATGTTTTCCCCTTCAAAACTCCAGCACTTAGTACATTTGTCCTGAAAAATGATCAAAAATATGGTATTGCTCGGTTAAATCAGGAGAGATGTCAGGTCTGCTTATTTTTATACTGATTAAAGTCAGGTCATTTGCTTGAAGAGTAAATGTATGTTTATTTTACAGAAATTCATTTTGAATGATGATTTTCTAAACCAAAATTGAAAGAAAGCCTATTTTAACACTTCAAAAGAAACTTTCAAAGAGTTAACTTCAGTATACATATGTTTATGAATTTTCTGAGGCAAATTCTTTTCAATGAGAAATTAGACCAGTTTAATCGAAGTCATATTACTTTAACATTAATATTAGTGTTCCTGTTGACATTACATCAATATAAAATAAAATTTAATGTTTTATAATTTTTAAAAAAAGAATTTTCTCAAAATGCAAATTAAATACTTGATCTATACTTTGTTTTAATTTTAAGCAAAAATAATGAGGTTTAGTGGTGCAGGACTAAGATCTGTCACTTGTCTTATTCTAAATGGCTTCAAAATCCATAACTAGAAATCTAACACCAAATAAAGTAATCTACCTAATTAGCTATCATCGATAGAGGGAAAAAATAGTGAAAATATAGCTTTAGGGATCATAACTTTTTTTTTTATTATTATTAACCAGCATTTTGATGATCTCATAGTATAAAATAAAATATCCTAGATTGACTGCAATTATATTTCTTCATTACCAAAAAAAAAAAAAAAAAAAAACCATACCCTTGGAGTTGTTACTAATCTGAAAATATCTTAATGCAAATAAATATTTCTTCCATGCACAAGAAGTGTTATTAACCTGTAATGATTGATTTTGCTATGTTAAACAAATTTAATAATATAAAATTATTAGACATGTACTTTTTTATGAAAGCCAATCAATATACATACATACACAATGCATTGTTCTCCTAAGAAATATTTTCTGTGTCGATGTCATATATATTGTTAATTATATTATACAAATGCAGATAGGGTGTTTTGGTGTAATGATGTAAACAGACTTTTAGAATAGTTCTGGAGCAATTTAACATTTCAAATGTAAAAACTATTTTAATTCAGTCTGATGTATACTATAAGTATTAATTATGAATTTCATGATAAACACTTTATGTAAAATTTCCATGCATACTGAGTTGTATTCCTCTGTCACAACTTTCCAGAACTTGAAGAATATGTTTTTGCACTTTTTGAAGAGAAATATTTGTATTCCACTATACACAAATTTTGTGATATGCACATAATTTTTAACCGCATAATAAGTAATGTACTTGATTGGAAAGGAATAAACTGCCAATCATTACTTCTACATGAAAAAAAACTTGAAGTGAATACTCAAAAAAGGTACAACTCTTTCAAATAGGTCTAGAGTCAATGTGTTGACAAGAGAAAATCTACCAGATGCAGAAATCAATTACAATCTTTAAATATATTTGTAGTTACAATTAAAAAAATAATAAACTAAAGATTTAGAATTATTTAATTTTACAATTATTGATTTCCCTTTTGGGTGAGGTACTTTAACTCAACATAAAAATATTTTGTGAAACCCTATATCTGAAAATTATTTAGCAGGAGATAAGTGGAAATACAATGCGACTCTTACAGACATGCCAACATTCAGGGACTTCTGTCAGTAACAACAATGTGGTTTTAAAATTTAACATGCTACCCACAAATTAAACATGTATGCAATTTACATACATAATAAACAAAACAAAATAACCTAAACAAATTATACATAATTACATATTTTATTGGTTTCTAAATTAAAATTGAGCAAATTAAATTAAAAACAAATACACAGTAGTAAATTATAAAGGAAAAATCAAAATGTATGCATTCAACAATGCATTAGCTTTCTTTTTTTTAAGAGTTAGCAACTTATTTTTCAGAAAAGTGTTTCTTGTAACAACATTGATTCTGATTTTAGGTATTTTCAAATATTTACATTTCATCAGGAACCCTAGAGTTTATCTACTCAAATTTGACCTAAATTCAGTTTTGTTTTACCGCATAGTACTGAAAGCTTGTTCACATGCACTATTACTGTGTGGAAAGAGTAATATGTTCAGCATTATTTCATTGCTGAATTGTGATCTTTTAGTTCAAAAGTTTTGTTATTTTTTGGAGCAATCCGAGGAGTTTCCGGAGTTAATTTCTTTCATTTCTCTGGAGCAACTCCGGAACAGTTGGCATGTCTGCTCTTAATGAAACATGATTTTATGTATATGACTGTAGCAAAAAAGGTCTATTTATTATTGGAAACTAAGAAAATAAAATGTTCAAACATACAAACCTAGTACTTTTAATGCAAAAAAAGTAATGCACTGGAAAATATTTCACCTGCTTCTTGACAATATATTTGAATGTTTTAGAAATATATATATATATTTCATTTTAACTTACATTCATGTGCTCAATTTTTAAATTTTTAAAGAAAAAACACTCAGCTTATACTTAGATGGGCTTATATTTCAAGATAAACAGTATATATGTAATGTATCCAAATTATTGCAGCTTACATATCTGAAATTCTCCTCCCTCTCCCCTCTCATTCTTTAATACCTAACTTTCCAGCCATAAAATGTCAGATTTAAAGGAATGTTCATTCACTTAAATTCTTTTTACCCACCTCCCAAAACTAACACTAAAATAAATGCTAATTTTTTGTCCACTGGCCCAGGAAAAAAGTTTCACTTTCCCAATATCTAAATTGCTGCATATGTGGTTTTCAAGCTAACTTAAATGATAAAAGTTCATTATGGACTGCTAATATTGCTGAGTTTAAATTACTTTATGGCTTGAGTTTGAATTCAATAACTTTATAACACATTATTATGCAAAGAGGAAATATTATTCCAAGAACCAAAACAATCTTATGATATTTCAGTGCAAAGCCTATCTCTTCTAACCTGTGAGACATTTTAATCACCTGTGATATCCATTTAATGTATATTAATGCTCCAGTTACAAGTTATCCAGCATTTTAACTCGAGCTATAAGTATTAAAATTTATTAAACAACTATTAAGATATTTAATTATTTTATTTATTTGTTTTTTAATTTTTAGAAATGATTTGTAACCTTTTTCCTCAGTAGGAATTTCCGATTAATTTTTGGTGTTTACACTTTCAATTTTTGTAATTATTTTTTTCAAAATTAGTCGGAATGTGAACCAAATTTTACTGTTTATGTATATTATAATGTAAATTTATATAATATAAAAAAGTAAAACATTTATACTATTCACAGGGTTCATACTCAACTGGCAGGGTAAAAAAGTACTTACTGACACATAATAATAAAGCAGATTTTTTCATTACAGTTCTGTATTAGTGCTATTATAATTTTTTATGATAGCATTTACTGATGCAGTGTTACCAGAGCAAACTTTCTGAATACACTTTTTGCATTTTCAAATTTTATTGTTTATGTATATTATAATGTGAACTGACAATATAAAAGAACCAAAAATATTAAAAATCAAACTAAAAAGTTGGTTATTCATTAATATTACATCCAAATAATGATAGCAGAACAATCAAATGAAAACACATATTACAGAAAATAAACTTAACTTATTATCAAATTGTTTTGATATTAATACTATTATAAAAATGTACAGTGATGATAATAATGTGAAAGGAAAGAAAAGGCAATACTTTCACAATTTCATATTTTGTTAAAGCCCTTTTGCATAAAAACTGCTTTTTTATATAAGCCACATCTTACCATTTTTCACTGCTCATACACTTCTGCGAAAAACATAAAAATTTTAATTTTATAAATTTTTACCATTCATAATTGGGAGATTGCTTTGAAAAGAAAGTTAGATTGCTTAGTAGCTGGGTGAATTAGGAAATTTATGAATGAATATATCTCTTTTATTACCTTTCATAGAAAAGTTTGCAACACAATGGCTAAAATGACTAAAACCTTTATTTTAAAGCCAATTATGAATTATTACAAGCTGCCAGAACAACAGATAAATGCAGTTTTTAAATATTCATTATAAAAATAATGCACCCTGCCAAGAGAAAAAACTAATTAAAATTTCATCCTTAAATTAAATTCTCCATTTCAAGTATTCTTTATCATTTAACTCCATCTATCACTCTGACAACTGAAAACTGATAATTGTACTGTCTTGGAGGTCTTGAAATAACTGTTTTTTCTTGATAATTACTAAAATAAATGGACAAAAATGATACTGTTCACAAGACAGATTAACCAGACATAAGACTCCACAAAAGTTTTAAAATAAAAAATTTATTTTGCATATAAGTTAAAAATAACATACTGTTTATATACATAGGAATCGTCCAGTAACCTAAAAGAAAAATAAACAAAAATGTAAAAAATTAATTTTTGAAAAAAAATAAATAACACAAAATATAGCCATTTAAAATGTTTTTATGCATTACACTAAATGATTTAATGCCTAGAATATTACAAAACTTAACATAAACCTCAATAAAATTAATGCAAGTAAAATTCTGTAGAAGATAAAATTAACTAAATTCTTACTTATATATGTCAAGATACTGAATCCTCTTTAGAGGCCATATGTTCCTCACAAACAGAGCTTTTTATACTATCGACACTAACTACACTTTTGCTGGGTTCCTCGGTAGGTTCGGATGTATTTATATCCTCCTCATCATGTTCAGATTTAGTTTCATCAGATTCTTCAGAACTGCTTTGTTCAGCTGATATAGTTTGCTTTTTTCCACCTAGAGAACACAAGTGTGAAAAAACAGATACACCCAGAAATAGGTTTATGCACAAAAATCAGTAAATTATTCACCTGCATGATTTCAGAATTAACTAAATTAGTTTGGTAAATAAAAATAAAATAAATCACAACAACAAATTACTGCATTGTATAATGATATAATAAATTAACAAAACTGTAATAACTATTTAGCCTAAAACAGTAAATTAAATCTTAACTGTCATGGTTGTAGAGATTTAATATATTTCTAAAGTAAAAAATTATCTGTTTTGAGTGAATAAAAATCAATATAAAGTTTCAAAAAGTGATTTAACTATTTAAAGCAAATTTATATACCATAATATGTGCTTAATTGCTTTCTTACTATTATTAGGAATGATCTTGATTGAAGCAAATGTATAATTACAATCTTTTCTATATATTGGAGTAAATATTTTTCTATCAAGCACAGCAATAACTAAAAAGTTAATTTCTCTCCCATTACGCCCTTTATTTCTTTTTAAATGGGAAAAAATATTTGTCAGACTACTCATAATTTTTTTCTATTATAGACCTTTTTTTTTTAAGTAGTCACAATTTTCTACAGTGGTTTTAGAAAACTACATTTGGAAATTTCAGCTTTTGAGGCTGAAATTTCTCTACATTGTGGACAATAAACAAGGATTGTTAAAAGAATTTATCATTGAAAATCTACAATATATATTCCAGGAACTATGAGACAGACTAAATATTCAGGAAAATGTAGTATATTATCATTTAAAGCCCATTTAATATGTAATTGCAAGAAATTATGGTAGAACTAAAAAGGAATTTGCAGTTATTAACTCTTACCACCAAAATAACATAGCAAAGTAAGAAAAACAATGACAATTTTAAAAGCAGAAATGAAAATAAGTACCCACACCAATTCAACCATCAGGATATAATCTTCCATCAAAACAGGGCTTGGTGTTTCAGTTTGAAAAATGTAAGACAGTTGTTGAATATGATAGCTAAGATAATTTACACCAACCTCCTATTATCCACCAAACAATGTCCCTTTAACTTCCCATACGTTAGGCCACTAATTTTTTTTTTTTTTTTTTTTTTTTTTTTTAAGAATTTATTTCTTTGGACAGTGTCAGGCTTTTCAATTTCTTTATGCATTTATAGTTAATGACATTTTTGAAAAATTTGCTATGGACACTACATAACTTCCTTTTACACCTGTGCAGCACTAGAGTGCTGCTGTGCAACCTTGTCAATGTAAAAACAATAGATGTTGCTGTAATTGAATCAAATGTAAACAGTATTGCAGGAATTAAAATAACTTTCCTATTTTAACTTCCAATTCAAATAGTATAAATACCTTCTCTAACTTTTTATTTAAACATTTTTATCTCTATATATAAAATGTGATACTGCAACAACAGATGTGCATAAATATAGATATGCTTAATGTGTTGTCAATGTCTACAAACAGAATAACTGTGGTTAGTATTAATAAAGCATGTACACATCTGAAGTACATTAAGATAAATTGAAAAATATGAAAAATTATTTTACACATCTTTTGGTTTTGATTCCTCATATTTCTGCTTACATGAAATATGAGTTATTTCCAAAAATAAAAACACTGAAATGCTGTAAATTTTTGCAAAATTGCCAGACTGTTCTTGGGTGAATCCAGGTAAAAGAGATATTATTAACAATTATAGACATATATATTATCGAGATTGATAAAATTATCCTAAAAGCTGTAGTGGAAATAATCAATATTAAAGGCTAGAAAATTTTAAAATACCAGAAAAAATATCTCGAAATAGAAGGTGCTTACTAACAAAATGTAAACATTGAAATATCATAAACTGTACATCACAACCAATTGCAGAGTGTGTTGTAAGTCACAAGGTTTTCTCTTAACTTTAAAATTAATTTTAAAAATGCTGGATTCATTTTTTTTTTTCATTTCTGAGAAAATTTTAGGAATTAACAAGTTGGGAATTACCATAAAAACACTAAATTGTTCCATTCCCCCACATGTGCAAATTCTTCATTGACTTTATTTCTCAAGGTAACAATGTTATCTGAGTAGAGCTCAAAAACTGCCTTTTGGTAATAACTGGCAGAATCACTATCCATTTTATAGATATTTCATTATAAACTAAATTTTTTCAAGATTAAAATATTTACTTTATTCTTTAAATACTAAGAAGTAAAGCTATAGACACCTGCCAGTGTTCAACCTTTTTTTTATTTATTTATATTTTTTTAATTATAAAATTTTAGGACTTTCCTTACTTTTATTTATTTAAGATATTTTAACCAATTATCCATTTTATATTAACATCAGATTTCAAATTCAAACATTGATTCCAACTAAATTTGGAAATTAAATTTCGTGGGAATTAATAAATATGGAAATTATAAGAGTTAAATTTTAATGAAATACTTAAGGCTATTAAATTATTAAAAATCTATACACATTAATGTTAACTAATACACATTCTATACAGAAGATGCCACAGAAAATTTTCTCAAATACATCAAATAACTGTACCTTTTTGTTTCTGCTTTTGTTTTAACCTGGCTTTCTTTTTTAACCTAGAAAAGAAAATTTGCTATAATTAAATTAATAGAGAAATTAAAGTTTCTTAGTTTCAGTAAGATAAAAAAAAAGTTTTTTTCTTTAATTAAACCAAATTGAAACTATTTTACACAAGAATCGTCATTATATTCCTATTAATAAATGTTTAAAATACAAATTACATAGTTTAAATACCTCTTAGCTCTCTTTTTCTCAGTTTTTTCTTCCATTTTCCTTTTATTTTCTTCAAGTTTTTTATGGAATTCTTCATCAAGCCTCTCCTAAAAAATAAAGATAAAGAAATTCAAAACTAAACAAAGCACAGAGAGAAATATTGCGATTTATATAAATGAAATTGAGCTACGATTTATATCATAATCCCATTCAATAGAATAAAAAGAAATTTTAAAAGTTTTAATACAGTGTACACTATATGATTGTAATGCAATGAAGAAAAAATATTGACCATTCTAGTAAATTTAAAAAGACAAGGGGGGGGGGAATACTATATGGAAACTGCTATCTACAGACTACATATAAACTAGCTTGCACTTAATCTATAGACAGAATATTTAATGGAGTCAAAATGCAAAATTTTCCCAAAGCTAGGGAACTTTTATACATTAGGTAGAAAATGAGTTTTGTTAAAAAAAAAAGGAAAATGGACATTTTAATAAAAAAAGTAAAATAGTTCTCAAAGTAATAATAAAAAGGAAAGTAAAAGAACAATAACTTTGAAGAATTTATTTCAAATTATTTTAATGTAGTTGTATAATAAAATATTCAGTTAAAATAAATCAATTTTTAAAAATTGATTTTTTCAAGATAAAAGTAATTATATATTTTATAACTACATTTTATTGAACATTTGTTGTCTGCCAATAATGATCATTAACATGACCATTTAACTGATCATTCATGATCATTACACTGGAAAACTCAACAATAACATTTTGAATTTCTATGAAAAAAATAGCTGAAGTTACTTTTTCTGCTTTTTCGTCAATCATTTTTTGTCTTGTATATTCTTTTCTACGTAAGTGTCTGTATACATGAAACTCTCCACTTCCTGCTCCAGCACTTGAACCTAAAAAAAATTTAACCAAAATATGCTTTAAATTAACACAAAATTTAAGTTTGTTTAATTCATAATAGCTATAAAGATTTCAGATTTCTACAGTGTATGTCAGATAAATACTTACCCATTACATTTCTAACAAACTCAGGAACTGAAAAACCTTTCCTCTCTTTTGGCATATCAGGTATAATGACTGGTTTATCCTTTAAATATAATTTGATATGCATCATAACACAGCAAAAATTAAACATTCATTTAAAATATCTAACTACATTATAACATTTCAATATATATACAGATAGTTCTGAGACCATTGGTAAACTTCAGCATTCATACTGTAGGAAAAAAAAAAACTATAATAGTGATGAAAATAGAGAAATTTGAATTGTTTCATTGTTTAGAAGTGTTTGTGGAGCCAAAATAAATTCCTAGAAAATCTTCAAATGTCAATAGGAATACATAAAAAAGTATTAGCAAATGACATCATTTCTGACAAGTAAGGGAGAAGGATTAAATCAATTTTAATAAAATTTAAAAACAAGAAAAATGTTTTAAATACAATGTTGCCTGTATTTTTGTCCATGTTTAATAAAAGCTGTACATCTTTTACACTTTTAACTGCTGTTATTTTGTCTCAGACACCATGATTTTCATTTTCTACCCCACATAATAGTAAATCACCCTTGCCTTATTTAAAAAATTCTTGCAGTTTACTGCTGAAGAAACTAACAAAGTTTCCCACAATTATTTTAAAATTTGAAATGTTGCCGACTTTGTTACAGCATATGAGCAAATATTTGAAAGTCATAGAAAATATGACATACTCTTTGATTTACTAAACAGAACTTAAAGTAAACAGAAAGTAGTAATTGAAAATGTTTAATCTTATATCTCCAAAAATCCAGAGCAGATAATTGCAAAATCCCCAGCACAAACATTCCTAATTTTGTAAGTTTGTCTTTTGCTTTGTTCTGAATACAATTTATTTATTTAAATGGATACAGTACCTAGTTTAATTTTAAAAGTCAAACCTATCTATACAAACTGAATATTTTATTTACAAAGAAGCTTTAGTAAGAAAGTTATTCTGATATCCCAAGATTTAAAATATGTAAGTAAAACAGCTGGATTCTACAGTTAAATTTGAAAAAATTTAAAAGTATTCTAGAATTTCAGACCTAAAAAAATGACAATAAAAAAGATCCCATTAGTTATTTTAATTATTCTTTAACTCAACTATTTACAAATTAAATAAAAATTTAAAAGAGATTAATAATTCAAAATTTCAATCCCACATTAAAAACAAAATTTTTAAAGTAAAGTGATGGTTTGGTTTGGAGCTCTACGGTCTACTGTTTTGCACACGAGGGCTAATGAGACCGGGACCTACTGCTTAAAGCCGATTCCAAACGTCTACGAACATCCATGCCAAAGCGGGATTCGAACCCACGAACTCTGGTATCAACGATCAGCGCCCTAACCAATCGGCCATCGTTCGGCAAATCAAAGTAAAGTGAAATAAAGTATTTTAATAAAGTTTTTAAAAAATGTTCACTAACCATCAATTTTCCTTCATAATCAAAATTTTATTTTTGAATGAGAATTATCTTTTTAATGCTTTTATTAATCTTTTTGTCTTGCTTTTATTTTTAGACATTTTAAGGATAGGTATTAATAAAATAAATTCTAAGCCATAAAATTTTTGAAAAAATCAAGAACTAATTTTCTGCCCTACTATCTGCTAGTTACTTGATAATTCTAATTTTAAATCTCCCTTGCATGCTTCTGAATACTTTATTATTATACTCAGTACTGCAATCACAATTAACCAAATGAAATATAAGGAACAAAATGCTATGAAGCAAGACAAAAGCATATATATATATGTGTGTGTGTGTGTGTGTGTGTGAAGTCTAACAAGGTCACTGTACATTGGTACAAATGGCGAGTCAAATTATCCTGCGGAAGTGATCAACTTTTCCTCAACAAAGTTCTACATTTCCTAAAATTATAAAGGGGGAAGGAGAAACCTGGATAAAAATGTTACATCATTTCCCCACACCATAGTGAATGCTGCCAGTAAGAGCACTATCAAAGACCCCAAAGTCACAAGTACTTGTTTTATGTTTATATATAATCTACTGTATGGTTTTAAAAGAACAACATCAAAAATGTGCTTATGTAAAAGATAGTTAGAAAGATAATTATCACCAAGGAAGGAAACAACCACTGAATTCAAAACAATTTATGAAGACAAAACGGTGCCAAGTGGTTTGGTTATTATGGTAACGTGCATTTAGGCTATTTAAATGCTAATGAAAAGTTTTAGGGGTAAAAGAAAGATAAAAATTTACGAAGCACTAAAATATAATAAGACAATTTAAAATCACAAGAGTCCAATATTTCAAAAAACAAAATACTATCACTAAACGGTGGTACGTTTTTAATTTGTGCAGATACATCAATTAAAAATTCGAAAGCAATCTTTATATTTTTGTAGTACACATAACAAGCAAATGACAGTTGAATTGCCATCAAAAGTATATTTACATAAATAAAACTGATGTTTGAAGAATTGTATAGTGTATTACGAGCAGTCAAATAAATTATTGAACAACTTAAATTTGTCCAACGTCACATACCATTAAAATATACATATATATAATTAAATTTATCTTACAGGATTGGCCATTAATCTATCCAATTTTAATTTCTGGAAATCCATTGGAGTTTTAGGAACGAATGGTTTCTGGTCTTTATTCATTGTAGGTATTCTTTAGTAATTCGGGAAACAAACTTCAAGACAAGACGAATGTAAAAAGACAAACACGCGTGCAATAATGAAATCCTTAAATATATTTGCGGTAAGTATGATTCAGAATCATTTAATGTAAGTAAGGAAAACACAGTATCACCATAGTTCATATTCTCGCACCAAGATAAATTAAATTAAAAAAAAATAAACTATGAGCTGCCAAACAGCTAAAAATAAAAATAATTCTTAAAATTAATTGTCAAATGCCCTAATATTTGACAAATCTAATTAGACTTAAATTTTCAGTTTTAACTCATTGCCAAATTGCTTTGTCTAGTACTTGTTTTGTATTGTCTAGTACCTCACCAAGGACCATAGCAACATGATACATATTTTTTATTCTCTTATGTATTTTATTTATATAAATATTTAAAGAAAATTTATTACAAATATTTCTTTTGTCGTCGTTTCCTTCAGTCTAAATTAAAACTGCATTAGGAAGATCATTTTAAAATATTCATTTCTCTCATACAGACTAGAAAAAAATATAATATTGCTACTGCCATTAAAATAATCTGATATAGATAAATATTACTTAAATAATATAATTACTTCAAATAATAAATATTACGTTAATCAAAAAATAAATAATTAAGGAAAAGTTTCTTAATTCTCTGCCTAATTTGGCAACTGGTTTCTTAATGTTTGTTTACATTCCATATATCTTTCGTTGCTAAAGCGCCGTAAGGAGTACAAATTTTAAAAAAAAAATAGTTTGTTCTAAAACTACATTTTTGTATGCTTATAAAAAATTAAAGATGAGTTTCTATTTTCGCAATATAAATACTCAATCAATAAGTAAGTATATAATTCTGTCAACTGATTACTTTTTCTAAATTTCACACTTTCATTTTCTTTTTCTCTCTGTGTATATATTAATAATAAAACTTTTCTCGTAATTCTCTTAATAGTTAAAATTGATTATAGAATCTTGAATTTCATCAAAATGTGTAAACTAAAATTAATGAAGTATTAAATCCCTTTCCTTCAACACCTTTAGTTGAAAATGGGTTGCCTTGAAAATGTTATTAATGTTTTTTCAAGCAATACCCTTCTCTGGGACTACTTAAGAATTGGGTTCCCCTTAGCAAATTTGCCGAAAATATTGGCGATATTTACTAAAACACAAAGGTAATCCATCCAAATATTGCACTTCTTGCTTTTTATGGCGACTTTAATTAATACACAGTGTGCTATCGTAACAGAATTATATACTCCTACTTAATTAAAGAAAACGACTTGAAAATCGGACATTTATATTTATGGGCAATTATCCCTTAACAGTTTACAAACGCAACAGCACCAAATTATTAAAAATCAGCCATAGTGAACCATTAATGGTTTGTTATATCTAATTGTTGTTTTTTAGCATTGTGCACTTTTAATATATGAGAAAAGAGTTACACAAGGAGAGTTGGATGCAAATATCATATAAATGGTAATACAGATTGTTTGGACACAGTGAGATCAGAAGAAAATGTTAGGCAACCATACTTAAACCCTTATCGTCAAGTTGGCAGGAGAACCCAGTTCTTTAATCAAGCCCTCTTCTCTATTAATAAAATTCTGTCATAATTTGAAATATGTTTACAACCTGCTCTTTGCTGTTAATTCTAACATATTCTTCGAATTCTATAACAATTTGATTCTTACACTGTGTTCATATAGGATTTTGTTTAAGCTGTTCTTTTTATTACATTGTTAACTTAGGAAAATTTGTCTCTTAATTGATACATTACCATATGTTTTTCACAGTATGTCCATTCCTTGGATTCAGTACCATAAAACTCCAACTAACCTTACCTTTTGTATATATATATATATATATATATATATATATATATATATATATATATATATATATATATAATTCTTTGATGATAATGAAATAAATAATTAACAAATAGATAGCTTTTGTATCTCCCACTAGCTGTAATTATGCCACATACTCAGGCTGTTTTCTTAATTTCCTCTTTAACCATGTGTACCTAACTAAAAACCTCACAGTAAATCCAAATTATACCTAATGTTAACCTCTCTCTGTATGAACTTGCCAAACTGTTCCATTGGGAGTAATATTTTCTTCATTAGAAATCACTCATTTAGACCTTTAAAACATCTCTCATACTTTATGTAAGATAATTATTGTGTTATTGTTTACAGCAAGCACAAGCATAATTTATATTATCTATTATATATTCTTAGTACTATTTCTTAACTTTTTTCCCTAATAGCTTTTATACATTTATTTTTGTATGTAAATTTAAACTTTTGTAAAGTTAAATTCTACCATAATAAATAAATTTATCATTTATATATATATATATATATATATATATATATATATATATATATATATATATATATATATATATATATATATATATAACCTATGACAAATTTAAAATTTTAAGTTTAATAAAAGTTCCAATAAAATAAATTGCAATAATATAGGTTACAACATATTATAAAGTTAAAGTAACATTGAATGACATTGTATACCTGTTTTCAAGCATGTATTAAGAGGAGAAGGATAGACTCTCCCCAATAAATATATACTTGCCTTTCTTAGCATGTGATATTTAAGATTTATAATATATATATATATATATATATATATATATATATATATATATATATATATTGTGTCTGATTACAGTATATTTTCTTCTTTAGATGAATGACCTTATATATTCTTCTAATTGCATTAAAAAATATTGATTACAATGGACAGCATTGGGAAAGATTGCAAAGAATTAAAGAGACAGTATGAAGCATGTTTCAATGCTTGGTACTCAGAGAGTTTTCTAAAGAATAAGAATGGTGATATGAGTGCATGTGATCCTCTGTTTCAAGAATATCAAAAGTGTTTAAGGGTAAAAATTATAGAAAAAAAACTTTAAAATTAAAATGTCTAATATTTCTTGTATTTAGTTATTAAAAATCATTATTTTGTTACTGTATTCTGATGCATAATAGTGCAAAAATTAATAGGTGCAATTTCATTTTTTTTTTTATTTTTATTTATTTTTTTTTATTATTATTATTATTACTGATTCACTGGACTAACATAAAAGTAATTATCATGTTGTATAGCCATATATTAACAAAATGAATATTTATTCTAGTCAATCATATGCATTTTAACAATATTTTGTTTTGTATTCCTTACTAAATCTTTTAAAGGCCTTTTTCTTTATAATTTTTTTTTCTTATTAAGCAGTTCTTATTTTCATTTTCTTAATTTTATTTATTAGCATATTTTTATATGTAAGTATTTCTTTTATGTAAGAGAATTTGTTATCCTATGAAGAAATTTGGTCTAAAACTTTATATTTTCTATAGATTATATTTATTATCTGTAGCTTTCTTTGAATGTGATAAGATTTCTTCATTGATGTACAATCTTCTATAAGTTTTTAACTAATAGTCTCTACTTTCACATATCTTTTTGTACCTCACCCTTTGTTATAAGATAAAGATTTTTAAGAAGAGTAAACTATATGGGGAATAACTTGAATGTAATTTTAGATTGTAAAAAACATCAGAAATTTAATTGTTTTGTTAACTTTGCGTACTGCAACAGATTCCTTAATCATTTTGTGTCATAAGTTAATGTTTGAAAGTCACCATTGCTTTGAGTTGGATATTTGCTATATTGAAAAGAAGGTTTTAAATGAAATACTTATTCTGTTAATTGTAATTTAACCCCAATGATCTTTAATACAATAATTCTATAGTCCTCTGAATTCACTAGTTGAAGAGTCTTAATTTGATTTAACACATTCAGATATGAAGTCTTTCAGGTTTACAGCAGAATTACCAAATTATTGTTGTATAAATATGTGTCTTAATAACTGATTTTACTTTTAATGCTCATTCAATATGTACCAGTACATATAAGATCAGAATCTAAGAGGATTTACTAAATTTTTTTCATAGTAAGTTGCTTTTATCTGTCAATCTGTATTCATGCACATGCAAACACATGTGTGTGCAATATCTTTAATATTACTTTAACTAAAATACCTCGCCTGTTCTCTATCTTATCTTATATAATTCATAACAGTACTACTTTTAAAATAATAATAAAATTAAAAACATAGCAACAGAAACAAGCCCAGCAATATTATCTGTTAAAGACAACTTACATCTGCAATATATTTTATATATATTTAAAATTCAAAGCAGATCATTTAGAATTTGACTAAGCCCTAAATTTCACCCTATAAAGAAATAGTTTATGAACATATTAGCATTTCAAACCCCCTTAGATAGACATGTTGATGTGGCATTCTGTGGTTTCCTTTTGATACAGGCAGAACACCTTATATGTTATTGCTGATGAGTAAAGTAAACATTAATCAGATTCTATTATTACTTGTGCTCATTATTTTGTAATTGTGTTCTTAAGTAGTAGTCAGGATATTGCATATCTTCTCTATATCTTCAATTCCTATATTTTATTCATGGTGCTTGGTTGTCTATATGTATGAAAATTTTGTCTTTGCTTATTTTTATAGTTTAGGTCTGTGTGTAACAATCTGATTTTTAGCATTAAAATTTACAGTGACATCCCTACAGCTGCTTACAGAATGCTTTTCAATGTCCTACAAGAAGCTTTCAGATAATCCAAAATATTCTACCACAAATAATATACAAATATATTTTTATCTTAAACAATAAAGAGTCAAAATATTTAATTAAAATAAATGTTAAAGCAAGGAATTTAGGAAAATGTTTTTATTAAAACCGGAGTAAATCTAAGACTCTCGGAGAATGCAAATCCTATGTCAATGAGATACACTTTTGTTAATTACTATGTATATGAAATATTTTAGAAACATCATTACGATGAAATATGAAAAGCCATTTTGACCCAAACATTAAAATAAAGGGAAAATTTTAATACTTTTTGGACATATCTGTGTCTTGGTGAAAATAAACATTCACCAGGACAAAAATATAAACATTCTTTTATTAGCTGTTCCGACATTGGTTTCATCCCCATCATTTATGTTATGCCTGTTTGTTTTTATCTCTTGCTGATACCCATAATTTAAAAATGGTTTTTGGTATGGAAACCGATAAAACATCTTTTAAGAAACTGATAAGTGTAGGTGTTTCAGTTTTTAATGCATTTATAGCTTGTGCTAATTCAGATTTTATATCAATACACATTGCATTACCTCTCAAATCCTACCTTTGCCACAATTTATTCTTCCTCTCTATATGTTACAAAAAAAATGCAGATTAATGTTTTCTTAGTTAGATTTTGAAAGCTGCGAATGTTCTGCAATGGAACTTAGTGTTCTGTGACATGCGTCACTCATTTTCACACATTCTGCTTTGGAGAGTGACATTAAGTAGTAGACATTTATTTTAAACTGTTTGGCTGCATATGTATTGAAAAATTATTTGAAAATTTGATACCTTAAATATTGATTTAGTAATAATTACTTTTTTTTTAATCAAAAGTAAGATGATAAATTATTTCTGTTTCTCTTAGCTTCATATATTCAAAGAAAATATATTCAAATCCATAGGAAATATACTATATTTGGCAGATAATGTACATCCTTAATACTTGTTCTTTATTAGTATCTGATACAAAATAAGCTTTTGTCACATATTATTCATAAAGTATAAAACTTCAATCAGTATTTAAATAGTTTGTATATCTAAATATATGTTAGACAAGGAAAATATAAATGTTAAGAGGATTAAGTGACAATCAGACCAAAATTTTAAATTGCAAACATGCAAATTAGAAAGCCTTGTAGACAGCTATTTTTAAATTGAAATAAGCTTCTTTTTCAGTGAAATATAATGATTTATAGTGGCATGTGGCATAGTCTTTTTCCTTTAGTAATTCATCATTTGTTCAGACTACTATATACTTGTCATTTGTGTAATTTAAAATTGCTAGTTATTTTTATTTGATTAGTATTTTTTCAAAAGGGTTTCTTACACATTTTAAAATATTAGTGATATTTAGGTTTACTTTTTTAATATTTTCTTAATATTTTAAATATTACTTATAGGTAGCTATAAAAAAGAACAACATACCTCTCTGGGAATTAGATGGAGAAATGTTGCATGCTAATCAGAAGAAAACTGCAGAAAGTGGACAACAGCACAAAACAACTTAAAATATTTTTAAATAAATGGCATTTTTTTTATTAGTCATGCACATTTTTTTCTACACATACCTAAAAATTTATAAAACTTCCGTTTTTGAGAAAATGGAAAGAATTTTTTCCCCATTTTTATTAAAAAAGGTAACATTTACCCGTTAATTTATTAATTTATTTATTTTCTGAAAGTAGAATTGCTTTGTTTTATTGAAAGCCATTTTTAACATTCTTTAAGCTCCTTTATATAAACTGTAAATATCTTTGTAAATGTTCCAGTTTTAAAGTTTTATTATCTTTATTATAAATTTTATTATCTTTATCATCATCACGATGATGGAAGAAGTGGGAAATTGTATATTTGTTACAAAATTTCCTTAACTTGATTAATTTTATTTACCCTTCTTGTAATCTATTTAATTATATTTTCAAGGCATTAAATATGTTCAGAAAACAGCAACTTACAGCTATAAATACGCAAGAATATCTTTATATGTATTCTCTGTAGCTTTTGCTCATCTACACTTGATTTGATAATGTTAGTTTTGTCTATTGTATACCTAAATTTTTCTTTATTAATCATACTTGTTATAATTTCAAGTGTGTAATTAAAGGATTTGCAATTTAAAACAGGTTGAACTATTCCTCTGTTCAAGTGATGATTTATTTGAAATTGGGTATTTTATAAAATAATGCTTTATCAGAAGTAAGATCACAGCAGCTTAAATATTTATCGGAGATCTATCCCCTTCAATATGAATTAAACTTTTTTTTTCTATAAAATTTTATAGCATTTATTTTTTCTTATGATTTATAAATTGTTGATTGTAATTTATTAAGAGATATCACAAATTCTACAAAAATGAAGGAAATGCTGATAAGAAAAAGGAAATAGGAAAAGTTTAAGCCAGGTCAAAGTACAGAGAAGTTGAAACAGAGGATAGATATTTCTATTTTTATTTATATATTTTTGCTGAGATGCCTTATATTCAGAGAATATTTGTTGAAATATCTCTTAAAAACATGGTTATTTTTTATATTGTAAAAAATAGATTTTAAATTGTTGAAATTAACTAATGTCTTTAATAATTTGTATAAAACATAGATTTTGTCTTCATAGTACTATGTATGGTGAATAAACACTTTGTTTCCTACATTATGTATAACCATTACAATTATTCATTTGATATTTTAATAAGAACATATTTCAGTGAAATTTTACTTTATTTAATAACTATTTCATGCCCCAATTTCAGTTTAGGTTATGAATGCTCCCATATAAAATTTTAGAATTACTGTAATAGATAAACAGTAATAAAAGTGATAAATAAACCTTGTCAAATAACTTTCAGGGGAATGTGTAAAAGTGCTATTGTTTGCTTTCTCTATGAAAAATGGCTAAAATGTCATTTTTTTCAATTGTTAAACTTTTGTTTCAGTGCATTGAATAGCTTTTAATAAGAATTTCTCACTTTATAAAATTTTAACAAGCATCTAATGCCCTGGTGATTATATAAATTCAAGTTTTTATAAATGCAAAGAGTTATTTCTAATCATATATGAATTATATAAATAATATATATTACAGTAAAAAAATTAGAGTGGAAGGTATTTAATTATTGAAAGTAAAGACCAAAACAGTGAAATTCTAAAAAAAAAATATATTCTAATGTTGAATATTGTTTCATAGTTTTTTAGAGTTACTTTTTTTAATTTAATTTTTGTGAACTATTAAAAAATTCATCTTCATGTTTAGTTGCTGGTAGTGTATGCATATGTATAATATTTTAAAATATTTATCATGCTTTCTGATTCTATTTATTACATTATAATTATTTTTAATAACTTGTGTTTTCTTTTATTTTTAGCTATTTCATACAGATGAAGATTTTTGTAGCTCTAAGTTGGAAATGTTTGTTCTGGAACATTACATTTATTGTTTGTTAGAAAAGACACTAAAACACAATTTACTTGTTGGATAATATAAAGTGTTTTGACTATAAAAATGTTTTAAACTGTCATGACTATTTTTCCACTTCTGTGATGTTTTTATATAGTAATAAAACTGTTTAAAAATGTTAATCTTATTTACTATTTTATTATTATTTCAGTCATAAATTAACTTCATTTTAATAAATTAAGAAATAGAGAGAGATTATAAGAAGTGTATATGTAAGAATTATTATAATATTTGTTTAATTTTAAATTATTGTATTAATTTTCTAATAGTTTTGCTTCATTTAAAATTCATAAAATAAAAATTTTCTAAAAATTCAGCTTCTAGTTTTATTGTAATAGAAAATTTCAATAATTAAAATTTTTAGAGTTATTCTTTATAATCTCTTCTAATCTCTTCCAAACAAATCTGATTGTCTTTTGAAAGCTTTTTTTTATAAATTTAATTATTATTGAAAAATTTAACTCATTCAATTATAAACTCATGAAAATACTTTTACCAATATATTTATACAGTTTATAAGAAATTTATTTTTGCAAATTAGGTATATTTGATTAAATCTTTCTAATATCATATACTACCTAGTGCCAACAAAAACTATTCATATGTTATTAACAGTTACACATATGCATAATGACTATATATTAGGGTTATCATAATATATAGAGAGAGGGAGAGAGAGACAGACAGACATATTTAATTCAAATTTCAAGTTGATAAAAATTAGTCACTATGTTTCTCATTAGAAATATATACAGGGAAACCTCTTTGACCGGTCACCCCTCTGTACTGAGAATATTTGGCCGCTCTGAAGGGTTTTATTTACTATTATAAGATAATTACTATAATGTATAATATAAACAAGTCTGACATATACACCTTATATAAATGAAATTTAAAACTTATCTAAAAAGAAAATAGTACTTTATTTCATGCTTCTTTACATTTTTTTTTTAAAGGCTACAATTTGTTTTTGTTTGTTTTGTAGTCTTTGTATTCTTTCAAAGTCAAATTCTTTTCTTTAATGACTTTGTTGATTTCTGTTCTTCTGCAGTTAAATATTTCAGCTAACTTTCTTGCCAATTTGCTATTCTCATATTCATGCAGAACTTCAATGCTCTGCTCGAGATTTAGAAAAACACATTTCGACATCATTGCAACTCAGATCACTAACTAACTAATGAAATGAAACTGGTGTGAATGACATTTTTGCTGACAGAGGTGCAATTCTTCCTTAACTTTACCGATTGGAATTCCAAATAAAGGCCCTAGGACACCTTCAATGCTTGATTGTCCAGTTCGTTCCTTCCTCAGTTTCTATGGAAGGTGCAATAGGGATTTCCTATCTGAAGGGTGTTGGGAGAATACAAAAGAGATAACAGATTTAATCTTTCTTAGAAAAGGGGGGGACCGCAGGAATGGACTTCTAAGTTATTCCTTTGTTAAGTTCTTATATCCAACCATAAACCTGATCTTGAGTTTTTTTGCTCAAAATTAAAGCATGGAGTGAGTAGAATTTCCCGAAAATGAAAGGGGCAATCCTACTTGGTGGTCATGTAGAGGGGGTCGGGTGACCGCTGATACAGGTTATTTTACCATTAGGTCTATGCGTCGAAAAATCCATGCCATGAAAAATTGGCCGTTTAGAAGGGTGGCCGCTCAGAGAAGTTTCACTGTATTTATATATATATATATATAGCCCAGTTGGAAAATATTTAGATTGACCAGAATACACCTGAAGTTTTTTTTTTTTTTTTTTTTTTTTTTTTTTTTTTGAAAAGTAGATTTTTTGATATTTTTAATTATAAATATAAAGCAATTTTTCAAGTGCAAAACTCTAAAGCTTAAGCTGTTAATTTGAAATTTTAAACAATAACTGTACATGATATGACATTTAGATTCTCTGGGTCAGCAGTAAAATTATCAGATATAAAGTAAGTGAAGTTAACTGAGAAAATAGTATAAAAATTTAAAAAAAAAATGTATATTTTGTTAAACAGGAAGGAATTTTGAGTAGATTTTGGAATACTTAAATGCTATATGATATTATCTTTTTTAACTCTTAATTGAAAAATAAAATTTCATATCTCTCATTTTAACCAAAACATTAAACTGTAGGCCCTTTCTAAGAGACTTACATAGTTTTCAATTTGACAGCAATTTTATTTATAAGTATTTGATCACAGTGGCAACATTTTATCAACCTGAAATTTTGAATTAAAAACAAAAAAGGGATATTCCCTACTATACTAGATAAACTTCCATAAAGTGGATTGTTTTGTGTTGTCAGTCTGATATAAGTAATTATAAGTAAGTAATAATAAGTAATAAGATCTTTCTCATTTCAGGAAATTGTGGCGACTCAGCAGACCTTAATAAGTTTACTGACATAAGTAGTATTAAACTATATATATAGAACATATTCTAAAAATAAATTTTTGATACGGTACCATGTGACTGTATATAAATACTCGAATATACTTCAAACACGATATTTAAAAATTAATGTATTGAATGATTTTCCAAAAGAATAAATGAAAAAATCAGAAGTCTTTGTTTTAGCTCTTCTATCTATTCTAATAAGTTTTTAAAAAAAGTGTGTGCATGAACCATAACATAACTAAAACTATTACAAAAAGTTAAATTTAAAAAAATTAGTATAAATTTGAAATAGTTCTAAAACTTAAAAAAAGCTTTTTTTTTTTCCTATGCAAGACAGTTAAATGCTATAATTTTTTTAACATATATTTCTTACAGTATTTATATTAACCTTGCTTTGTTTAAAATTTATTTAATATGTCAGACTGAATGCTCTAATATTTTCCATATTTTAATTAAAATATAGATTGTTTTTCTGTAGCCAAAATATATACAGTAAAAATAAACCTAATAAAAGAGACTGATCAGTAATATTTTCTTTATAACTAAAATTTCTTTAGTAAAATTTTATAAAACTATCTAAAAAGTTTAAAATAAATCATTATTGTTATTACACTCATTCATTATCAGCATAAAATATAAATTATAGGAGTTTGAGTCTCTTCTTTGTCAGGATCGTACCTCCACTCTGCTTTAGTTAAAATTGAAAAGAAGAAAAATTCTACTTATACTTCTTATTTAACAGTAATCTTAATTATATGAAACACAGAAAGAAAGCTGTTCAGGTAAAAAGGTAAGTAATAGCTAAAATAATAATATTAGGTGATAGAGCTACTTTTATCATGATGCCACTTAATAAAATCCCATTTTTGATTTAGAATGGAAATGGGTAATAAAGATAAATGCTAAATTTTTGTTAGTTTTTCTTACAGTAAAGGGGGAGGGGTTCCATTGCTCACACTTTACTGACTTTTAGCATAGTGTTTTATAGTCAAATATAAAACAAACTAATGTTTTTAATATCAGTTAATACACTAGAAAAAGTATTTGCCAGTCAACAATTTACAATTCCATGAAGCAGATGTGAAGTAGTAAGCCCAATTTCTTAGAGTTGTATTTTTGTTTGGAGTGCTATGGGAAAACCTTTTACTGTGCAACAGTCAATAATTCTGAACTTATTGCTTAAAGCCATTTCCAAATGGCTGGGAACATGCATACCAATAGTGGTATTCAAACTCACAGTACCAAATGATAACATCCTATCTCTTTGGCCATCTTCCAGATAGATTCATAGAAAGAAAGGTATTAATATACATGGTTTCCACGCACCTGGAAAGTCATGGAAAATCATGGATTTAGACAATGGATTAATTTTGTCATGGAAAGTCTTGATTTTTCACGTAAAATGAGTAAAAGTCAGGGATCCGCTAAACTACCAATTAAAAAAATGCATTGAATTGTTTAATTCTATTTTTATTTCTCATTTGGCTGAAGTTACTGAGTTTGGTATTTATGTATTATCCTATTGACCATATTGCCAAGTAAAATTTGTTCACCAAAGAAACTCAAAGCAAGTAAAGAAAGCAAGAAAGCTTAATAGGTGGGTAAATATATATTATTCTGGTTTTATCTTAAATTGTAGATTAAAATTTTATTAATATAATAATAATTATTTTTTAATAAAAATTAGTTAAGATTTTTGCACAAAATATAAGTTTATCTCTAAGGATATTGTATATAAACATTATAGGGTTATATTTGGCTATTATTCATGGTCACCTGGATAATACCAAAGTACCCTGAATTCAAATTGGAAACATTTTGATTGAAAAATTGCTATATGATTAAACTTAGGTATGTAGATACAACAATTTATTTTTATGTAAGTGAGTTTATTAACACTTATAAAGTAAGTTTATAGTTTTTTTATGATAAAATTCCTGTAATTTCTCTAAAAGCATATATTTTATTTGTATGTACATCAGAAGTTTTATTCATATATACTTTAACCAAAGCTTTTTAAAGTCATAGAAAATGATCTGCTAAATCAGGGAAAGTCATGGATTTGAAAAATTTCATTTTGGCAGATACCCTGAATATAATCAGGACTGTCATTTTTTTTGTAACCAAAAATTTCTACTTGGGATATCTCAAAGATAAAGAACACTTTTCTTTGGAAAGCTGAACCAAATCTGCTACAATTATAATGATATCTAAATTGATGCCATATTTTGAAGCTATGTGGATTATGTTTTCATTTTATCCATTTTTAAATTTTTATTGAACTTATATCATAAATGCATGTTTAGATAAACAGTAAGTGTTTGTTATCATTTCCTGAAATATTTCAGAGATTAATTATTTACTGAAAAATAAATACTTTTCTTCTGAATAACAAATGTTCAGTGGATACTTTAAAGAAAAGTTCTCTCAGAATAAGCAATCTGATTAAGTATGCAAAACCTGAATTATGCAATATAATTCTACAAAGAAAAGAAATTGGAATAATTCAGATTAAAGAAATACAACTTATTGTTAAGGTATAATTTATGTTATCTATAGTATTATATATTAGGTGTTTTAATGTCAATGTTTTTAATTGATATTTATAATGGTAGGAAAAAGTTTTTGAATAAATCATTTAGATGTAACAATTCACTGAAACATGAATATTTCATTTAGTAATGGAATAATGTTCCCTGTTTTGTAAGGGTTTTATTTCATTTTATTTTATTTTATTTTTTATTTTATTTATTTTTTTTTCTATTTTTATATTTGATAATAATTTGGATGGCTTAGGATGGAGCAGAGTTGTAACACACTTACATTTGATATATCTAGTTTCTTCTATTAATGTTAAATTTTATGTTTGACTTACAGATTCTAAACCATATAAGCATTTTTCTTGACCCTGGTAAATAATATTGCTGCAATTTTTTTATTATTAATCAGTAGTGTAATAAACAATGATTTAAGTAATAATAATAATAGTAATATACAGTAATAGAAAAGTCTCAATTTATTGATATAGCTACATTGTGTTTCTAAGAGAAAATACTGCAATACGTCAATATGCATTTGAAGGGGCCATCCTCAAAGACTTAGTATACCATAATTTTATAATGACTAAAGTCATCAGTACTTAGAAATTTATTGGATATAAAATTTATTCAAATTGCCAACTTTACCCATTCTTTTATACTTTTCTGGCCGTGTAATAACCAGTGTGAAATTTAAGGAGTAAGCAAGCAATTACTCTAATAATATTTAAGTTTTACAATGTTGCATGACATCACCATTCATTTTGACCAGTTGCCTTTCACTTTCAAATAGAAAAATTAATAAGATGTGCTACCATTTCATATCTCTACCAACAGATGGCGCCACTTCACAAAATATACATTACTTTTTGTATCAGCATAAAGCTATTGTTTTCATTCTTTTTTAATTTCATGATCTCTTAACTTTTCTGCTGATTTTGTTAAATATATATGGTAACCAATGGTTGCCTCGCGTGAAAATAAGGATAAAATAAAATTGGGAGTTGTAAAATAATATCTGGCATTTTACCTGTCTGAAACATTCTTTTCGTTAGATATGTACGTATTTTAAGGTTTTCTAACGTGAAATTCTTATTTTAAGACGTTTATATAAAAATAACTCAATTACTTAACATGTAGACTTGTGTTCATGAATATAGTGCTTAATATTTTTGATTTACTAAAGACTTTTGTGCCGAAATAGCTCAGTTGGGAGAGCGTTAGACTGAAGATCTAAAGGTCCCTGGTTCGATCCCGGGTTTCGGCATATCCCATTATCCTCGGTAGTATAGTGGTCAGTATCCCCGCCTGTCACGCGGGAGACCGGGGTTCGATTCCCCGCCGGGGAGACTTTTTTTTTTCTTTTTTCAGTATCAATGTAGGAAATTAAAAAAGGACAATATTCACTCGGTCAAACTATTGAAGTTGTGACATAAAGATTTGAGTTCTGATGTATTAAGAAACACTGTTAATTGTTTCCATGGTAAGGTACGGGTTCTCATTCATTTTAAAACAATTTTCCAAAAAGCGTTTCATCTAGATATTTATTTTAAATAACTCAAAGCGATGGAATTGATAACTATAGCATCAGTTAATAATTTTTATAGTTAAAAACTGGGTGAATTGCTGAGAAAAATAGCAACCACCGAATGGATTATCACGTATATTACCACCAGTAAACCAAGCTAAGCTAAAAAGTAATCACTAATTTTTCTTTCTTTTTTATTTTTCTTTCTTTCTCTTTTCCATTTTTGAATTTAGGATAGAACATGGATTATTTTCAACAATTAAAAAAATGCTGTTTTTTTGATCGAAAATTTGAAAAAAGATCCAACTAAGAGTTTAATGCACAGTCACGTTAATTAAGATAATAATAATGTGGGTGGTGTGAGATATATATATATATATATATATATATATATATATATATATATATATATATATATATATATATATAGGAATGGGTCAGTTCTATTAATCGTCTGCATGCAAGGTAGTATTTATTTAGCTGCCATAACCAATGCATATATCAAGATATACTATGGGGTGCCCGTGAGCATGCATGTACCTATCCCAACCCTCTATATACATACATATATATAGATGAAATGGCTGTTGTGGACGCACCAAAAATTAAAAATGGTTTCCATGATGAAAAGAATTTAGTCGGCTTTGAAAGAAAACTTCAGCATTTGGACCAGGGGTGTCCAACCTGCGGCCCACGGGCCGCAATGCGGCCCAATTAAGAAATATTCAAAATGATGTATGAATAAATGTAAGATACAAGAATAAATAATTTAAGTATAATAATGATGAATAATAATGATGAAATGATTTTATGATTTGATTAATGAAATTAAATTATTCATGGTATCTAAAGAAAAAGTTATTTCGGAATTTGACGATGAGAATTGGCTAATGGATTTGGCATTTTTAGTAGATTTGACCGGTCATTTGATCGAATTAAATATGCGTCTTCAAGGTCAAAACCAACTTATTAGCAATATGTACCAAAATATAATTGCGTTCCAAATGAAACTGAAGTTATGGCAAAATCATATTAAGGAGAATAATTTTACACATTTCCAAATGTTGGCTAAACATAATGTGATGAACAGTAAAAAATATGTAGTCTTGCTTTCTGATTTGATAGAGGAATTTGAAAACAAGTTTGAAGATTTTCGAAAAAATAATCAACTTTTTTGTATATTTGCGACTCCTTTCTCAGTTGACATACATTTGTTACCTGGAAAGTTTCAAATGGAATGCATAGAGCTGCAATGTGAAATCCAACTTAAAGATAAATTTAATCATGTCTCTTTACTAGATTTTTATAAGATCTATCTACAAATATCCGACACTTCACAATCATGCATTATTCATGACATCGCTTTTTGGCAGCACATATATTTGTGAACAATTATTTTCAAGAATGAAGCATACGAAAAGCAAAAATAGAAGTAACATAAGTGATGAACATCTTAAGAATTCATTAAGAATGGCAACTACTTCCATTGAACCTAATATTGATGGAATAGTTTCTGAACAGCAATGTCAAATATCTCACTAATTTTTTGTTACTTTTTTTTTACACTTTTAAATATTGTAACCTAATTGTGACTAACAACAAATATCAATAAAAGTTGCTTAAAACATGTCATTTTTGCGTTTTTTAAAGTGCGGCCCAAGATAATTTTGTATTTTTCAATGTGGCCCAGAAGACCTAAAAGGTTGGACACCCCTGATTTGGACATAAAAATGTTGAGTTTACTCAGCATCTTCGGTACATGAGTTTGTAGGTACGATTTCCATTACTGTCATGGATATATATATATATATATATATATATATATATATATATATATATATATATATATATATATATATATATATATAATATTAAAATCCCTTATTTACGTATTTTAATATTAATTTAGTAACTTTTGTTCATAAAGTACGTCCGGGATCTGTGCGGTAATTCTGATTTTTCCCTCCAGACACGCTATAGACTTAATTCAGCCTCTGCCTGTACTACTTTAGCCAATAGCGCATTCTCTTTAAACATGGGTATTTTTTATCATAAAATGTGTTATGCTTTGGAATGAGTCTCGCCCATATTAGACACACACACACACACACACATATATATATATATATATATATATATATATATAGAGAGAGAGAGAGAGAGAGAGAGAGGTATGTATGTCTGTATGTGTAATATATCAAAATTATTACATTTAAAAAATCTATCTAAAATTCTCCTTTTACCCCTTCTCATTCTTGAGTAACTAATTACCCAGCGTAAAATGTTAGATTTAAAGGAGTGTTCGCCGATTTCAATTCTTTTTACCCGTTTACCAAAACTAACGCTAGAATAAATGCTAATTTTCTGCCCACTGGCCACATTTTTCAGTTGTCGCAAGAAAATGGTTTCACTCCTCCAATAACTAAATTGGTACTTATGTGGTTTTCGAGTAAACTTAAATGATTAAAGTTCGTTCCTGACTCCCTAAAAATGCTGAGTAATCTGTAAATCTCGTGGGAATGAAATCACGTCTTTTCTCTTTGATGTCTCATAAACAATATGACACCATACAGATTTTTTTTTTTCATAACAAGATAAAAATTTCAGTCACTACTGGTTTGTTTATATCTTATACTTTGTTTTATAATGGTTAAATACTAAAGTCTTTTGCAGTGGCGTGCGTTAGGTGTTCATGCAGAGTGTGCAGAGAGCAACAACAACAATAATAATAATACCATAAAAATGTACATTAAACACTTCTTTAACGTTTATTATTCATTTGTACACAAAATACATACGTCTATCCGTATTACTAATAAAATAACGAAAATCTTATATTTTCAGCAAACGTAGCACCACACGGCGCCCGCCGCTGCGGTGCCTCATCAGGATGCTCATTGGTGCAGACAAACCGAAAGTCTAGTCCACGTGCAGAGAATTTCGCTGCCCGCTGGCGCAATAAAACGAACTGTTTCTCGTTCGGTCAGTGGATTAAATTATTGTTTTTAACATTTGGAAATCATATATTCTGCGAGAAACTTCTTCACAATTTTTAAAAACGAATATACCAGGGATATGGTGTGACAGATATAACTTATATGCTGTCTGTAAAACACAATGAATGGTAAAATTTGGACTGTTCTGTTAGAATTCGTTTCTTTTTTGTCTAACAAAACAAAATTGTTTTCAGCGAATTATTTCTATAAATATAATACATCATCGAAATCACTTTACCACACTAAAACATTTCACTTTATATTAATGAAATACTTCTTTTGTATTTCCATGAAAACAAAATCTTACAATATATAAATTTAAACATTAACCGTCTGCAAAATCGTAAGGCCAGATAATCAGTTAAAAAACAAAAAAAAAAAGTCTCCGCTCTAATACAACGCTTAATAAACCGTACCTTCGGATGATTCTGAATGCCAAGAGCAGGAAAAAGAGCTGCACTTGCCTCAGAGCCATAGTATGCTGTTCTTTTCCAGTAGCCCATACATATAAATCGTGATTTTCAATTTAGTGCGCAGTGCGCACACATCAGAACTTCCTATGTTCGTTTGTGTGCTACGTGGTGCAGCACCTAGTACCGCACGCACTGCGGGAATACAAACAAGCAAATCAACATAATATTTGAATATATTATAAATAATAATATTATATACCATATAAAGATAGGTAGACATAGGTGCAATGTGACGTCACGTAGATAGGCCTTCATCTCCAATCCTGATTTTTCCATAAATTATTTTTTCTGTTGTTTCTGTTTACCAAAACATTTTTAAGTATCATAATTATATATAAAATTATGAAGACAATGTACATTTTATACACAATTTCAATTTAAAAATCCCATAATTTTGGAAGTTATTAAACACATTTACCCATACTAAAATGAGAATGTTGATAAAACAAATTACTTTAACAGATTTAGCTTTACTAGAAAGGAAATCTACATGAAATAAATTTATATTCCTCCTTTGATTTTTAAAACTACATTGATGCAATGGAAATCTTTAAAACAGTAAAAGGATTTATATATATATATATATATATATATATATATATATATATATATATATATACAGCTAAAGTCCACACTTACATAATAAAAAATTCTGTAAATTTCTTTATTTAGACACTGCGTTTTTCATCACAAGGTTATTATTTTTTTATTACTATGTGTTAAATATAATACAGTAGCATTTAAAGAATGAGGAATTTTCACGTTTTCTAATTTTAATTTTAAACAATAGAAGACAAATAAGTAAGCAGGATAGTACCTATTTTTCTTTCATTTGGGAGCCTAATTAGTGATTTCTAATGGGCTTTATAGCGGACTCGTTAACGTCTCTCAAAAACGATACTTTTCCTCCACCGAGTTTGTGACTCCATCTTTCACGGAAACACCGACATGTTGTTTACATGTTAAAAGGCGACTTTTATATTTATTTCTGTGTAAAAGATCGCATATAATAGAAATTTTTTTATTATGTCTGGCATTAAAAATCATATTATAAATATTGTATTGTGCCATTATGTAAAAATACAACTAATTGCAATGAGAAGATATTTTTCAGCGTTCCCAAAGATCCATATGCACGTAAAATCTGGACAAATGCGATGAAAAGGGATGAGAAATTAAACCCCAAATTATTATATGAATCATCTCTATGGGTTTGTGAAGACCATTTTTCGGTAATAAATGCTTGCTTTTGTTACTAATTTAGAACAATTAAAGTATATAAAAATACATCTATATCTTTAAAAGGACTGTTGTTTAACCAGAGATATTTAACTTTTAAAACTGCTAATTTTCGAGTATTATCACAGAGTTCAAGTACAATAAATGTTTGATAAAGCATATAAATATCGTAAAACATATAAATATCTAAAGCATATAATTATCTAACAAATTACTCGGGGGAGGGAAAGGTTATGTATTTTCAAGGTATTATAAATATTTTCTTTAGAGATGCATACTTTCTTAAGTGTATCAATTCACAGTGATATTTTTAGATTAAATTGGTGACTGATTTGAAAAAAGTATAACATTTTTAAACTACTTAATAATGATATTATTTTAAAAACTAAATTTAATTTCTGAAACTTTATACATTTTTTAATTTAACATTAATATTAAAGGCAATAAAATTGTATTGCTATTTAAAAATGTATAAATAATTAAGTAAAACCTTTTAAAGATTTTAAATTTCTTTTCATCAAATTTAAACTAAGAATTTGTTTGGTTTTAGAGCGTTGCGGTCTACTTTTTGCTACACGAAGGCTAATGAGACCGGGACCTTACAATAAATACCTCCTTTAATTTTTATTTTAATATTACATCCATCTCTATATATGAAAAGCTATGCTACAACAAATGTGTGTATATATGATATATGTATATTTATTTGACTTGTCTATGTCTACAAACAGAAGAGCTGTGATTAGCATGAATAAAATATTAATACATGTTAAGTAAAATTGGATAAATATATAAATGATTTTACAAACCTTTGGATTTTAATTCCCCGTATTTCTGCTCCCATAAAATCAGGGTTTTTTCCCCAAAAAAACGAAAACGTTGACATTATGTCAATTTTGGGAGGGTGTCCGACTCTCCTTTGGTAAATCCAGATAGAAGAGACATTTATAACAAATTGAGATAATTAAGCTATCGAGATCGATAAAATAAATCATCAAATTTAAATAAAAATAAATTTTGATAGCTAGAAAATTCCAAGAACTTGCAAAAACAAAATAGGAAAATAGTGCGCGTTTACAAGCAATAAGAAAATATTGGATATCGTGAACGATGACGTCACAACCAATCACGAAGCGTTTTGGTGTTACGTGATTTTCGCTTAACTTTAAAATTAATTTTTAAAATGATGGACCCAGTTTTTTATATTTTTGGAATCTACGAGTCTGGAATTATCAGAAAAATACTAAGCTGTTCGAAACCCCCACATATGCAAATTCCTCATTCGTACCTTAGTAGTTTTCTTATCCTTTCGTACAACCTCTCTATGGGGCGCAAAATACTCAAGGTCAAGGTAATTGGTGTCGTAAAAGACCACAAGAGAATACAGCACAATTAAATTAACAGGTAAAGCAAAGAGGCCTTACCTCCAAAATTCCGATGGTGCTGCTTCTCGTCTATTTGTTCCGGGCCGGGCTGTTATTGTTCTTGCATAAACACCTTGATTCCGTGTTTGGCATTAAATGGCTCGAATACATTGGTGAAAAAAGAATAATATTTATATACATTTAAAAAGAATTACAGAAAACTATGTACATTTAAAAAGAAAGGGTAGCGAGAGTTCATCTCGACTGTTTACACATTCGCGGTTGACACCGACACTGAGTTCGTTCGTAACGGTTACAGTTAGTTCGCCGGGGGATTTCCCACATTCTCCCACCTTTGAGTTTTGAGATACCTTCCAAAACTCAAACTGAAGAAATGGAATGTCACAAGTTCAGTTTGTCGGGTTCCTTCAGAACGCGACCACACCGAGAACGGCGAACTTCAGGTTCTTGAGAAAGATTCTCTTCATGCTCACTGTCAGGTTCTAAGGGATCATTCCTATGACAAGCTTCATTGTAGTCGTCTACAATTGGTGATGTTACGTTGAGCTTTGGAGAACTTTCAGTTTCACTAATCTCCAATGGATAAAGTCTTTGGACAGGCCGTAATAAAGTTCCATTCTTTGTCTTTAACTCTACCACTCGTACTCTTCCATCTTTTCCGGGAAAAGTTTTAATAACTTTGGCCAGCGGCCAATCTATATTCTTGGTATTGGAATCTCCGATCAGCACGATTTTTCCTTCTTTGACGAAACACTCTTTTCTAGGTTTTGAAAATTCCCTTAACTGTCCCAAATATTCACTTCTGAACCGAAGCCTTAAATCTTGGCGTAATTTTTGTTTATACGCAAATCTTATATTCAGTTTCTTCTCATCAATTAAAATTCTATTTTTTACGTTAATCAACCCATCATCGTCTGTAAAAGTTTGCAAATGCAACTTCCGTACTTCCTCAAATGATTGTTCCTGGACTTTTCTCAAAATTATTTTCTCTGCTCGATCTATTTCTTCTAAATCTAATTTTTCTTTTTTCCTGTCTTCTTTATTCTTGCAGTTGTGACAAAATCTTTGTATCCAACCCATTGTTCTTACAATTTTGCGATACGATGAAATTCGAGATGCATATTGGATAGTATCTGCTTGGGTGTTAATGGCTGACACAATGGTTTTTATTTTCTCTGAGTTAACAATTTCCAGGTCTGGATCAATTTTAGAGATAGGCCATTCATTTGAAGGTAACTTTAACCATCTTGGTCCCTCCCACCAGCGGGTTTTCAACAGTTCATAAGAGTTGCAACCTCGTGAAGGGAGGTCGGCAGGATTAAAGGGACCCGCTACAAGTCTCCAATCAACAGGATTACTCAGTCCTCGTATTTGTTGAACTCGATTGTACACAAATGTAGCCCAAGTCTTAGTTCTCTTGATCCAATATAAACCATTCGCTGAATCTGACCAGTAAATGACAGGTATGCCTTCTCCACTTTCCTTTTTAAAAGCTAAAGGAGTAAGCTCCCACCCTCGGGGATGGAATTTGGCTGTGCTCAACAGAGCCTGTGCTTCCGATATCAATTTTGACAATTCTTCCGGGCTATAAACACTAAGAACGCAATTGTCGACGTAGAAAGAATTTCTTAGCTTCCCAGCAGTTACACCGTACTTCTCAAGGCGAAATCTATTCATCAGGGTTGGTATCAGTTCAATGAGATTAGGCTCTTCTTTTACACAATCATTCAAAGAGGGGAAATTCTTTTCTCTGGCGGAACCATCAAATACTGGTCTCACCTTAGTTGTTATGGAATTGTCCTTAAGCACAGGAAGATGCGGTAAAAAATGTTCATTTTTAATATCATGACAGAGAGGAACTTCCTTGATGATATCTTCAGCTAACCAGTCTTTGAAAACCTTCTCGTAATCGGTCAACCTTCCCGTTCGTTCCAAAGATTTCCAGCAACTAGCTGGTCTCTTTTCTGCTAGACTCGGTAAGCTAACTGAATACCTCCCCTCTTCATCCCTAGTAACAGTCTGAAGAAAATGATCTTTTGCTGTCTTTTCAAGATCTGACCTTAACATCTTAGTCTCGGGGTCACGAATGCCAATTGTATCAAGAGACCAATTATCAGATACGTCAAAGCTAGTTGCATGAAGTGATAATAAAATGTTAGAATTCTTCGTTTTTTCCTCTCCGGAATTTCCCAGAATTGTCCACCCTAAGATCGTTCTCATAGCCAGCATCCCATTTGATAAATGCTTGACTTCCCCAGTTAATAGTTTACTGGCACAATCTGCTCCTAGCAAAGCATGAATTTCGTTTGGATTATTTTCAAATAAGCAACAGTTTTCATTAATGGCAATATCACTTAAAAATATTCCCAACTCTTTCAATTCTTGAATACATTCAAAATTTTTCAGTTTAGGAATAGAGGCACATATTTTCTTTTGATCCATTACTTCTATTTCAAAAGTGAAACTCTTATCTATATTGCTTAACTTAATAGAGTATTTCTTATGCCTTTCACTTTTCTCTATTCCTCCGAATAACCCATGAGTAATTGTTTCCTCTCCAATACACTTTAATTTCATTTTTTCAGCCACATACTTACTGACGTAGGATTTTTGTGAACCTAAATCTAAAATTATCCTCAAAAAATTACTCGAGTGGTTCACATTAATGCATACAATTAAAGTCTGTAAAAGAAATTCCTTTGAACAAGAACTGTTCGTCAACACACTATTTTCACAGGTTTTTTCATCAGTGGTTTCATTAGAAATTTCATCTTTCTTTTTATTGTTAGAATAAAAACATAAAATCGATAAATGCCTTTTATTGCAGTGTTTGCAACGAACGCGTTTCTGGCATTGTTTACTCAAATGCTTTCCAGTGCAACGAAAGCAGGCGCCACGTTTAACCAGGATATTTTTTCTTTCATCAATAGTTAAATTTAAAGCATGTAAGCAATCGTCCGCTGACTCATGATAATTACTGCAAAACACACATGGCGAAAAGTTATTGCCTCTCAATTCAGAACTGAAAATATCGGCGGTAGTTGTTTTTCTTTTTTCATTTTGTTCCTCATAGTGGAAATGCTGTCTGCGATCTGGGAAAGTATTCTGATTTTTGGTTTTCGAAAGGGATGACCTTTCTCGTGCAATCAATTGCTTTGATAAAATGCTATTAATTTATTTACTTCATAATTCGAATTTTGCACTTCTTTGTTAAACTCCAAAAGTAAATCATGAGGGAGCATTTTCAATAACAATGGGCATAAAACAGCTGAATAATCATTCGGTTTAACTTTTAAAGTTTCTAAACTTCTAGTTTCGGTTACAATTCTGTCATAAAGCTTTCGAAATGATTTAATATCACTTGAATTTTTCAATGGTGGGATAGCCAAAATATTTGAAATGTGTTGGTTTATCAAAATTTCTGATCGCCCGAATCTTTCTTTTAGACAAGAAATGGCGTTGTCATAATTTTCCGGCGTTATAGCATAACCTTCAACAGTATGAAGAGCAGTTCCACCCAAATAGGCCTTCAAATAATTAAATTTACTTGTCTTGTCTAAAGACGCATTATTGTGTATCGCAGACTCGAATGAATTCCAAAAAACTAAGCCATTGGCTTATTTCGCCGTAAAATTTCTGAATAGAGAGCTTGGGTAATTTAATCTGCATTTTATCTTGAAACTCATTCTCTAATGATGAATTCTTAAGACTGGTATCGGGTGTAATTTTGGCAGATTTCGTTTTCGATTCTGATAATGCGTGTATTTTCTTTCGAGCTCTAAATTTACAAGTAATTATTTTTTCCTTATATTCGATTGGTGTATTTATGTCCGCGTCAATTTCTTTAGGATCTATAATTTTCTGCAATTCCCCATCTAGCGATTCTAGTTCTTTAGCGTGTTCAATCAAAAGTTCTAAAGATTCTTCTAAAGTGTCCAAAATTGTTTCTTTGCTTAATTCGGCTTCTATAATTTTGATCTGCTTAGTAACCGACGTTCTTATTATTCCCCTTCTCTTTTTTATTCGAGCAATCTCATCATCAGCCATTTTTAACTACAAAGTTTCGATTTCGATTTCAAAAGTGTTTAAAAATCAATAATTTTCAATATAAGCCCGAATCCCGGCAGGGATGCCAGTTGTCGTAAAAGACCACAAGAGAATACAGCACAATTAAATTAACAGGTAAAGCAAAGAGGCCTTACCTCCAAAATTCCGATGGTGCTGCTTCTCGTCTATTTGTTCCGGGCCGGGCTGTTATTGTTCTTGCATAAACACCTTGATTCCGTGTTTGGCATTAAATGGCTCGAATACATTGGTGAAAAAAGAATAATATTTATATACATTTAAAAAGAATTACAGAAAACTATGTACATTTAAAAAGAAAGGGTAGCGAGAGTTCATCTCGACTGTTTACACATTCGCGGTTGACACCGACACTGAGTTCGTTCGTAACGGTTACAGTTAGTTCGCCGGGGGATTTCCCACAATTGGGTTTAACCAACACCTCCTAGAGAGAAGGCCTGAGCACAGTTTACCAGAAAATGTGATGACGTAGTGGCATAAGGCTGACAACATTCTGTAACTCTGACCAGAAACTTCCAAGTTATCACTTTTCCAATTATTTCCGTCGCCAAATGCAAAATCAACATATATGTATGGAATGTGCGTATTGGCAAAGTTGGCGGAATTCATTTGTGCTTGCTCTGAGTATGCGAATTCAATTCCTGTATATTTCGGTTAATTTTTTTTTGTAATAATGCCGTATAAATGTATTGTTCTTATTTGTAAAAGTAATTATGACTCCGAAGGTAACAAAAAATCAGTTTTCTCGTTTCGAAGAAAAGAAATTTTGGGACAAAAGTGGATTATTTCGATTCCTAGAAAAGCCTGACTGTGAACAAGAATTGTCATGTAAGTAAACTCTATTGTTATTTACAATTTTTAAGCATAAGATATAAGATTAAACCCCTACTTAAAAAGTAGATTTTTTTTTACAGTTACTCTAGATTATAGACAGTACTTTTGTTTTGACTAACGTATATGAAGAAATTTGATGAATAAATAAGAATATTCTTTGTTTTTTAAACATATATATTATAAATTATTCAACTATTAAAATGTAGTTTGTCATAAATAAATAATACTAGCAAATTTTACAATGCAATATTACAATTTCTTTAGAATTAACTACTTAATTAAAATTATGCTAAAAAAACATGTTAAATATTGTATTTTTTTCTAAATTGAGTTAAAAGAAACAGTTCAAAATATAATGTAGTATTAACTTTTATATCATTAAAACGTCATTTAGAATTAGATATTTTGATAATAAATTGATTAATGTTTGATATTTGAAAAATATTCCTATCTGTATAGACGGTTGAAATTTTTGTATTTTCATTTGTAAAGCAACTAAAAGAATAAAGTAATTATATATTATATATCATTGAAGCTGACCTTTGGATATAACCCTTTTAATACTTTAAAAAGTATAGTGAATTTCTGTTTAGATAATTATTTTATAACATAAAAAACTGTTTTATTTGTAACATACTAAAATACTGTACCGTCTCTTGTTAGGAAAGAGGAAAAAGTATTATCAAAAGCCATTGAAGAGTGCTTAGAATTTGTGGAAAAATCCAAATATATTTTCAATTCTGTGGCAGAACTTTCAATTTGTGTATCCCAAAACGAACTGTATAATCGTTGGATATTTTTGGATATGAAGATTAATATATTCTTTGCACATATAGTTACCAAATCCATAAATAACTTCTTCCGTTTGTATTGATAAAAATTTATCTGTATCAGTGTTTTTTAACAATACAAAGTTCAACAAAAGATGTCAGTATAACTTTCCCTGTGTTTTTACTGACTTAAAATATATATTTGATGTATTAATTACTTAGGTTAATACTCATAGGTTGTATATTGTAAATGATTTTAATATATCTTGAACAAATTTTCTTAAGTATGTTATGTATATTTTCATTGTGTATGTATCAAGTTATCAAGTGTAAAGATATAAAGTTAAAGTCTAATTTTCTATTAATACAATTATTACTCTGTTAAACAATAATGAAATTTTCATTCTCGTGTTTAATTTTAACATCAAATGCAAAAAAAAATTCTGATTTTGTTTTGTTTTCGAGAAATAAAATTTCATATAAATGTATGTTTTTTTTACCTTATTTAGTACAGTGTTTACTTGGGGTTTTGCTCTTCAAAACTTGGGGGAAATTTTTGTACTTGAAGTTAGATGAATTAGTTTTAAATATATTTCCTGGATTAAATGTAGAAATTTCTTAAAATTTTATGAATGTATTTCTAAGTAGTAGAAGAAGCATAAATAATAAAATTCTAGGATGTTTTATTTTTATTTTAAAACTATAAACATATTTAAGTAAGTGTTGTTTTTTAAAATAATTTATAACTCCATTTGATATTTAATGCACTATCCATATAATAGATAAAGTATGTTAATATCTTGATTATGGGGATGATAGGTGTTATTGTAAAAATCTGGAAGGATTATAATTTGTGCTGAGTTAATTCTTTTTTATTAGAGAATTCAAATTTTAGAGTGTATATGTTTTACAAATGTGTGTTATTTTAGGCGTATTTGATAGAATAAACAAAAAGCAATACATTCTGTGTCAGAGAACGGTTAACGTTAATAAAAAAAAAACTGAAATTTGCTATAAATAATCGCCAGTAAATAATAAATCAAATTTTTTTTGTTACCGTTAAAACTACAGCTTCAACTGAATGGCTTTGATAGTCAGCCTTATCTCGTGACGTCACAGTGAGTGTGCTTAGGCCTTCTCTCTTTAGGAGGTGTTGGTTTAACGGAGTACCTAGCAAAGTGTAAGGTCTTCACTTTAACCTCCGAACGTAAGCAGATCAAAACATA
>CM063504.1:20163325-20169325 GCA_032207245.1 Pardosa pseudoannulata | reverse complement strand
TAAAATAGACTTTTCCCAATTTATCATAAAATAAAAAGTTTTTCTTCTTTTAGAATGATTTTTTTACAAATTATTCAATAACGTTCTAACTTTAAATAAGCATCTAGTTTTTCAACTCTAAGAAGTAAAAAATTTTTAAATAACATAAAAATATATACCAAGTAAAAAATAATAAGAATTACTCACCCGCGGCAATGGAAATATGTATATTAGAAACTAAATTTTTATATCAAACTGAAGATAATGTTTTTTATTATTTAGTAAACATGTAGTTCTTAAAAGTTTCATTCTATAAAATTTTTTAAATATATTTTAATGAGTATTAAATTATTTCTGTTATTACTATCTGAAAAAAGTATAAATGTGTTAAGAAAATGCAAAATAGTTTTTTGTTCAAAATGACACCTCCGGTGGTTCTAGAATTAAAGCCAATTCTAAACTGCTACAAAAATCCATACCGGCAGTGGGAATCAAACCCATGTAATCTGGTTCAAAGAGCACCGTCAACCCCATTAGGCCGTCATTCGGATTCAAATGGTAAGAGAGCCGAACGATGGCCGAATGGTAGAGAGCTGCTCTTCGGAACCAGAGTTCGCAGCTCCGAATCCCGCTGATGGCATGGATGTTCGCAGCCGTTCAGAATCGGCTTTAAACAGGTTCCGGTCTTATTAGCCCTCGTGTGCAAAACAGCAGATCGGAGTGCTCCAAACCAAACCAACCCACGGTAAGGGTACATCGCTAGTACTCGAACCCCTTCCGAAATGCTTCCATGATCGAACGTCGTGCTGCAGCACTGTTGAGATGTTTATGTAACCGTAGAAATGTAGCGTCGATAGTAATTTGGAATAGAACTAGATTCTCGAGTGGAAAAACTCTCTGGCTTGGAATCGAACCCGCGATCCCAGCGAGGAAGGCAAGCTCCTCACCACCAACGCACTAATGGGGTCAAATACCAATACTTGCAGTGAGATCATAATACAAACATTCCAATACTGAAAGGTGCAGGCTACCCATTCAGTCCTACCCGCCAATTTTTCTTCTTAGATTAAATAAGTCCTTATATTGTGTATTTGAGCACATTGATCTCAATCTGTAATGACCTATAAACAGGGCCGTAACTAGTTCCTTTAGTGGCCGTGGCAAAAAACTGGTCTGTTACACCAAATATAGTGAGAAAATATATAAACATTTTTTTATATCATATATGTTCAGATTAAACTCAAAATTATTTGTTCATTCTTAAAATGTTCCCAGTGTATTAATTTTTAACCTTTTCTTCTATTTTTACCTTATTAATACTTGTTATATACACGTATATACACCTATATATATGTTCGTGTATAATTGTACGTGTTATATAGACTTATATATACGTTCAAAAATATATTTTTGAACCTTTTGGGAACATTATTTTGCTGATAAACTGAATAGTATATTTAGGGAAATATTTTTTATTTAGACGTTGAATTTTCATAAATAATTGGCGAATTCCTAAATTTAGATTTAGTTTTAATAACTTTAATAAATTCAAAATTTAAAACGAATACCCAGATTTATATTAAAGCATATTAGTGGTGTTTGGTAAGTTACTTCATCCCCCGACCCAGCTTACGCCATACGGGAAGTGATTCCTTGTCATCAAGATAGTAATACAAAAACCAAACAATTATAACCAGTTACTTATTCAAAATTCTAAATCCTCACCGGAAGCAAAACCGCCGAAAAATAAATAAAAATAAAAAAAACATTGGTAAACATTTTGTACGAATCTATAACAAGTTTAGTTTCCAGAAGCATTTTAAAAAATAAGAAAATTCATTAAAAAAGAAAATTTTTAAACACATTGGATTTTATAATTAAAAAAATCTATTTTTCAAATATTCCTTATTTCTACTCGGGGTGAACCGTCCTCATTCAGACCCTATTTTCCTCTCAGTGCGGGCCAAACGATGACCGAATGGTTAGGGTGCTGGCCTTCGGAACCGGAGTTCGTGGGTTCGAATCCCACTATCGTATGGATGTTCGTAGCCGTTCGAAATCGACTTTAAGCATTAGGTCCTGGTCTCATTAGCCCTCGTGTTGTAAAAAGTAGACCGTATCACTCCAATAAGAGATTTGAAAAAAAATTTTCAATTTTACAACTCCTCTTCAACCTCCACTCAAAATACAGTTTCTTTTAAGTCAAAGAGTTTTTTGCTGGATGAGATCCCGCCTACCATCCTCTTATTTTAAATTAATTTTACAATTTACACTAAATCACAAATTTGTGATGAAAATCACACTCAGTTTATTTAATTTGTGATTAAGTGAATGTTTCAGTCTATTTAGTATGAATGTTATGTGTTTCCTTTGTGTTTTCTTTGTTAATTCAATTAGATTTTAAATATTCAATTTTTGTAAAATTTTTCCTCAAAATGTTGTTTTTGTTTATGTATCAATTTGTTGAGTTACGATCCCCTCGCCAGATTTCAAACGCCACGCTGCAAGCACGCCACGCACGCAAGCTGCAAGCACGCCAATTTCGCCAAATGTGGTTGAAGCACCAACAAGATCCATGATTAGAAACAGGAGAGTGGGCTAAGAAGAGGAGTTGAAAAAATCAAACCAAACCTCTCGATGCGGTGCCCCTAAGACTGATGTGTCTGTGACAAATGCAACCTTTGCCAAGCCCTAGTTATGGTCCTGCTTATAAATTGATATACATTTAATATATATTAGGGAGGAGTACTTGTCAATTAAGCATTCGCGAAGCTGTTATTCATTTATCACCCCCTCCCCCGAAGAACACATATAGCTTAAGGTATGCTACAGACCAGATTACCCCAGATACGTCTTCGCAATTTAGAAGCAGGAACCACGGAGAAGAACCCCCCCTCATCCCAAGGCTTCTTCCAGAGGTATTGTTTGGGAACTTTGAAAACATTGAGACAACGAATATAATGCCGAAATCGCTATTAACCCTTAATTTGACAAGATATTTTGTTTTAAATAATTTTAATTTCTGTTATTTTCCCAAGTCTGTATAGACATTAGGATCTCTGTAAAATAAACAAAAAACCCTTTTTGAGATAATTGATGTCCGCTGTGGCGAACACTGACAGTTATGTTATATAGTAGTTATAAATATACCTGTCCAGTGTAGCGGCCAGACTTAACCAAATTAAAGGTTAATGAACAGGCCACCTTAGGCCGGTTGAAGCTTCGACCCCCGTTACTCATTGGTTACGAGATCGCTGCATTTACCGACTGAGCTACCGTTGCTCTGAAACAAATAATAGAATCATCATAGCCAATAGATGTTTTTATGGTCATAGGAATCCATTTAAATCGAAATTAATCAGCAGAAATATCAAAGTAAGCTTATACAAAACCTCTATACTAGGGAATGTTGGACACTCAATAAAGAAGAAAAATCCCAAGGGAGATTTTTTTCTCTCTAATTATATATAATAACGTTTGAATAATTCTCCACAATTATGAAATTTATTAGAAGTATCGAAAATACGGTAAAATTGATATTGTCGAAGTTATAAAAACATTCCACATCTGACGGCTGGGTCACCTGTTTAGAAATATTGATGCATGCTTAGAAAAAAAGATGTCCTGCTCTAGAACGAAAGATATAATAATGCATAAATATAGTGTAACGATCTCTCGTTACATTAAATTTTTAGATACAGACTTATCTACGACCGTGTGACAAACCGGCATAACGTAGAAGAATAACAAACGTGCCTTTTGTGAGCACTTGAACTGAGCTCTTCTTTACCTAGTGAAAGGACGTTGTTTCGCTCAGAATAGTATGCTGAATAGAGGACTGTTAGCACCGAGGACCATCTAAATCATTCTGTCTGTGAAATTCATTGGGATGCTGGTGAAGTGTTTCCAGTGTTCGTTTAAATAGCATCTCGAAGAAAGAGTCTCACACAACAGAAATTCTCTACATTGTAAGGGAAGCAACAATACTTTCCTACCTTGTTCTCCAATGGTTTGTCCAGGGACATCGATTAACGATCGGCGAGATTGCTCCCGATTAAGGCAAACTTCCCTTGCAGTGTCTGGCGAGAGCAAGTCTACAAGCGGTTTCCCCACCACGTGATCAACCAGCTGCCCGATCAACTGAGAGGGACATTTTGAGGAGACGACGATATAAAAAGGCCAGAGTTCGAGGCCAAGGGATTTTTCTGACCGATCGAGTGTCCTGTGCACTCATCGGCCGAGAACGTCCAGACAAGCGACAGAGAGTGTCCTCCACCCCTTTTTTTCTCTCCAAAATGATTAGGAAGCTGATTCCTGCAACGATCATCATTTTCATTTGTAGATATTCATCATTTCATCTGTATTTATCATAATTTCAACATTGTGTTTCTATATAAATATCTTTAGTCTGTACCTCCGCTATCCTTTTTCAGGCTCACTTAGAGCCCCAGTACGCTAAAATAAGCATAGAATAATGCTTAAAGGTAGGCCACCTACTACATGGATCGATGATGCCAAGAAATACCTACCTTCAGATCAGTTTAGTTTGTTTTGGTTGGCTGTAAATGCAAAGGTAAACTTATTTCTACTTGATGACAAGACGGGAAGCAACTGTATAAACCCAATTCCGAACGGCTACAGGCATTCATATACCGATTCCAATAAAGTTCTATTGCGTCGAATATAATCATGTGATTTGGTTTCATTTGGTTTAGAGCGCTACGGTCTATTTTATTGTTATACTATGGCTAATGAGACCGGAACCTACTGCTTAAAGCCGATTCAGAACGGTTAAGAAAAAAAATGCCTGCAGCGGGTCTCGAACCCGTGGACTCCAGTACCGAAGAGCAGCGCCCTACCATTCGTCCAGTGTCCGGCTGAATCAGGAGAAGAAAACTTGGAAAAACAGCCATGGGCTGTAACAGGCCGTAATTCTTACAAAAAAGAAGAAACTGTACAGCAAATAGATTAATCAAATATAAATGTTGAAGGAAAATCTGTCAGTGAATTCAAAAAGTGAAACTAGTATAGTTCAGTATTTAAGTTATTATAGTAAAAAAATTTTTAAAGATGGAACAAGTGTTAATAGAAAAAATTATAAAAAAAAACCTATTTACGATCATAATTTTTATATAATTTAGTCCGTGTTGTGTTACGCTCTCAATGTAAGTAATTATTGACATCAAAAACTATTTCCTACTAGCATATAGCCCGTTATATGACGGGATCAGTAAAATTTTTAATTTTCCAGAATTGTGTTTAATTTTTCAGAATTTTTGCTTGCTGAGAATTATTGTTCTACAAAAATAATCGATTAAAATTATCACTTATGTACCTAATTTATTATTTAAGCCAAATATAAAAAAATTATTTAGGTAATATCTAAGTTTAGGGATAAAACGTATGGAAATCATGCAGAAGATATCTAAATAATCTAAAATAAATAATTAAATGAGATAGTTAAAGAAATGACTTTATAATGCTAGAAAAAATTGTTATTTTTACCTATTTATTATGTGATAAATTGATAAATTTAATAGCCTGCTCCTAAAATAGGGCTTGATATAATCGCATTGAACGCTCGAAAAGGGGGACGAGGTGAATTTCGAACCTTTTAAATATGACAGTATTTTTCGCTGTGATAAGACGCTTATTCATATAATTTATTTTAGAATCAGATCTATAGTTTAGGAAAAAATAAACTTTACTCGCTTTGAATTTGGTTAACCCTAACTCATCAAAAATCCAATATGGATGCCCTATCCATACCACGTCCAACTGCTTCATAAATTCGAGGACAGATAACTTAGGCTATTATTACATTACAAGAAGAAAGTTTAAGTCATAAAAAGTTGAAAAAATAATAAATATTTATTTTAAAAAATAATAAAACAATTTTGAAAATAATAAAACAACTTTAGGAATAAGAATTTAAAAGAAAAAGCAGAAAATATTAAATTAATTAGACATTTAGAAAAATTCGGCTGCGTCGGAGACAGAACCGTCAACCCGAGAAGTACG
>CM063504.1:20143325-20155825 GCA_032207245.1 Pardosa pseudoannulata | reverse complement strand
ACTAAGACATTTTTAACATCTGGTTCACTCTTGTTGTGAAACCCACAAATTTGGAAACAATCTCATTTCTATTTATCAATAGAATAGAAATGCGATAAAGTGACCTTCGGGTGTTCCCTCAACGAAAAGTTTACAGAAAATGAGTCCTAAAGATTTTTAATCGTAATCAATTCCAGGAAATTTAAATTTTTAAAAATGCCTCAGAACTAGGACATATTTTTAATATATGTACATAACCATACATATGAAATAATAATTAGTAAACACTTTCATTTTATAAAATAAAAATCGACTTGGTTAACTCTTGTTATGAACCCCAAAAATTTGGAAACAATCACATTTCTATTTATCAATAGAAATGCGATAATAAAGTGACCTTCGGGTGTTCCCTCAACAAAAAGTTTACAGAAAATGAGTCCTAAAGGTTTTCAATCCTAATCAATTCCTGGAAATTTAAATTTTTAAAAATGCCTCAGAACTAAGACATATTTTTAATATATGTACATAGCCATACATATGAAATAATAATTAGTAAACACTTTCATTTTATAAAACAAAAATTGACTTGGTTCACTCTGGTTTTGAACCCTACAAATTTGGAAACAATAATCACATTTCTATTTATCAAGAAATGTCATAATAAAGTGACCCTCTGGTGTTCCCTCAAAATCAGTCACATCAGTACTATAACACTAAATAAATGTATGCCTTATTTAAAAAAGCTCTGTTTCTCAGTATATTTCAGAGAAATTTGTGTCACAATGACATAATTTTAAACTAATTTATGAAAAGATCTCAACGAAAGTTTGGGATATCGCCACTCAGCTGTTTTCAAAAGTTAAAGGTTCTCATACGTTTTAAAGGATACAGGATCACGGTGAAAGTATGTTAGACCTATCACAAGTTTCTAAATATTTAATTCTACAAAGATTTGCAAGACTCAACATAACTTTAATTTGCTATAAAATTGTAAAATTGATAACAATATCTCTTCATTGATAACAATAAAAAATAAATGTTAATAAAAGTAAAAAAAAAATTATTATTCAAAATATGCAAATGATAATATGTGATAATAAAATGATTTTTTTTCTTTTCTTTTTTTTTAACAAGACTGAAAATTTACCGAATTTTGGATTACGGTTTTGGACCCTCCCTGAACAAAAACTGGCTACATCACAGAAAAGCATTACTAAGATTAAAATTGACACTACTATAATCAATTATAACAACGTAGATTAGCTTAAAAGTACTGTGTATAAACTTTAAGGCCTTTTTATTAGACTATAAAATACATCACACACTTATGGTCGTTCACACTTTGCAAAAACTGATTTGTAATTTATTTTCTCGTTTGCATTTTGAGGCAAAAACTTGGTAACTTCAAAATAATTGTATGCTACTGTTATCATTTGATTGGAATGTAGAATAATCTATTTTTTAAAAGGAAATTTATAGATGGCTCGAAGGTTCCGTAACTGTACTTTCCGAGGAGAAATATTTGTATCAACAAATTATAAACCGGGGTAAAAATCAGGATTATTGCGTTCCAAAAAAGGGTATTTAAACCAGGGCGTAACTAAGGCGTGGCAAAGCTGACATTTACCACGGGTGCATCAGTCTTAGGGGCGACGCACCGTAGGAAAATGGATTCCGAAAGAGGAGGATTGGCCTCAAGCAACACCTCCTAGAGACTCCTTCCACACAGACACATACCAAAGTTCATGCATGCATGCACAAGTCTTATATCCATTCATTCACGAATACGTTATAAAACGGATCAGCAACGTTGTACGTAATCCCCTTGTATCTTGGAAAATATGTTTGCAACATTGAGTCTTATAATTCATGCTGTAAGTTTCTTACCTGGTTTACATTTTCCTGGTAAAAACCCTAGGACATATTCAATTTACTTTTTAGCATTTGCCAGGCGATTTTAAACTAATTTTATGAATAACTCAGAAAATAGAAAGTAGTAAGAAAGGAATTTTGATTTTCCTTTTACAAACTTCCATAAATTGAAAAACAGTATGGATGATATTTGAATAATAATCAGTAATTTATAAATTACTGTTTTATAGTAGTAAATTAATTATTCTAAGTTATATTCCAGCTTGTTCAAATCTTCATCGTCATTAGCACCAAAACTGACGCTAAATTTGTCAAAATCTTATGACTAATTCTAATAGGAAGATATGTTTTTAGTCTCTTCATGGTTGAAAACTATCTTTCAACACTTGCAGTAAAAACAAGTAATGTACACAAATTTTAACAAGTTTAAAAAATTACGCAGTGCATACATTAAAAATACTTCCGGAAGTGTCCAGCGCCCCCCCCCCTCACACACACCTTTATAAATACATCCTTGTTTATCTTATGTGATGGTCCCGCAAACTTTGTGACTTTGTCACATTAGACTAAACTAAATATTACTTTGCAATTTATATATAATTTATGTGTCGAAGTCAAAAATTTTCTTGCATTTAAAGTTTTTATACCAAGGGATGGGCAAACTGTCGGAAGGTTTTATCCGTCCCGCGGATAGAATTTTACGTTGCCGGTCCGAGGCAAATTAAAAGAAATATATATTTATATACATTATATATCCATCTCCTTTTCTACTTTCCTTAAATATTATATCCCAAAATTTATTATCTCACGCCCAGAAGTTCAGCGGTATATTTACTTCGTATATGTGAACATGTGTTTTCAACTTTGAACCTTAGAAAGAATAATTTCAGAAGTAGACTGACAGATGAGCATTTAGCATCGTTCCTTAAAATCAGTACATCTCACTTCGAACCTCAGTATAAGGAACTTTTAAAAATGAAATCACAATTTCATTCATCTCATTAACGTATTTAAATCGTTAGGTACTTGTATATTGTTTTTAAAATTTTAGAAAAATTTATCTTGGCCCGCCAAACTTATTTTCTTTCGATTTTTGGCCAACGGCCGAAAAAGTTTGCCCATCCCTGTTTATACCAATCTAAATCTTCTGTATTTAGTTCAAAATGTTTTCAAACACGCATAGAACCTTTTAACAACTTTTAAAATAAAAGCATTTTTAAGAAATACCTTTACTATCATATGTCACAGTAATTAAATGTAAAAAAATATTGTTAATATTATGTTTCCAAATAATAAATGAAAGAGTAAACAAGAAAATTACCTCTTTTTCAATAGCTTGGATATTTGACCAACTTGACGATACGAGGAAGTTTCCCGTTGATAAATAAATATACTGTAATGTTGTAATTAAACACCAGTCGTTTTCTGCCTTTCTGTCTCAAAGTAAAAGCAAATGAAATGATCTTTCCTTTCAACGGTTAGAGTCACTTAATGTTGTCATGACACTTTTTTTTGTGAATGAAAAGAGGCGCATTTATCCGGCTGAAAATGAATTAAGCTCCGTTTACTTTACACACTCACGTCAATTTTGATGATTGAAAGGAAGTTATTCCTTTGGCCTCACAATCAATATACAATGCTTAATAGTCCTATATAATATTAAATGGAAATTGGATGTTTATTCTTTGATATCCGTTTATAGCAAACATTACATGTAAGCTGTAATGGGTGGTTCAGTTCAGAAAACAGTGAACATAAAACGTGGTACCCTTTGCTTTATGAATGAGCGAGCAAAGGTTGTTTTCCTGAATCCAAAAAATCATATTGTATTATAGCCTAATTTTATGTTCATTGTCATGTAGTTCTCATTAAATTTAGGTAGTTACCTGTGATCAATTTATAGTGGTTATTATTGAGTTAGTCTATGATTAGATTTATTTGTATTGCGTAGTGTAAATTATTTAAGTTTTAAAATTCAATCACAGGTTCTGAGAGACTACAGACTTATTTTTAAAACTAATAAGCTAGAGTTTCTAAATCAAATGTTACGCACTTAAAATGAACACATACAAGGTTGATAGATTTAAATAAAAATAAGAAAATTTATTGTATACTATTTATATGATTATATACAGAAAATTTATTCAAACTTTAAAAAACATTGCCTTTCAAATTTTCTATTAGGTGTCATCTTATGCAAAATTTAAAATTAATCAGATGCTAATCATTTATATAAAAAAAAAAGAAGAGTGAGAACCTAATTCCAAATTCAAATATTTATAATAAGTACCTTTGTGGATCTGCAGGTATGTGTCAGGGCAGTACTCAGGTTGGAGCTCTTAGTGAAAGGATGTTGTAATACTAGACTCAAGACTCGAGTTGGTGTTACATGGGCACCTGTCTTTTTTTTTTTTTTTTTTTTTTTTTACGGCTGCCGAAGACGGACACACCGAGAGAGGGTGGACAAGCCCTGTTCCAAGGAGGTGAAAGTTCAACAGGAGGGGGCGATGGATGCCATCCCCACCCCCGCCAACTGCGGAGAAGGACATTTTTCCCAGGGAGGCGAAAGCTTGACCAAGAGGGGGGGATTCCACCCCGGCTTCTCTAACAGCAGTGGGGGAGAGGCCCGCTCGGAACGACGGAGAACGGATTATTCTGGAAAGAGCTGAGACCGAGAGAGGTGCTTTCCGCTTGGCACAATTTGGTTATTCTCTGTATTATTTCATCCATGTTTATGATTAAGATGTTCAGTGTACATATGTTTTAACAAAATCTGTAAAATAATAAAACGTCAAGGATTTTGTCGTTGCAGTACTGAATTGTCGGCAATATAGGATTTCATCGAATCCATGATACCTGCTCCAGTAACAATAGGCGAGCAGGTACAAAAACGAGGTATGCGGACATCGGAAAGGACAGCCATGGACACGTGAGATCTCGACAGATGTAAACACTGCTGACTTCAGTCTCACCACTGGTCTGGGGCCTTCTAAATAATTGGGGTGATTCTGAAAAGTGGATGCACAGAAACACTTCTGGTCGATGCGAGATATCGTCTTCGTTAGTTTTTTTGGAGTCTTTCTTGGACCCAACTCTTCTTTTGGTCTCAAACTCTGCTCTGGCGATTTCTGAACTCTAACTCTCTTCTTAACTTTTCTTTTTGTTATATTCTTTTCATCTCTGTCCTTTCTTACTTCTCTCCATCCAATCAGAAGAGCTTAATATATATCCATTATTCTCAATTTAGCCGCCCTTAAACCGCAAACATGGGAAAAACCTTACCCCTTCAAATTGGGCACTGTCCCTTAGGGACTCATAAATAACTCCACAAAGGTACATTTTTATTTAGTGTCATGAACAGATATGATTCTAATCTGGGACTGGGATCAGGACCCTGCCCGAGAATCCCGCACATGACGAATCCGTTCAATTAATTTTTATAGGTCCTCTCTCCTTTACATAAGAACCGAACGATGGCCGATTGGCTAGGGTGCTGGCTTTCGGTACCGGAGTTCATGGGTTCAAATCCCACAGTGGCATGGATGTTCGTAGCCGTTCGGAATCGGCTTTAAGCTATAGGTCCCGGTCTCATTAGCCCTCGTGTTGCAAAAAGTAGACTATAGCACTCCAAACCAAACCAAACCAAAGATGTGATGAGGTCAGATTTAGATCCCAAGCATTTCACTTCTCGTTTGATTTATATCAATTATTTTAATTAACCAATTATATTAATTATATCAATTATATTAGTTATCAATTATATTAATGATCTAAATCGCCTAACCACATCTATTTTTATCATTTAAGTATTTTTAATCGATGATTAACTGTTTTCAAATTGTAAGGACATTTGAGTAGACATGCTTAACCTTTCTATGCCCGAATCATTTCTGCCGGTGGCATATCGATGAATATCTGAAATCTAAGTTATAGACTGCACAAACCAAAATAAACGTGGAGTTTTTAAACAACTTTGAATACTAGGGGAACTACCATGTTGCAGTCGAGATATGTCAGAGGCTACTTCTGCGTCATAATGACATCAAAAGTCGTAAGAGATAGGAATTTGGTACCATAAATTCCCCTTTCTTTCGCGTCATAATGACGACGTTTGACATAATTATGACGTTAATGTCACATGTGACTTATCCCGACGCAAATATAATCATCTATCGCTTAGAACATCATGCGATGCCCTTTATGAAAAAAAGAACAAACGGAGAAAAAAAGATAAATTTGGTATTACATGTAAAATAAGCCCTGTAAAATGGAATTTTGTAACAAATATAACAATTTGTCATGATTTCAGTCTATGTACCTGCAGCAAAATTAAATTTATGTGCGCTGTTCAAAAAATCATAACGCGTCGATCCGAATGAAAAATTTATAAAAGATAGATATTACTGAAATATTTTGTAGATTGTTTACGTCTTATAAACAATCCTCTAATTAACTATGCCCTCTAACTAACCTCGGCAGAAAAATTTATTCTAAGTGTACCGAGGTACTTTCCCACGATGATCAGCACGTGCATACACAGCTGTGGAAGAAATTTCCAAGAAGAATTTGTTAGGTTATATATATTTGTATTTTATATTTGTCAATGCCTCGTTATTTACCCTACCTCTATGTGAAGTGGTTTATCCCTACTCGACTGGAGCGCCACACCTTGCATTGTGTACTGCGCATGACTTGTAACTCTGTAGTGTAGTATTTGGAATGTTCGTAATGTGTTGTGTATAATTGTCCGTGATCGTTTAATTAAAATGATGTCTATTCTACTGTGCATTTCTTTCATATCACTCTGCTACTAAGCCCAATAGGTTATGGGCCCAGAGTAATGCAAATGGACTTCTATTTACGTTAAATAGACTTTATTGAACGATCGACTTGTGATATGGCGTCTTATGGAACTTTTCGAATCGAAACGCTAAACAAGGACAATTACGAGACATGGAGAATACAAATGAAAGCTCTTCTGATAAAAAATGACTCTTGGATATATGTATCAGGTTTGAAACCAAAGCCAGAATTAAAGGAAAATGATGCAAAATCGAAAGAAGAATTCGATAAATGGACGAAAAGGCAAAAGCCGATATAATTCTGTGCATATCTCCCTCCGAACTCAAGCAAGTAAAGAACTGTGAAACTTCACGGGATGTATGGAAGAAACTGGAAGAGATTTATCAATCAAAAGGCCCTGCTCGTAAAGCTTCGCTGTTAAAATCGCTAATTCAGCATAAGTTGACCGATTCTTCTCCAGTGTGCATCCGCGATCATTTACGCAAATTCTTTGACATAGTGGATAAACTTTCTGAAATGGATATTAAAATTGATGATGATTTATTAACTGTGATGTTACTCTACAGCTTGCCATCCAGTTACGAAAACTTTCGATGTGCTATAGAATCCAGGGACGAACTCCCGAAACCAGAAGTACTCCGAATTAAAGTGGTGGAAGAGAGCGACGCCCGACGACATGATGATCGACAGAACGACGACGCTTTCATCGCTAGTAACTTTCGCCGAAAACCTACCCCATGGAATAACAAAAATAAAAGAGCGACAAAGAATGCTGAATATTCCAAATCGAAAGAGAAAGATGATTCTAAAATCACGTGTTTCAAATGTAAACGTGTCGGCAACCGAGCTGCTCAGTGTGGTTCCAATAGAGAAAAATCTTCGAATTACAGACATAATAGTTTTGGTTTGTTTGCAAGTGTTAATTCTATGCATATACCCGTAGCATCTAAAGAACACACAGAAAGTATGTGGTGCCTTGACAGTGGTTGCACTCGTCACATGTGCAAAGATGATTCAAAATTTGAAGATATAAGTGAAACCGAAATTAAAGCGGTCAGCCTGGCCAATAATGGAACAACAGAAGTATCCGGTCTGGGAAATGTATTAATTAAAGCAGAAGTGAATACTAAACTACAAAATATAGAAATTTTTGATACATTATTAGTTCCAGAACTAAAAACTAATTTACTGTCTGTATCGAAAATGTGTGACCGTGGATATACTGTTTTATTTAAAAACAATTGTGCAGAAAAGCAATGCTATGTTGGTTGCTGAACGCAAAGATGACCTTTATTATTTACGTGGTAGTAATAATGTAAATCAGTCTAATTTTTCTAGTGTATCAATTGATAGTTCAAAAGGCAGATTTGCAGATATTAGAAAATGGCATTGTCGAATGGGTCACCTTAATATAAAAGATTTAATGGAATCAGATAAAAAGGGTAATATTAGTGGTTTGAATTTTACAAAATCATCTGCTGATTTTAATTGTGAAGTATGCGCGTTAAATAATCCGCGCGGAGGAGGTATAGATTACGGAATGGACAAACGTAACGGTCAAGATCAGAGATGTAAGCGTGAGTTATGGGGGCAGGTGCTAAAAATAATGTCAGCTTTCACAAAAGGGGCTATTTTAATGAGCCCACTTGCATTTCCGAAGGTGGTGCAGATGTGGGAAATTTTCACCAAATAAGCGATTGGCAAAGAAGAAAAAGGGGCGTTAAAACCGAGGTGATGAGTTGGGAAAGAGAGTTAAGAAAAGGAGTCGAAGTCGGGATTCAAGAGTAGCTGGACATCGAAATCCCAAGCCCTGCTCGCCAGCACCACCATCCCGAACGCCCGGACCGACACTCCGCATGAGGAAAGCCCCAGCCTGATCCCCTGTACTGACTGGAGGACCGACACATCGCGTGAGGAAAGCCCCTGCCAGCTCCCCTGGGCGTTTACTGGAGGTAAAACAGACTTAACATATTGACGGTCATTTAGGCCTCTGTTAGTAATTCAATATTGTAATTAAGGAATTACGCATAACTAAAGAGAATTGTAATAATTATGGTGTAAATATGAATATAAAATATAAATAATTGCTGGTTATGTTATATGGTAATCAAGGATATCAATTTGTAAAGTGTACAGAATAAATGTCTTAATGTAAATATAAGGTATCATATTTTTACAGTGTTTTCCCTTTGTAAACGAACGCTGGTATTAATGTTGCAAGTACATTACGACAATAACTTTACAAAAATAAAGTGTAGAATAACATTTCAAGACTACGTTACTTGTCAAACACATTTATTTTATTATCAAGCTGATCAGCACAAGAAAATATAAGATCATCAAGAAACATCAGAAAGTCATGTTTTGTTTTGTTTTACTTTTTATTATACCCCCAATGTTTACTCAGTGTTTGTAAGTACCAATAAGATAATGACTCACAGAAAACTTAAGCTAAATATTTTTTACTGTAATAGATAATTTTTTTAAATCCTCAAAAAAATCTCCGATGTCAAAATTCTATTTATTTATCATCACAGAAAATCTTATCGTTTCAAACCCCCATAGAGTGTTGAAAGATGAAAATTTACAAGGATCGTCCAATCGTTATTAAGGTCAAGATCCTTCAGCCGTAAACAGCGTACTTAGAGTGAACTTTGAAATTTGTGTTCATTTTTTAAAAAGTATTTTTACGAACTGAGGTATGTTTAGTTCTGGATGTGAATGGCAGTTTAACTAAATTAAACTTATAAAGAAATCTCTCTTTCTGTATATATATATATATATATATATATATATATATATATATACATACATACATACATACATACATATATATAAGTCATCCAAAACAGGCTGTCAGTATTCAAATTTCCCCGTTTACGTGATATTAACGAATGTGAGCCTTTCTGTTTCACTGTAGATGTAAGAAAAGTATTAGTATGTAAGTAGATGTAAATATTATTTTAACATTGAATAGCCTCAAATAAACATGTTAGTTGTACATATAAGCAAAATACCTCTACAACGAACACCTCTGGATAAGAGATAACTCAATTTAAGGGACAATATTCCAATTCCCAGTCCCAATGATCATATTTTTTAACTTCTAAATAAGGGAGATAATTTTGCAGGGCAATAATTTTGGCTGATTAAAGGGAATAATAGGTATATATGTAAATATTCAGTCAGCGACTTTTGTTTACAAAATAGTTGTATAATTTGCCTCTGGTCTGAATATGCAACTCCACTATGACAAACAAGTAATATATAAAGCGAAATCAAACATTTGCGACCCAATTTTTTCATACAAAAAATTAAACTGTGTACATTAAAGCCATGAAATTACATTAAAGACAGAAGTACATTAAAGCCAGAAATGAACATACTAAGTTTTTATCAGGATTTTTAGTACAAATTTTATGGTTTAAATAATTTATACTGACTTATCTACACGCACACACACACACACATATATATATATATATGTCTGTATATATATGTGTGTATATTATTTATGTATATATATATATATATATGTGTGTGTGTGTGTGTGTGTGTGTGTGTGTGTGTGTGTAATATGGGCAAGAGACTCATTCAAAATCACATCACAGTTTATTTCTGGTGAGATACATGAAATCCATACAACAGTCAAGAACTTTTACAACATCGTGCACATAGACAATGGGATCACGCACACACACACTTTTCAATTAGGGATTTCTCAGGTAAAGAGACTACGAATAATCCCTAAGCACAATTGATCACGTGATAAAAAATACCCATGCTTAAAGAAAAAGCGCTAAGTATTGGCTAAAGTAGTATAGACAGAGGCTGAATTAAGTCAATAGCATGTCTGGGGGGAAAAAGTCAGAATCAAAATATCTTGCGCAAACCCCAAACGTACTTTATGAACAAAAGTTATTAAATTAATATTAAAATATGTAAATAAGGGATTTTAATATTACATCCCCCCAATAACATTATTCGTAATCCCTTTTTGCATCAAAATATCTTACACACACACACACATATATATATTATATTACATATTATATAATATATTTTATAACATATATATTATATAATATATTTTATATAATTAAATGTTTTCTAACGCCATGTTTCTAAACTTCCAAAGTAAACACCTCTAAATAGAGTAGAAATTTGTTGTTACTGACGTTATCCATTCTGAGGTTATATATATATATATATATATATATATATTATATATATATATATATATATATATCTGTGTGTATATGTGTGTTTGTGAATACTTAAAATAATAAAAATTATCATTGTAATTTCAAACGATTGAGAAAAACTGAGAGAAGAATTTGTGGAATAAATGAGAATTGGAATTCTAGAAATTCTATGAGAAATGGAAAGTAAATTTGTAGAGATGAAGAAGGTTGGCAATCTCATGATTATGAACGTCGGCTGTCAAGGACGATATCATTTCATTCACGCATCGAATAATAGAAACTCTGATATACTACGTATTGTCCAAGTATTCTTTGTTCGAAAATTCGCAGCATAAGCCTACTGCTAACCTCGCAATTCACTCTTTACAATAGACTTTATGATTACCGAATGCAAGGTTTCTGACTTCTGATGAAATATACCCGAGCAAGCCAGCCTCATTACAGTGTACACAGAGTATGATTTTGAATGATGCCTTTCAGGAAAAGATGAAAAGTGCGAAAGAATGAAATGCCTGCAACAGTGCAGAAGATTCTTTAGCATTTTGGCGTCATTCATTTACCTCAGCTGAGCGGACACGTGGATGAAAACTTACGGTAATAATAAATACTATAAACTATCAAATCTAAATAGGAAATTGGTGTAAATATAACGTTCATTTTAAAGTTTATTAAAATGAACTTATCTCCCAAAAATATCTTGCCCCGAAAGACATTATTTTAACAAACTAGCATATATCCCGTCATATGACGGCATCAGTAAAATTTTTAATTTTCCAGAATTGTAAAGTACCCTATGAGGCAAGTAAAAAAAAATGCTTTGTTTTTTGGCTGAGAATTGTTTTGCAACAAAATATTATCTTAAGAAAATTATTTAAGTAATATCTGAGTTTAGTGATAAAACGTATGGAAATAAGGCAGAAGATATTTAAATAATCTAAAATAAATGATTAAATGAGATGGTTAAAGGAATGACGTCATAATGCTAGAAAAAAATTGTTATTTTTACCTATTTATTACGTGATAAATTGATACATTTAATCGCCTGTTCTTAAAATGGAGCTTAATATAATAATGGTAATACGTGAATTTAATAAAATAAAAATCATAAAAATTGGAAAAATAGTAAAAATTTATTTTAAAAATAATAAAACAACTTTAGGAATAAGAATTCAAAAGAAAAAGCAGAAATTGTTAAATTAATTAGACATTTAGAAAATTTCGGCTACTTTGGGGGAAGAACCATCAACCCGAGAAGTACGACAATCAAATGGGCAGACACTGTATCCCGTGTGCCAGCTTACACCTGGCGAAAAGATTGGTCAGAATATATAAGGGTCAAGTAAAACCAGTCCAGAAATTTAAATATTACGCTCTACTCTCGCCATCCTATCAATAATGAATTTAGTTTAGAATAAGAGGGAGAATAAGACTTGAAATAATAGCAATAAACATTCGAAAAGGGGGGATGAGGTGGATTTCGAACTCGCTTTGCACCCTAACTCATAAAAAATCCAATATGGATGCTTGTATCCATTCCAGGTACAACCGCTTCATAAATTCGCGGACAGACAACTTAGGCTATTATTGTATAGGGGATAATTTATCATATTAAACATATATTCCTACCTAAGATTAAGAACA
>CM063504.1:20106754-20143225 GCA_032207245.1 Pardosa pseudoannulata | reverse complement strand
TCGAATCAACAGTTTAATATATGAATAAAACTCTAAAACTCTGGAGGAACAAAACTACAAGTTCGAATACCTATACTGGCTTTAAAAATGTCTCAGGGAAGGACGATAACCGTAATTAGAATAAGTCTTCAGCACACTAATAAAAACAGATTAACTTCAACTTTCATTAAAATGTCGAATCAACAATTTTATATACGAATAAAACTCTAAAACTGTTGTTAGATACGACAGTAAATATTCACCATTTTGTCCATTCATTATCTTATTTCCATCTAAATAATCTCTGTAAAAATGAAACACAACCAAAACAGATCTTTTCTACTCATCTACTTTATTTTAATTCTTACAAAAACAGTACTATCATTTTCATTTCCTGTTGCCAACAATTTTTAAAATAACTGGAAAATAATGACAATACAAAAAATGATATGAACAATTCTATACTTAACAACTGTGGAGGAACAAAACTACAAGTTCAAATACCTATACTTGCTTTAAAAATGTCTAAGGAAAGAATTATAACCGTAATAAGTCTTCAACACTAATAAAAACAGATTAACTTCAACATTCATTAAAATGTCGATTCAACAATTTAATATATGAATAAAACCTTAAAAATCTGGCAAAACTATAAGTTTGCCCCTCCTCTAAAAATTTTAGGGGAGGGGGAAATCCCCCCCTCCAAAAAAAATTACGCCCATGGTTGGTAGATATTGAATTTGTAACTCAAACCGATGATAATTTTTTTTTAATTGTGTTTTAATGTCACCTAAAATTCAGAAAAAAAAAGTTTAAAAAAAGATAGGAAATTAATTCTGCTTTAATCTGAAAATTTAATTTTTTTTCTTTACTGTAACGCTGTTGTTGATAGCAAATTTATCCACTCTAAAACAACCTTAAAACATCTGTATTTTGAGCAGTATTGTTCGTAGGTTTGGTACACGAAACATGCGAATTGTCATTTCTAACACAGTAAGAGTTCTTTTCTGTATTACTAATTGAAAAACGAAACTAGCTTTCTGTGAACGAAAGAGGAATTGCAACTTCAACTCATCTTTCTAATTTGGATTCACGACACATTCGAAATTACTAAAATTTTCTTTTCGTCATTTTAATAACATTATTGAATTCTCTTTTGCGATCAGTCGTGCTAAATTCATATAACTTTTCTGAGTTAGCATGATTGATAACTTTACTTTTCTTTTGTACAATGCCTCATTGCTATCATGCCGTATCAGAAATTGTATAATCAATACTCAATAAATGTCTTTTCTTCTAAGTTTATAAGATGTACCTAATATTTGAAAACGCCTACTAAAGTTTAATATCGATTCATCCTAAAAACTCTTGCTTGACTATTTGAGTTTCTTTACCCATTCTTCACGCAAAATACAGTAATTGAATTACCCATACATAGCTGGTATCTTGGAAACGTTTATTGTAACTTTCACTTTGAGGTTTTCAGAAAAAAAAACATTAGTCCTATAGTCCCCACTTTTATTACCTTTTTTATTTGTTTATTGTGTTTCTTTACCCAACCAGTCCATACTCTCACGTTTAGCCAGATCCTGTATCACCAGTACGTGCGATATTTTGTATATTAATTCATTCCTTTAAAAAAATGAAGGCATCTCAGGGTTTTTAAACAGCTACATTGCAGCTCAAATGAATTCCTATTTCGACTTACAATAGCTAATATAATTTTACAACTAAAAAAGAATTGCTGCTTTTTAAGAACATTCTCAAAATTAATAGTTTCATGAAATAAATACTTTTCGTCTTAGAGTAAAAAAAAAAAATATTTAATACATTTAACATAACATTTTCAGAAATTTTTTTGAAAGATTCCGTAAAATTATGTGTAAAGTAGCTCAATTTGTAAGTGGCATTAGCATTTAAATTTTATGTTAAAATGGTCAAAAATGTATGATCTATAGAATTAATTAACTACACTATTTAAAAAGAACCATTCGGAATTGAAAAAAAAAATAAATAAATAAGTAGCTTTTAATTTAGTTTTATTTTTTTAAATTATTAAAAACAAATGAATTCATGCAATGAAATAGAATAGACTTTGCGGGGGCTGGTATTAAGTGTTTAATAACAGCATACTTTAAAAAAAGAAAGAACGAATAGATCATGCACAAACCGTAACGGCTGACGATGTCTTCAGTGGTCCATATTAGCTACGGTTTATTCAGATTTCACCCTCTGTACCTATCAAAAGTGCTGAAGAGAATGGAAAAAATGATGAATTAGTTGTTTGCTGTTTTGAAAAACATTACAAAAGTACTCAGCTAACTTTTCAGTAAAATCTCGATATTTACGAGACTACTGAATGTCCCAGTCACGTAGCCAATTAAAGAGAAAGAAACTAAAATGAGAAAGATAAAAAAAAAAAAGACGTTTTTTGTTACAATAAGCGAATATAAATTTATTGTAAAGCGTGATGAATTTTGATTAAATACGCAACGCCTGAAATAAAGTAAAGAAAATTGAATATATAATCTCGACTAAGAAATCTATTTTTTGCGTTATTTACATTTAAAAGAGTTGGCCTTATTCATATCAAAAGAGTAGGTTTACGACAGTATTTGTCTTTTCGCACGTCGGGAATGTAAAACTGCTTTCTGAAAGCAAGATTAATCGATTTAAAAATCCTCATTTTGAAATAACGTCATAACGGTTAGATACTTCGCAATATTTCCTTTTATCTGCATATTTAAATAAGGAACTGATATGCAATGTTCCTTAGAACAGATCTGAGCAACATCTAAACCCGAGGGTCCTTTTACTATGAAGGCACATAGAGCAAGCCGCTGTCATTTCATAAAGACTTTTTCAGGGAGACTGAATGAAAATTAAATTGATGCTTCTATATAAACCTACACTCAGGATGTGTAAATATTGGACAAATCCTATTTAAAATTAAAAGACTTAACAGTTCAGGCAGAAAAAAATATATTTAATATAATTTAACGTCTTTTCCGAATAAATAAGACATAATTTATTTCAATTTTGGTCCGTTTTCTTTATTCTTCCCAACAGTCTCGCCGTGTTAAAATAGCATACATTAATTTTAAAACAAATCTGCATTTAAACGTGCGTTAAATAATTTGTTAAATTTTTCCCTCGATTTATTCACTGCATATACACGTGCAAAACAAAAGTTTGAGAAATCTATGGTGTGCTTTTTGGTAACTCGCTGCCTACCTTGACGGGTGTAAAGCGTTCGTATGCTACGCAGAAAAACACCCACAACTTCAATCACCCTCAGGAAAAAGCAGAAGAGGATTTTTGCTCCTAATTCCTTACCTCTCAGTTTTTCACTGAGAGGTAAGGAATTAGGAGCAAAAATAACTTTATCCTGCCCGCTCTCCACGTATAGAGGGAGACGCTTCGTTTGCCTGCCAGGCTCGAACTTAGCATCCCGGGGTTCTAGCCCCGACCACTAGGCCGCCTTCTGTCCTTAGTTATTACTTTGTAGAAAAAAGTCAAAATGCATAATATTCTCAATTTTGCAAGGTGCGCCACGCAGAATTCCTTCGTTGGATGGGGGTTGCTCACCCTGCCTCAGAATAATTACCACTCTTTATGATACATTCGCGTGAAAGAAAACACATTCATTTATTTACTAATACAGAAAGCTAATAATACTGCTCGACGTAAAAAAAAAAAAAAAAAAAAAAAAAAAGGGATTTATGTTTAGTGTTTTATTTATAATTTTCATGTTTCGCGGTCTAATTCTACAATTTATCCACTTTATCTGTCCTTGAATTCTGTCTGAAGTTACAAGTGAGCGTGAAAAGGAAAACTACATCGTTACCTAGAAGAAAATTAAATTTGAATTATCTTAATGTCTAATTAGTTAATAAGCTTTTATTAAATATCGTTTCTAATTAAACAAAATCTTTTATAAGGTTTGGTCAATATTTTCTTTGGTTTTACAGTTCGGAATGAACTTTAGCCTGCCGTATAATCTTCCTCCGGGCAGCTCTCTCGTTTTCTTTTTTCAATTAGTTATCCTTATGCAATTTTATATTATTTAAAGCAGCATCCACCCCCCCCCCTTTTTTTAAGGTTTTCCTCTAGGTCTATGACAAATTGATTCCTAGTGTAATAACTTTACCACTCACCTATCTGCTTGTCTCTCAATCAGACATGCCAACATTTAGGCACTTGTGTCCGGAGCAACAGCGTGGTTTGAAATTTTAACATGCTAATTACAGATTATACACAAGTACATATCTTAATGGTTTCTAAATTAAATTTAAAATGCAGTAGTAAATTTTAAAAGATAAATTAAATTTTACACATTTAAAATTTTGAGTAGCTTTTTTTAGCTTTAACAACTTATTTTTCAGAAAAGAGTTTCTTATAGCAACATTGACCCTGATTCAGATACTTCCAATTTTCTATCATCAGGGATTCTAGAGTTAGAGTTTGTCTACTCAAATTTGATCTAAATTCTGTTTGGTTTTTCCTCACAGTACTGAAAACTTTTAACATGCAGCATTACTGTGTGGAAAAAGTAATATTTTGCATTATTTTTCGCAAAACTTTGTGTTTAATTGTTGAATTGTAATCTTTTAACTGTTCAAAAGTTTCATTATTTTTCGGAGCAACCTGAGGAGTTTCTGGAGTTACCAGTTTTTCTCATTTCTCCGAAGCAACTCTGGAGAATCCCAAGTAGTTGGCATGTCTGCTCAATGTGGTCAAGCTGTGATAACAATTGTGCTTTAATAAATTTTACTATGTCTTTATTATTTTACTAGTCAAACTCATATACTTTCATATACTCATATACTTTCGCAATTTCTTTTGAATAAAGAAAGTATTTTCTACAGCAATGAAATGGTTCCAGACTAAAATTTGTTTATTTACAGATAAAAATGCTTTGTTGTTTCATGTTTCAAAAGTGAATTTATTTAAAGGATATGATTAAAATAAATGGTACATGAAAATACAAGCAGAAAATATTAAAATAAAATTTTCTTTATTCAGTGATTTTTCAACATGACATAAAAAGAAGAAAAGATGAAAATACTGAAATACAATCACGTACACAATATAAATAGAAACTCATGGATAAAAAAGACGAAAAGACAACATGCGTTGAACATTGAATCCCATAAATTTGTAAATTCCAAAATGCTAATCACATACATACTACATAAAATAGGTTCATTAATAGTATGTAAATTGACCTACTCAAATAAAATGTTTCAATGTAAAAAATAATAATAATAATAATAATAATAGCAAAGAATATAAATAAAACTCAGTGCCTCCTAAATTTCTAGTCAACTATTCTCCAAAAGATTAAACTTTGCTTAAATATAAAAAGTTCTTTTGGGAAAAATTTTAGCCTATTTTCAAAGTGGGCATTTTAAATTTAAAACAGGAATAGGACATGAATCATCTAGCTTAACACTTAACTCAGCACTTTAATTAATTATTATCTATATCCAACAACAATAATCATTAAATAACCATCATTTTAATCAAATTAGTATTTCCTTTTGATAGACTATTAAGAAAATGTAAAAAATGCATAGCTTTCTTTTGTGACCTTTTTGAATACAATTATGCCCTAAAATATCAAGAAAAAAGCGGTATATTATTTTCAGCATTAACGATAATAAAAAAAACATAACAGCCTATATTGGGAACAAACATCTTTTAAGAATAAATTTCATAATCTCACTATTATCCAACACAATAAAATAACGTACTATATACTTTGCAACCAGCGTTCCTGGTACAAAGAAACTTATAAATTATTTATTATTTTTTAAGATAAAACTTTCAAAGGAAGAAAGAAATGAAATTATTATTTTTATAGGAATGCTTGGAATTATTGTAATAATAAACAATTTTAAAACATTTTTAATTTTCCTAATTTTTAAAATCACATACATATATAAAATGCAAAGATATGCAGCAACAAAATTCATAATATTTTTATATTTAGAATAGCAGTAGTTGTAAACATTAGCAGCCATTCACAATTTTTAATCACATGTGTTAAAACACATGCATTAAATCCTGCACTTTAAATATGAATATTATGTATCAGATTGTTTGGCTTAGCTTACTTGCAGGCCATTCACATGTAATAATCCTGATTTTTAGAATCAACCTTATAGCAAATTTAGAAATAGTCTTAAATTTTTTTAACTGAGCTCCACTATGCATATATGATGTATGTTTCACAACGTATGTTTAAGAATGTACACTTATTACAACAGGTAATGGTAACATTTCTTGCACTTGTCATTTTCAGTTGAGTTGTTGAGAAAATGATAAAATTAAAAGTGATCATACTACTGACACAACAGTAAGAATTTAAAAAAAATAGATTATTATTAGTACTATTTCATATATGGAGCACTTCCTTTTATAGCATTTGCTACCAACAAGCTGCAGATATTTGTCGGCTATTTGACTCTATTATGGGAGAACAATATAGGTGGCCAACTTAACTTCTTAGAGACAACACAAAAGAGGTCCTCATAATTTAGAAGAGGCCAAGTACAAGACTTTAAGGTTTAGCCTGCGACCTCCAGAGGTATCATTTGGGAACTTGAAGAACATAGCGACTACAGACCTATTTTACAAGTCCAGCCACCATTCATGAACACAGTGTATATTAAAAAAATTCATATAATAGTAAATGTCCCAATATTAAAATGCAAAAGGGGGAAATATAAGTTTATACATTTTTTCTTAAAAAAAAAGGCTTTAAAGAAAAAAAGGAATTTATAGATATACGAAGATATATGAGAAGTCACATTAAATACTACAGTAAAGAAAAATACAGATAACTGTAAAATTATCAATTTGCACACTGTCTGCTAAAAATAATAGAAATAATGTTAGTTTTAACATGAGAATAATAAAGTATTCATGTTAATAATAACAGTACAAAATAATTAATTATACTAATATTAACCAAATAGAATTCAGAAGGCACTGAATAAAGCATAAGCCACTACAAAACAGCAAAAACAATACAAGAGTTATACTAATGTTTTTAAATGCATTAGTATCAAGACAATAATTGGCACCTTTAAAAACCATACAGACTGGCATAAATCCAAAGCATACAAAAGTCTCTACAAAATAGTTCCGGCACTTAAAAGAAGAACTTACAAGAGATACATATACTCTAGAATGTATTTCAAGAATGACCTCAGTTTATAATATAACATTTTATACTCCGTAAAAATTATAAAAGTTCCACCTAAGAAATGTACAGTTTTACGTGATATAATTGGCACATCAATGCCTATTGAGTAAATATTCTAAAAAAATAAGTGGTCAACTATGCACTTGGAATCTTAGAATTTTTAAAAGTAGTTTCGAATAATGAATATCAAGTGCTTGTGTCTGGTTTTTATACTGGCAAAAGAGTGCTAGAGTCACATTTTACAAAATGGAGGCAAAACAAGATAGATCAACATTTTGAGATGCATAATCTCACTGAACAATTCTTCACAAAGGCTTTAAAATGATGATTCTTATACATATTTCAATATTATCACAGGATATAGGGTTTCAATTAACACAGTAACAGTTGGATTACAGAACAATAACAATTGACTTCTTTCGATAAGCTTCTCTTATGCTACTTGTGTGGATGTCTTAACTGTTTTATATAAACTTAAAACTGTACCTCTATTCACACAGAACAAGAAAATAACAATTTACATAAAAAAAATTACTAGAGAGAATATTGTTGATTGTTATTGCACAGGTATTTCAATGGTATGGATTTTCCAAAAGGATAAAAGACTATAAACACAAGAAAAACTTCATCTTTTTGCACAGGGTTGGCCAAACCACAGCCTATGGCAGAATCCACAAAGTTTGTAATTGAAAGAAATATCACATTTATTAAGATAAATAGATTATTAGATTGATTTATTGATTATTAATATAAATATATATATGTATAGCTATAAATTTTAGACTGTTCTATTGTTAATTTATGAATAATACTAATTATAATAAAATCTACAGTAATATATCCTTTTTAACTTCTGTATTGTATGTATTATACACATGTGGCCCACTGGAATAAAATGTATTTCCAGTGTGGCATAAATCTTCAGGGTTGGCTAGATCTGTTTTTACATAACTTTTTTAAAGGAAAAATACTATTATACAATTTCCATAAATATTTCAACATGAATCTTAATTATTCTTTTTTTTTTTTTACATTTATATAGCTTTTAACAATGTTATACAACATCAATGTATAACAGTTCCAATGATTTTAAACAGTTTCAAGTATCAATTAGTCAATTAATTAAATAAATTTAGAGATTTGGCTAGATAGGAAAATTTCACTCTTAAAAACAATCATGTCTACTAAAATAAACCACAGAAATATAAACCTAAAACACCACAAAATGAATAATCATGTTTTTACTTTTCATTTAGCACACACCTGCAAGTAAAATGTCTAAACTCTATGGTAAATTCTTAACATTGGAAATAACATTCGATCTTTTAATGTCAAAGCAGTTAATATGGTAGAAATTATGGAAAAAAACACAAAATTTACTTTGCTTCTTTTTATTAAACTCTTTTTGTATCTTTTATAAATATACTTTTTGTAATTTACTATACATTATATCTGATAATTAAAAAAAAAAAATGGGAGTTCCAAAGCAAACCAGTGAATGCATATTAACTTCTGAAAAGAGAAAAAATACCAGTTATATCTATTATAATGCGTCAAAGAATTTATCGAAAGGTTAAAACAAACAGCTTTACGTAATCTGATAACATAACTGCTTCAATACCAAAGTAGTATGTGCAAGATAAGGTACAAAAGTTTCATAAATTTTAGACCATTTCTTCATTTTTTTTATTATGCTCTCCCAAATTATTCAGGTTATAGTGTCGCTAGAGCAGGACATATAAATCAACAAGTGAGCCATTTCACAATTTCAAGTAACTCCTTGAGTTCAGAAAATAAAGTATAATATATATTAAAAAAATAAACATATATCAGAAATTTTATTTTCAGTAAAAACAAGAGCAGCATAACCATCAACATCTATTTGTCTGAAGATGGCTCAATGTAAGCCTGAATTGACTAAATTGATGTCACAAGTTAAAAATTAGGGAAGTCAACTGATATTGAAGAGAACATCTATACACAGGCCTACACCATCAATATTTGAAAGGTGGTGTAGTAGATGACAGCAGAAAGTCAAAATGCTGCTGGTTCCTTTAACATTTAAAAATCTTCAAGCAGAAAAAAAAATATTTGCTTTTAAAAAGCCAAATTTCATTTTTTATTATATCTAGGGTGATGGTAAATACTGTCTATACATATTCCAGGTTCATTCAATTATGTTTGATTATATAATATTTAATATTATAATTTTGAACTATTATGCTGTCTTCTTATGCTTCAATCTTTTATTTTTGTCTTGTGACATTTAAATATGATTTCATGATAATTTTACAATGAAAATACCACTAACACACAATGTCTTCTAATGCTCACTATTTGATTGATTTTTACTTGTGAGCAACAAAACTTGTTGATGCCTGCTCTAGAATACTGCTATAAAAAATTTCAAGAAAAAAGTATCTTTTTTTTTATTTATTTTAGGGGAGAGAGAAGGAGAACATTTTCCATTTAAAGGTCCTGGAATATTAAACAAACAAAATTGTTTGCCCTATTTCACATATTTTGTGACAAAATGGGTATCAACTGAATTTCAACTTTTAATAATTTTAAATTATGTATTTTATAGATTTATAACAGCCAAAAAAAAAACTTATTTGTTAATGCTAACTGCAGACATTTCAGTCCATAGAATGTTGATGTACAAAACAACAAATGAACGAAACACAACTGTATAAGGCCTAGTTTAAAAAATTTCCACATCTGTGAAAGGACAACAGATCAAACTTAAAATTTTAGTCTGTTAAAAAACTGGTTTGTTTTAAATTGCTTAACAACAAATATTAAATAAAAATCAACCAATAAAGTCAAATATGGATACAGATTATATATATATATATATATATATATATATATATATATATATATATTAATTTATCTATTATTGCAATGCAAACTTAGAAAAAGTATAAGAATTAAAAAAAAATTTATTGAAAATTTATTCTTCACCCTCTCTTTTGAGAAACTGAGAGTTCTATGTTATACATCTGCTATCTCAGAAAGTATGTTTTAGAAAACTTAAAATCAATTTTGAAATATTAATTTTTTAATTAATAATTTTACCAAAAGGAACACATTTCTAGGGTATCATATTATATTATTTAGAAGTTATAATGAAATGTTAAAATGCAATTGTAATACAAGTTAACAGTAAAATCCAAATTTTTAATGATTAGATATTAAACATAAATTACAGGTGTAAAGCTTTAAGACATTCTATAATCTAGAAAAAACAGAATAAATATTAAGTTTCTCTATAAAATTATATTTTAAAAACAGTAATATATCATTGTCTGGATTAACAAAAAATGATAGACACAACTCTGTAAAAATTATTTTGAAATACATAACCATGGACAGAACAGTATAAAAAGGCACAATATTGAATGTAAAACATTTAACAGTAAGAAAAATTTCCATAAATTTACAGAAACACATAATGAAACGTACACAATTGTTAAATAAAAAAATATGCACCATACTATAATGAAAAAGATTTTTTTCTTTTTAATTCAAATTAAAATCTACCACAAACTTATAAAAACTGCTAATTTTCAAAACATAGTTAAAAATTTACTAAATTAAAGACTGCTTAAATTTTTTCACACCCTGTGTTTTTTTGCATTAAAAAATAGGAAATTGTCAAAGATCCACACATTAACATTTTTTTTTATTTCACTGTGTCTAACTGGCATACAGAATCAACAAAAGTATCAAATTCTGTCATACTAGATTCAAATTTTTCTATTAAGTTAGTTACTTCAGTTACTTGATCTTTCAAAGTTGTTTGACCAGAAAGAGATGATAAAGGAGGAGGAGCAGACTGGAGGAAAGCTTGTAAATCACTATCAGTGTTATAACTAGCAAAGGGTGGTTTCTGAAAAAGAGATAAATGCACTCATTATTATGTTATTTATAACAAAAAATTTTTTATTCTGAACACCACATAACTTCCCTCTTAAAATCTACAAAATTATGTATATATTTTTTCTTTTAACTTCAATTGTGTGATGCATCATCAGAATTATCATTTGCACATTCACTTAAAGGTTCACAGTAAGTATCATTTCTCAAGGTTGTTTGGATAGAGCTCAAAAACTGCCATCAGGCAAAGACTAACAGCATTAATATCCATTATATAGATATTTTTCATTACAAATAAAAAAAAATTCATGATTAAAATATTTCTTTTACTCTGTACTAAATAATAAAAAATTTTATTTCCTACAAATAATAAATTTTAATTTTTGTCTTTTAAATATGGAAGAAAGCAATGTTTCAACTGCATGCAAATATGCAATATAATTCTATTATACCCTTGTAGACCTAAAGTACTGCCATCTGGCAGAGATCTTTAGTATTAATATCCATATACTGAGAATTTTCATTAAAAAAAAAAACACAAACTAATGCAGAAATTTTTTAATCATTAATACATAAGTTTAAATTTGAATACAGCAAGTACTATTCCTTTTAAGAAACTAACATATCACAGATACAAATTCTAAACTAATCCTTACACAATCAATTAAAATCTAAAATTTCAATCTATGGATTTGGTTTGGTTTAGAGAGCTACAGTCTACTTTTTGCAAAACAGGGGCTAAGGAGACTGGGACCTACTACTTAAACCAAACAACTAAGAACATTCCTGCCACAGTGAGATTTGAACCTACAACTCTAGTACCAAAGATCAGCACCCTAACCATTTGACCATCATTTAGCTTAATCTATGGGTTTACACACAAATCAAAATCAATTATTTTCCATATTTCATATCACCTACTACATTTCCCAACATATGCTTAAATTCTAATGTAATGAGATATTTATACTTCTAAAATTTGACATCATTGACATTTTAATAATATTAACAGCTGAAATTTCACATAAAAATGATTATAACAAAGACAAAATTATTCTTCTCATGAGTTTATATAATGCATATATATAGCATACGTTTATAATACAACTAGAAATACTACCTATTGTAATTTTAATTGATTTCATATATATGTATGTGTGTATACATATATATACATACATATACACATTTTATTATATATGTATATTTTATATGCCCATTTGTATATTTTTATTTTATTATTTTACATACATGCATATATACTTATATCTATACATGCATACATATCTATATATATATAAATGAAGTTGTGTCTGTCTGTACCCAATACTCAAAAACCATTCATCCAATCGGCGTGAAAATTTTGGGTATATCCCTAGGAAGTTTTTTGAAAATTTTTAACGTTCGAAATCCATTCCTTCCCCCTTTTTCGAGCGTTTCATGTCATTATTCCCAGCATTATTTTCCTTGGTTAAATGCAAACGATTAACTTTTTAATTTATCGCATCATAACTAAGTGAAAGAAGCAATATTTCTAGCAATGTGATGTCATTCCATTAATTCCATGTAATTGTTTTAAGTGCAGTTATCCTCGGTTAAAAGCAGGAGATCAAAACTTTCAATTTATCACATAATTTATAGGAGAAAAAGATATTTTTTATCATTATGACGTCATTCCTTTAAATATCTCATTTATTCCTTTCTTATTTTAAATTATTTAAACATCGTCTGCGTAGTATCAATTCGATTGGACCTGGAAATTTAGGTATAAAGTGATTAATTTTCATTTCTATGTGACACAAATTATAGCATTTTTATATAAGAACTAATTTTAATTTTAATTCTTGGTTAATTTTTATGTTACAATGAATTGTTTATCAACAATATTCTAACAACAAAAAGTACAAATTTTAGTTACTCTCATGAGCAAATAAAAACCTATCATTTTATACAGTTATTTTTATATTCATATAGTTGTCAATATGAATGTGTGTTTCTGTTTCATACAAAACCATGTGGTTTGTCATAAATTTTCTTAATTTTGGGCAACATTTATTAATACCAACAAAATTAGCACTGTTGCTGACAAAACCTCTGCTTCCTATTCTACCACGTAATATGGCAGGATCTATTAATGTGCTAATCATCATACAGTAGTAATATGGTAATACAATTTAGGGTTAAACTTATATTTTACCATATAAAAAAAGTTTGAGAAAATTTAATATAAGACACAAATTAGATTAAGATTTAATGGCTAGCATGTAAACATACATTTTGTCATTTTTATTTATTGATATTAAGAACAGTTTTCATTTGTATGTTTTTTTGTATAAAAATCTACCCAATTAGTCATAGAATAACTAACTTTGGACAGAAATCCTTGATACCACCAAATGAACGTATTCGATATTAATACATCTTCTGTCCACCCTAGCATGTGACAACATAATATAACAAAAAAAGATTTTTCCTACAGTTGGCTGTTATTGTATATTTAGAGTACCTCAAAATAATTTATTGGCGTCAAAAGATGGAAATAAGCATTCTCGCCAATATAAGTTTTCAACCAAAGAAAATTTATGACAAAGGAATTATATTTCAGCCAAAACAAAATATAATTGAGCTTTGATTATATGATATTATAGGGATCAAAGTGGATCACGTTATTGAAAAACCTGGCTAATTGGACAACTTTATAAACAGTCTATGGTTTTATGTAACTTCCTCCACACATTTTCCGTGATATTGTCAGTTGTTGAATTGCATATTTTTAGCATATTAGAAATGGCCTGCATAGAAAATAATTTTATACTATGTTTAGCACCTTTTTATTTTCAACGAAATTGGTAGAAAGATAGGGATATAAAACGAAGTTTGGATACACAAAAAATCCAGGATTAGAGATTGGGGAGTACAGAAAGGAAGGAGATATGAGATAAAAAGAACCCTTGCAAGGATTATGTAAAATAGAATAGATAAAATAGTCTTAATGAGAATTGAGAAAGCTCTATACTCTAATTTCTGCCTGTTTGCTTTTGTATTGGTCTCACATAGAGATTTAATAAAATCGTGTGGAATAGAAATGGACTGATCATTTTGGTTTTTAGTCATAATCAAAGTTGATTGAGAACAGTACTGAAAATAAAGAAGATTTTTATGGGAAAATTTTTGGTTTGCTTTGGAGCGCTACGATTTATGGCTTTTCGTCGTTATTATTGGCTAATGAGACCAGTATTCTCTGTTTGGAAGCAATTCCAAATGGCTACTAACATTCTTACCCATTCAGCCATGATTAGGAAAAAAATTATACAAAAATTTTGCATGAGGCGAAAATGACGCTTGATCCTATATAGTTCCGAAGAATTGGACAATGGTTGATCAGCTTCCAGGTAGTCCAGAATGTTTAATAATCAGGAGAAATTCTTCAAAACTATTGTCAAACTTTTATACTCTTTCACATCTTATTGATGTACAACTCAGGTTTAATGGAAACGGAAGTATAAAAACTGAATATTGTTGTTCTAATACACTTATAATAGAAATATATAAATATACCAATGACTCAAACGGAACTGTAACGAATTTAGAGAGTTATTCACAAAAAAAAATCTTTGCTTAAAAGTAATATATTAAATTCACCATAGCAAAGCACGGGCACAGTTGCTAGTATAAGCATAAATATAAATTATTCCTGACGAATATAAAAGTAAAAAGAATAAAACATTTTAGGATCAAGAGTTTTTCAGTCCTCTATTATATTTCATAACTTTTGTTCATAAACTTTTATGTAGACTGAAGAGTTATGAAACCTTAACACCAGTTACCATATTTAAATTTAGTGTTGCTTCCTAACAAAATTAAAATGAACAATATAAATAAAAAAAAATAAAATATATATAAGGATTAAATTTTATCAATCCTTTGTTTATCTTTACATTGAATTTACTCTTCATGAACTTTTAGACTGAGATATAGATTAAAGAGTTATGAAAAATTAACATCAGTTAGATTTAAATTTAGTGTTGCTTCAAAACAAAAATAAAATGAACAATATAAAATAATATGTGTGTGTGTAAGAGAGGTTTTTTCATACTGATATTTCAATTTTTTTAATTAAATTTTATGAATTGCAGTAGAGTTGACTCTACATTTCCCAACAAAATATTTAAAAATGTATTTCTATACAACACACAAAAGTTAATACCGTTTTTCATTGAAGAAAAAAAATTATTTTATATATTTTTATACTTCATTAACAGTTGTTAATTCATTTAAGAAAAGCACATCACATTAAAAGCCTTTGCTAAACTTGAGTCGTATATCAGTTTAATAAGATGTATCAATCACACAAAAAAAAAACTTAAGATTACAAGAACATACAAGAATATAAATATTACTTACAATATCCACAAGGACAAAATCATTGTCTGAACCATCGCTGCAAGAAAGCCTCTCGAAGTCTTTATCAATATTCTCATCTTTAGAAATTGGTTCATTGATATAATTTAAATTTGAATCAGTTGTCAGAGAAACATCTTCTATTCTTTTCTTTTCTCGCACTGCACTTCTTGATAAATTAAGAAAGGGTTTTTCAAGGAACTCAAGTTCAGGAAACACAGTGTCAGCTGAGGTGCTGTGAGGTGCAAAAGCACCAACTTTTTGATAAGTATTAGAATTTGAGCAAGGTGATCTCAATCTACAAGTTTGAAAAAATTGTTTATATTAAACAAATTACAATTCATATAATGATTATTTAAAAAATAATAATCAGTACTATATTTATTCAAGAATCTCTGTTGAATAATTATAATACTGATTAAAATTTTAAAAACTTAATAATTATTTTATACCGAATATTTACTGATAGTTCTCTAAATAAAAATATCAATGTTTTTACAGAAATTAAATTATTATTTAAATATAAATAAAATGTTCTTATAAAAGGAGTTTTATTATAAAAGTTAAAATGAAAAAGACCATTTTTAAATTAGGTAGTCATACAAGAAAATAACTAGAAAAGAAAAAATTTACTTTCCTTTTCTTTACAGATACTCACTTTTGAGTCTAGCAAGTAATCTCCATTATTAGATGATAGTGTTAAAAATAATATTAAAGTATTTACTCCTGAAATTTTACATATAAACATATGAGAAGTTGCGACTTCAATAACACATGTTCGTGCCAATCTATAGCTAATAAAGGGCTTTTTCTCCCATTACTGTTTAAATGTAGACTTTGGGTTTCACTTGTTATTTCTCTTAATTTATGTTTAATAGAACAAAAATAAAGAAAGCTTAAAAAAAATTATCTGTCCTTTGAAAAAAGAACAGAAGAAATCACCTTTAAGCAAAATAGACAAGGTGGTGGTATTGAATATCTATAAAATAGAGTTGATATAGTCAAATGCAGCATTTGTGAGCAGTGTATGTAAATAGTTCTGTTTCCTGAATTATTAAAGATACAAATACAAATGTGAGGATGCAATATTCACAGAAGAATCCTTGAAGATGTTGATTATTTTGATAAAAATGAAGGAAAATTCAAGAATTTTTCTTTCATGAAATTTGGTTATGCTAAGCAAAATACTAACCAAAGTTCTTAAAGTAGTGAATGACTATTCTCATTCACAAACTTTTAAGAAAATGAATTTTTATTGTCTTGTATATGTTAATATGTAATATATGTTAATATAATGTTATGTATGTAAAACAAGAATAGATCACTTACTGAAAATGACAAAACAGTTCAGTGAAGGAGAAAATATTAATGATTAATCAAAACTACTTCCCAATTACAAATCAAACAAATAACAAAATATATAAATTGAATTCACAGCATTTAAATAATAGTTTTATATTACATACAATAGCAATATCAAAGTTATTAAATAATAAGCAATAAATATAACCATACTTTTTGCCAATCTGGATTCCTTTCAGCTGTCTCTTTGGACTCATGTCAATATTAAAATAATCACTTTTCACTAGAATGTTTTCTTTGTCAGCTTTCTGAGGTGCAATAATCATCTCAAACTTTGATCGATATGTTACACACATAGTGATTGTTCCAACAGGAGTATATACTTCACCCACTTTTTTTATTTGAGGACATGTTCCTAATTTGTCAACCTAAATTATATTTAAAAATTTAAAAAAAAATTTTAAGTTAATTTCAATATTAAAAAGAATAATTATTAAAAGCATTTAGGGTCATGATTACATATATTTGATCACAAAATTTTTCTTTTATAGCCCACAATCTCATGTTTCTGATCAAGCTACTCATGTACTGAAACCCGTGACCACATAGTATGATTTGTAATGGAAATTTAAAAATTTTTAACAACACTAGATGATGGTTGAAATCCATTACAATTTCAAATAACAATCCTCAGAGGGTTGGCCTTTAGTATATGCTTTTTAATTCATAGGTGTTATAATTTTTTTTTTAATTTTAAAAAGCTGAAACACGTAAACAACAGAAAATGACCAAATCTTTTGAAGGCTTGTGATTTATTCCATCCTCAGTGTTTATATTTTAACTACACGAGGAACAGAAAAAATGTTTATTGATTAGATGTGAAAGCAGAGTTATCATTTGCAGTTTTGAGTTAGATAAAAAAATCTTTTGTATATTTTGGGTAAGTTTTATTTTAATCATCCTGGGGAAAAAAATAAAAATTAAAAAAAAAATTTTTTTAATGAAAAGACTTTGAAAGCACAATTTTTAAATTGGTAAATGTAGTGGAATAGAGAAAAGTTAGTTTTCTAATACAAATAACAGTGAATAAGACTATTCAGATGACATTGAAATATTTCATTTATGCGGAAGACAACTAAAATGCTAATGCCTGGCAAATGGATATGAAATAATTGACAATCCTGGAATTATTTAATTAGTCAAATTTATAAAATTTGCCTGACATGGAGATATATATCATTCAGTTTTATCATCAATTTATTCGAATTTTAAAACCTTAATTTTCTACTGACAGTGACAGCAAATTTTATTAAAATGACTCCATTTTTCTTAACATGAAACCATTTTCTTTAAAAATCATAATTTTTTTTAAAATATCACAAAATTTTTATTATAAAAACTATATATTAACAGTAATTATAATATGCAAATTTCGGCATATTCACTTGAAGTGATGATGTTTTATAATTTTTTTTTAAAGTGAAATTAGGTTTAAAGGAAAAAAAAATATCCCTGTCTTGTGTGTGCATATCCTTTTGGATTACCAGGGCTTAGGGAAGCACTTTTTTCTCCTTCTGGCAATCCAGAAATGGTTAAAGTATTTTAAGGCATCAAATTAGAAAAGGAAGTATTTTATTTAAAAGAAATATGTATCAAATAAATAGATCAAAAAGTTTTGTCTATTTTATTTGGTTAGAATTATCTTCAAAATCAGGAATGCAATTAATGATTAACCATCTTTTTTCATTGAAATAATATGTTATCAAATAAAATGATTACTGTGACAAAAGAAATGTGATTATAGTTTTTGTTGATCTATTACTGAACTCATACATTTCAAACAGCAGAAATAATAAATAAATGTATTTAAATGCCTAAAAGTATTATTAGCTTATAAGAGACTTATAATGCCCTGAATGTCACTGAGACAAAAAAAAAAATGTCCTTGACCTTGTTTTTATAATCCCACTAAACACTAGATTACATCCTATGAAAAACTGATCACATAATAACGAAAGTCCTAGCACAAAGGGAAAATTGTAGTTTGCTGCAATACAGAATCACAATTTTAGAACTGCACACCTATGCTTTTATCAACAAGAGTGACAATGATGGAATCTACATATGTATGAGTTTGACAGTGAAAAGATTAATAATAAAATAACTTAGAATTTTTATTTGGCAATCTCTTTCTAAAGCTATCTAAATTGTTTTCACTCTTCATACATTAGAAGGTTTAGACAGTGCAGTTATCTTGTTGCCATGTACTCCAAGAAACCAATTATCTTGACTTTGGCCTTTTTTACATACTATGTTACTGTATGCACTTGGTTGCGTAGGATGCTGTTCCTTGCTACTGGAAAAACTGATAATATTTTAATATTTAGTACTTTGTATAAATTTTTTGTGCATTCTTCTTTGAATCATAGTTTCTTTGGAAGAATTTAAAATTTATGGTTTCTAGTAGACCTTAAAAAAGTGGTTATTTTTCTTAGTTATGCTACATTTTAAATTATAAACTTCCATATAGAATTTTATTATGATTTATATCTAATTGTCTATTTTTATGATTTAAGCAGGATTTACTCCATTCATTATTTTTTGATTTATGAGCCAGTATTTTAGACTGTATTTACAGCCTAAAATATTGGTGCAATTGGTATATAGAGAAGAAAGTATTAGTAATATAATGGATTTTTCAATTAGTAATATAGAGAAATGTACCTGTGGATCACCAACATAAATCCTGTATAACATTACATGTGTATCAGCACTTTGACGGAATGAGAGCTTGAAAGCTGGGATGACACGTGTTATAGCAATGGTTGACTTTAAGAGCAGCATGAAATGTCTAAAAATTGTTTCAGAATCAGCAAACATTCTGTGATTTTGTTGAAAATATTTTTCTGATGGTTCACACTGTAAACACCATGTTTCAAGTACCAACGTATCCCCCTCTGCTGTTTTCAATAAAATTTCAACACAAAGTGTAAATGGCTGCAACAAGTCAAGATTTCCACAAGCTGTGGCAGTTTTGTCTTGAATATCTGGATTATTCTCAATACCTATTTCAAACTAAAGAAATAAAAAATTAAACACTCAAAATATCATGAACAGAGATTTAAAACATGCTATAAAACTAACTGCAGTCCATACTACAAATACATGAAAATACTCAACAATAATAATTACAATTTATGCATAAAAACAAGAAAAACTGAAATAACATACCCATATAAATTCAATACACAATATGTACAACACTGTATCTTTTAAGACACTAAACTGATGAAGAGGCTTTTTGCAGTTTTGAAAAAATGGTTTTCCATTTTCATTTGAACAATTTAAATTCTGATCTATTTCTGTTAGTATTTTATATAAAGGCTTTTAGCACATTAAAGGTTTTGTAAATAGGTAATATACTATACTTGATATATATTTTTTTTATTGAATATTAAAAATTAGTTCCACTTAATATGAAAAGTATAATCAATGTCAAATTATATTGTAAAAAAATGTACAATGCATTTCTTAGATATAAAAATTATTTAAAAAGGCACAGATGTTGATTCATTCTAGCATATAAACAAAAGTGTAGTATTATAAATATCCAAGTAGAATAAGTTTACTATTATTAGAAAAAATCTCGGTAGAAATTACTATTCTCAAGGGAAATATTTTTGTTCTTTTTAAACTTTAAAAATCTAATATTCTACTGTTAAAAATTCTAAATGATATCTAAAAAAAGCATTGTTCTTAATTTGTTAATATCAATGATTCCTCTTTCCACACTCCTAAAAAATTAATAATGATGTGTACTGAATATTAAATAAACAGTTCGCATATGCATAGAGATTAATGTGATGATTTGATAGATAGTGATAGATGATTATGCGCTCTTATGTGTGAGGATATGTATGTGCTCGTTTCTTTCTCAGGCTCTAGTTAATTTTGATTATATGCTAGATTACTTTGATCCATAGTTGTTATACTTTGATTTTATTTAATTTGATCTGTCAATGTATATAATTAAAAATTATGTATACATATACAGAAAAACTTTTTCTTCTGTTAATCTTGTTTATTGTATCTTTTTTTAATTTGAAGCACATATGACCAGGACCATGTGGTAGATTTTCTAAATATGATGCAACTCTTGAAACCCACCTCTTCTCCAACATGTTTTGACATTGTTGCTTATGTCACCCCCTTATGGTGCCTTCTGATACAGCTGCCTCCTTGTATTATAGCAAAGTATGGTTGGTTGGTTGGTTGGAAGCACTACGGTCTACTTTTTTGCAACACGAGGGCTAATGAGACCGGGACCTACTGCTTAAAGCCGATTCCGAACGGCTACGAACATCCATGCCTTAGTGGGATTCGAACCCACGAACTCCGGATCCGAAGGTCAGTGCCCTAACCATTCGTCGTTCAGCAATAGCAAAGTATGACCTTGCAAAGTATGACTATTACATAAAATTGTATCATTGAATAATTTTAAAAATTTATTACTTACCACTTCTGATGATGATGATTTAATATGAGAAGGCTTTTTTTCACCACATCGGGATTGAACAATTACTTGGGGCACTTTCTCGATAAAAGCTTTTATATACTTCAAAGCAGATTTCTCGGTTTTGCTTAAATGGTTTGCAGATCTTTGTGCCTGACTCATTGTGTTAAATCTTCACACTTACCTACTGAATATCAAAATAAAGTAGAAAATAATTACTTTAATTTCTACTATATCCTAATAATATTATAAAACTGCACAATATAAGTTTTTAAAAAAATATTTAATAACTTTTAACAATTTTGAAAGAATGTTATTATTAAATAAAACAAAAGTTAAAGTTGTGTGACTATTTTCTATTCATTGCCAGGACACTTAGTCTGGTTACCTTAAATTTAAGTCCTTCTCAATGATTATTTTTCTGTATGTAAATTTATGCTTCAAAACTTTACTTTAGAAAATATTTTCAAGGATAAAAAAAAATCTATAAATAAATGAATAAAAATCATGCAATTCAGTAATAACAGAAATTATATTTATAAATTACTCCCAAACCGAAATATGATAAACTTAGTAACTTTCATATCAACTAAAAATAGCAGCAATTCCACAGGATTACACAATAAAGTTTTCCTTAAATATGATGTTATTAACTGTTAGATTTTGGCTGGTACAGCAGTTGTACCGTAAATATTTAGAGACCCAAAAGTCGGCTAGGGTACAACAGTTGTACCGTAGATATTTCTCCCCTTTTGCAGTGATGGGGTCATTACTAACTTGACATTTGGCCAGTCCCCCCTATTGTTGAAGTTTTGCCGAGTACATCAGTACTGGGAAGGAAGAATGTTATTTTGTTTGGCAACATGTGGAACTACGGGCGCTTTTTTGACCATGTCCAGAAGTTGTTAGGAAACTATCCATTCTTTCTTTTGAACCAAATTCGTTTGGAAGCAAGTCAAAGTTTCTTTCCTTCCCCATCTATTTTTTTTATTTAATCTTATCATGGCTCCAATATTTAAGGGTCTTTCTCAAAGTGAGATTGCAAAATTGATGAATGATTTTGATGCTGAAAATTACGCTGATAGCGATTCTGATTGCAAAAAAGATATTGTGGTAGCACTTAATGAATACTTTGATGAGAGCAGTGCTAAAATTATAAATGATGAACCATCAAATAATGCAAACATCTTTGAATGGAAAGATGTTGAAGAATCTGATTTTATAAATATTACGCCTTTCACCGGAAATACTGGAATGAAAGCAATCTTGGACGGGCAAACGCCATATGACTTTTTTAAAGTTTTATTTACTATCGAAATCCTGGAACTCATATGTATAGAAACAAACAGATATGCCGAACAAGTGTTCGAAATAAGACCAGATGATTCTGGTAAAAGGAAACATTAACCCGAATGGATAAGACTCACTCACATTGAACTGAAGAAATTTCTTGGCATAATTTTACTGATGGGTCATATTGAAAAAGATAGAATTCAAGACTATTGGACCAAAAATGAACTTTTGGAAACACCAATATTTGGAAAAATTATGCCTAGAGATAGGCTTTTTTCTATTCCAAAACTTCTGCACTTTGAAAATAATAACTTAAAGCCAAAGAAAGATTCTCCTGATTTTGACATACTTTGACCCACAGATGTGTTAGCTCTGTATGAAATTATAAAATTTAAAGGACAAGTAGCATTTTGGCAGTACATTCCAAAGAAAAAGAAACAATATGGCATCAAAATGCATAAAATTGCCGATAAAACCGGATATACATTTGACATAAGAGTATATTTGGGAAAAAAATAAGAAACTTTCAAATAATAACATTTCTGCTTCATACAATGTTGTTTATTAAATGACAGAATGTGTGAAGGGAAAGGGCCATAAAGTTTATGGCCCTTTCGAAGAATTAAAGATATTTCAAAGACAAGATTTAAAAAAGGTGAAATCAAAGTAAAATATTTCCAAGGTCAGCATTACGCTGGAAAGATAAACGCGATGTGTATATGTTGAGTAATATGCACCATCCAGCAAAACAAGTTATTGTTGAAGGTGCCAGTAAGCCTCAAATAATTGTTGATTATAATGAAAATATGGGCTATGTGGACTTAAGTGACTGCAAGTCAAACAGTTATTCTTTTCAAAGAAGAACTGCTAAGTGGACGAAAAAACTTTTTTTTCATCTTTTTTATATTGTAGTATTAAACTGCTATTTGTTATCAAAATCTGGTCAAAATACGAGAGAATTTTGTTTGTCTTTGATAAATAGCCTTATTAAAGAAGATGAAATTTCTCATTCTCCTGATAAGTCCTCTTTAGAGGGTGACTGGCCAATGGACGAAAAAAACCGAAGAAGATGTGTTGTTTGTCACAAAAATGGATTTCAGAAACGTTCATCTGTTGTTTGCATAAAATGTGATGTAGAGCTCTGCATTGACAAAAATTGCATTGCCGAGTATCACACATTAGAATGTTTCAAACAACGTGCAAGATTAAAATAAAAATTAGTGTCTGCTCTTGTCAAAAGATCCGAATTTTCGCAAAGCATCCTGAGAGGCTACAAAATCCAACAAAAAAAGCTCTTTTCAGAGCTTAAGTTCTCTCTCTGGAGAGAACTTATAAATTAAAAAAAAAAAAATAATCCCACTTAAAAGTAAACAATATATACATACAACTGCAAATACATATACCTACAATTACATTTTATTGTATACACATGTGTACGTATGTATGAAATGCATTGTATATGAATTGTATGTGCTTTCCACCCATCTTTATTTCCCACTAAGGAACAATTCTTAAATGCTTTACATTCTAAGGAGGAAATAATAATAATTTTAAACCCATTTTGTTACGATAATTTCATATTAATATTATTAATGGTAACAATGCTTTATGAAATACAATGTTTATGTACCTTTCGAAAAGTTATCAAAGGGTATAAAATAACTTGTTTGCCAAAGTGCCAATAATACCCCAAAAAATGTCAAATAACAACTTTCAGACTGGTTTTAGAGCAACCCTGCATTGTAACGTCTTCCACTCCCAGAGAGTGACAATAGGACAAAACAATTTTTCCTCTTGAGAAACTGGAAGGAGGGGGGAGAAATTTTCAAAAATGCTGCCAATTTGTAGTCCAAATGCAAGCCAACAGTCAGCCGAAACTTATAAACAATGCCTTAAATAAATTATTAATTCATCTATTAAATTAATAAACTATTTTTAAGTTTATACATTTATAGAGTTGAAATATTGTAATACAAATTATGAAGATTGATAATCATAATTATCTTTTAAATGAGCAAATATCAAGATACATAAACCATAAATTCTAATGGAGAATTTTTAAAATATTAATATAGGAATATAATAAAAACTTTGCATTGCTGTCTCACAGGACTTTAAAAAAAATTATTCTTACTTAGCATCCATGAAAAAAAAATGCTGATGGAGTAATTATTACTTGACAATACCAAGAGAGCACTGAAATTAAATGAAATGATATAAGATTAAGGAAAAAATTATTACTTCTATAATATTGCGAAATGGACAAAAGTTATTCCAAATCATTATAATCTACAATGACTATAAACCTAATTTGAAACTGCTTTGTTAAATTAGGATCCTATTCTGAAATATAAAATTATCTAGTAACATGAAAATAAACAGACTGTGAACAAAATGAAAAATTAGTCTCATTTATTTACTTAAATTTTATAATATAGTATATTATTATCCATACTAAATTCATCTAATATCTAACACTATAAATTACTTTTCACTTTAACAGTAACAAAAGTTACCTTTAAATACATTATTTTAGGTGTGTAAAATCATTCAAGAATGATACTAATGGCAACCAAAATAATAGTAATCATTTTGTGTATGAAGACTAAAACCTGTGTAGATTGATCATTTGATAGTTGCTTTTTCATTGGGTAAAATTTGAGCTTGCCAAGGTTGATAAAATTAATTTTAAACTTTACTACATTACAAAGAAAAAAAATTAAGCATCAGAGCAAATTTTACACTACTTTCATCCTCTAAATCGTATGTTAATGAAATCCTAATAAGAAGAAGAAAATTCAATTTACAAATCAGACACTTTTTCTTCTAATGGGGTGAAAATAAAAGTGCAAATTTTCACCTTGGTAAATAATTTAAATATATAAAACTTGAATTAAAAATAAAATTTTTCATACTGCTAACTAATCAAACATTATATATACAGGCTTGCAACTGCTCAGGTACTTTCAAAAAGGTGAGAAAAGTGAGAAATAATACAGAATAAGTGACTAAAAAGCAACTAAACATTTAAAAAAAAAAAAAAAAAAAAAAAAAAAAAAAAAAAAAAAAAACCCGCGATTTTTTTCTCCTCTTGATTACAGATGATATTATTAAGATTTTTCTATTTATTTTAACTCTAAATCAAACAACATGATTTTAGCGTCAAATACAAAATAGGTTAAAAATTTTGTTTAACACAACTCAACATTACTTTTTATTTAAGAAAATCTATAAATTAGATTTGAATACATACAATACATTAATTTCATAATCACAATTTTCTGCATATATTAATGATGTTTTGAAGTATGTACATAGCGAGATTAGAGTATCTAAACAAAAATTGTGAAGAAAAAGAAAAATAGAAATGTGTGCTTTGACGTAAATTACTTTAATGTATTAAATGCACATTTCAGTACAAATGTAGATTTCAGGAAATTCTTTGCAACTTTTTAAAATCACTAAATTCTGGAAACCATGACTAATTACATTTTAATTAAAAAAATAAGATTAGAGCATCCCATTTTGGTCTTTTATTTAAATATTTTGCTATTAATTATGATTTTTTTTAACATTAGACTTTTGCTGTGATACACCAAGAAAAAAGTGACTGTTTACTTAAAAAAGTGATCAATTGTAAAAAAAGTGATTAAAGGTGAGAAAAGTGACGGAATTGCAAGCCTGTGTATATATATATATATATATATATATATTTAAACTAATCCAACAATCACATTGTTTTACTTACAGTGATTAAATATTGACACTCTATTTTAGTACACTACAGAAAAAAAAAATGATTTGAAAACTTATTGTGGCATGTTACGTGAAACAATCTGGGGATATCTTGATAGTATAAACCAAATTGTATGAAAAAATAAATGATCCAAAGTTTAAAATATTTTATGATCGTAAATAATTAAAGTTGAGAAATTTGAATACGGTCTTGACACAGAATTCCAGTATAAACTGATTTTACATTGCAAATTCAATTCTAGTTCACTGAAATTTCTAACGATCCCTTCTGTATTCCTTCCTTGTATCGCATTTATAATTTCAACTATAATTTTCATAAAAATATATATAGGTATGATCTTCAAAAACATTAAGAATATTATCTTTAAAATATTTCAAAGTTATTTCAAAAAGTAAATTAAAAGCCCAAAATAAAAGAGAAAAAAAATTGATGGAATCATTTTTAAAAAATTCAAAAGGATCCCATTTTGATTCAAAATACATTAAATATTTCAAATAATAAAAGGATAGAAATAGGTTTTAAGAATAATTGTAAACTTACATAAACACAATTAATAGACTAAAACATAAACCGTAATTCGGAACGTTAGAACGTAAATAATCAAAACATATTGAATGAAAATGAAACTGCTCACTTCAGTACTATTCAAAATAATACAAATTCTTCATTTATGAGTAGTATTCAGTGGTAACTTTGCGATCGGTTTGTTTCTCTCGAGTTATGATAAAATTGCAATAGCGTTAATTATTACTTCGAAAATATTCTAAATGCTTTTAATAGTAATACTTTTATTTATGCTTAATTAAATGTTATGCATACTAACTAGAACTTCCCTCAAAATAATGTTTATAAAAATTTAATTATTAACTTTACCTATAATTCTGAATTTGATATCCTGGCTTCTAACCTGTTTTTTAACCCTCGTGTTGCAAAAAGTAGACTGTAGCAATCCAAACCAAACCTAACCTGTTTTAGAACTCATTGAATAGTTCAAATGAGTAGAGGTACCTCTACTCATATTTCTAAAAATTCTGGTAATAGAATTTACCTACCCTTCATTGAAGGAAATCCGCATAATAATCTTAGCATGGAAACTCTCTAACTTAACTTCAATCTACAAAACTGGATCTACATTAAAAATAATTGATAATCCCTGTAATATTGTCAAAAATAAATTCCTTGTTTGGACAAACCTCAATAATCATAGCATAAAAACACCCTTGTTACTGTGTGTTCAATGATAACCCCTTATTTATTCCGGGTGTTAATAATAATGATGATTTCAATAAACGTTGTTGATATCTTTAATAGATATATTAATAATGGTATTAACTGTAACACCTGTACGCCCAACGGAAACAATCTCAACATGAATAAGCAATTATTCATGTTGTTATCATTAATAATAAGCAATAATTATTAAGAATTAGAATCCATAAAGGATTCTAATTAATAATAAAATCAGAACTATAAAACAGGGCAGATCTATAGATCTACCATGATAATAATCATAATTTAATAGTAACCAGGAAAAAATTTATCCATTATATTTTATATAAACATTTTAATCTAAGTTATAACTTAGATTAAAATGTTAATATAGACTACAAATTAGATAAGGTTCGATTGATTCACTATAGTGAATCAATCGAACCTTATCTAATTTGAAATTCTAAATGAGCTGTAGATAATTTTGTTTACATTATTAGAGAAAGAATGTCTAGGAAATGAGTCACTAGAGGAAAATTGGAGATATGAAAATTCCATTGCTGTTGTTTTGTCTATACTTTCAAAATATATTTTAAATAAAAATGGTTTTATTCGTGAGGAACTTTTTATTTCAGCAAATTTTCTTTATACATTATATATTAACAGTATATTAAATCTGCACCTTTTATTCTGAATATAATAAATTTAAGTTTGAGTACGCTATGATATGAAATAGAATATTCAAAGTTTTCCAATATTGAAAAAAAGCTACTAAAGTCTATCATAATTATTGTGTTTGTTCACGTTTTGAGCAAGAGTGTGTGTGGTTGAAGAGATCAGGCAGGGGACACATCACAAAAAAACATTTATCATTCCTAACACACTCGATATTTACATAACTCCATCACAAATGAACAACCAATGTACATCACATATTTCAGTTCTTGAGTTCGGACATCCGGCGCACTCGAACCTCCGTACGAGTCTTCTACAATATAGGACGACATGGGTCAGGAATGAACCACGAATGGCAACCCTTTGGTAGGGTATGGTTGTTATAGCTTGCTACGTATCTTTATTTTGGCGCTTAGGATAACTTATGTATCTACAAAATTTATTTGTTAATATGTTTCTAAGTTGCTCGGAAAGATGTGTTTGTTTATATCTAGTATGCAAAATTAACCCATATATACTAACTAGTCTTAAATGATAAATAAAATAAACCCTGGTAATCTCTCTATCCTATTGAATAAAAATAACGAAATATTGTTTTGTATAGATTAATATTATTAAGTTTCATTTCTTCTTTTAGACTGTTTTAAATGTGCATATGTTTGTAGTAATACATTAAGTTACGTTTGAATGACTGAATATTTTAGAATACTTACAAATAAATATTTTAACTGTTAAATTTATTTATTATTATTATTTCTTCAAATAAAGTGTATAACATTTAAAACAGCCAAGGGAAAAAAAGTTTTAAATCAACATTTCAATGTAATTTTGAATTAAAACTACATCTTATAATCCAATACGGAACATAAATTATGTTTTAATTCACTGCATATAAATTAATATTATGATCAATTTAATAGTTTTTTTATAATATATGTTTTGCACTCAATAAAAGTACTGAACCCCCAAATAATGTAAAGAGACTAAGATATTTTTTTCACACAAACGCTTATTTTTCTGATTTCAGTGTATTCTGTTTGACTATATCTAGTGGAAAAAGTGACCAGTGAACTGAATTACAAGCTGCCTTCACCCTGTTTAAAAAAAATTCTTAAATGTTAGTTTGAAAATATATTTACTGATTATATCAATTATAGATCAGGGTTCCCCGGGCAAAATCCTTATTTAACCATGTCTTTCTTCAAAAAGAATACTAATTGGTATAGGGAACCACAACCCTATATCTGCAGTACCATGTTACAAGCAAAAAACACTCTTGAAAAACTTGTGTATTGTTTTCTGTAATCTGCTTTTCGTTATTTTGTCCATATTAAATATATGCAATTTGCTAACGTTCCCACTAACAGTCTATTACATTGTAGAATTGACTGCTACTACTATTACTTATTACTTTAACAGCTCATTAAGGACTCGAGCCTGCCTCAAGCAAGATCAAATTTGATGTAAGTGGTAGCAGAGACATGAAGATCTTAAAAATCAGCCTTTTAAATATATATATATATATATATATATATATATATATATATATATATATATATATATATATATATATAGTTATTGTTTTAAAATCTTTTTGTGTTTTCAGATTAAATATATGGCATAAATTATAATCGGAAGTAACATACCTAACAGTAGAACTTCTAAAATTTTTGCTACTCACCTAATATGTAAATTTGTAAAATACCAAAAAGCTGAACTCAGCAGGAGACTGTGTGAGCCACTCTGCGAAAACAGCCATTTAGTTTTATTTACAGTTACCTACATATTACACTTTTCCAGTTTTTCTTACTGATATCAAGGAATGAAAATATCAGCAAACATTGGTGAATGTTAGCAAAAATAACAGAAATACTTGGAGAATTAATTAGGTTACATTAATTTGAATAATATAATACAGGAATGATAAAATTCAAACAATACCAAGTACAATGTGCATGCAACAATATTAGAAGCTCATGCAATCACAATAAGAGAAAAAAATAAATATTAATTATAATGTTAATATCTTACCTGTACTTTTAAAGCTAATAATCAAAATATTTACTCTCAAACAGTAAACTTAAATAGAATTAGAATATTAATAGAATAGCTTTTGAAATAATTGGTATAAAATCGACAAAAATCTGGATGGGCAGAACTACAAGTTCGAATACCTAAACTTGCTTTAAAAATGTCCCCGAAATGGTTGATAACTGTGTGGTGATCACAGGACACAACAGATGGCACCACTAGACCACCGTGTACCACAGACTGACCGGTACTAACTAGTTTGACGAGTTCACGACTGGTACTACAAGCTGTAGGTACTCTCTTAGAGGCGCGCTCTCCACTTGGATGTTATGCACATGTTTTTCTCCCTATTTGGTGATATATTCGATGCAGAATAAAATTGTTAAGTTTTTATTAATGTTGTGCTTATTTATAACAGTTCTCTCAAACATATCTGCTTTGCCCAACACGAACCGTTATAAGTGGTGACCCTTAAGATTTTCGTAACCTTCGGCAGATTTTTTGCATCGAATTTGCAACCATGTGCATTTTTTACGCCATGTTCTGAAATCCTTTTCAATCCTGCTATTGCCAATAAGTTTCACGTCGTTGCCGTTTTCCACGAAGAAATATATATCATTCCTGTTACTTCAAGCACGATATTTCATCATTTTTTTAAAAATTGTGTTTTTTTGAAGCTACTTGTGTTTAACGCTAGAAACGCGCTTGTGCCAACTTGGATTATTGTGTGCCATTTTTCATCACCAGTAAGGACCATGTGATCTTCAAAATCTTTCTGCATCTTCATTCTGAGTTTTAGTGTTATGCCACCACAGTGTTCAATTGAAAATTTAAATATTCAGCGATCATCCTGAACGGATATTCCTTGTTCCCGGCAAAATGCATTTTTTCTACATCACTTCTACTTTGTGTTACATTTTTGTGCTCATACATATCAGTGCTTTTCTATTTTTGGATTACCTCGTCGATTCGTCGTTTTCACAGTAAGCAAAATATATTTTTTTTCTTTTCAAAATTTTCTTTATATTATTTAATGCATTTTTATTGCATATCACATGTATTGCCAGCAGTTCCCTACCGCAATTAAATTCAACTACTACGTTCACAATAACTGAGCCATAGCTAAATGTAAAATATTTTTGTGTATTTATTCTGCATTGCTCTATTTTGTGTTTATATTTTATATATTGTATTGCACTGTGTACCTATATATATAGTATACCAAGTTATTTTTATTTTTTGTCTTTATAATTTACCTTTTCTCATTGTGCAAAATGACTGAACCAATTCCTAAGGCAGAACAGGTGATGCCTGCCGAAGTCGCGCGCGTTGCGGTCAAACCACCGCCATTTTGGAAGACGAATCCAAAGCTTTGGTTCATCCAGCTTGAATCCCAATTCGTTCTGGCTAATGTCACGGCAGATGACACCAAATTTCACTACGTTGTATCAGCTATGGACTCAGAGATGCTAAATTCGGTTTGTGACATTCTCGTTAATCCACCAAAAGGAGATTCTTATAACAGATTAAAAGCTAAACTCATAGAATTACATTCAGAGAGTGAGACTTCCAAAATTAGAACTCTACTACAAGGCCTCGAACTTGGTGACCAACGCCCATCTCAACTGCTCACACGCATGCGGGCACTGGCCGGAGACACTGTTGGGGAGCCGTTACTCAAATCCTTATGGATGAACCGATTACCTACCACAATGCAATCTATTATTGCCGCGCTTAATGAATCCCTAAATGGCCTTGCATCGGTGGCAGATAAAATCCATGAACTGTCAGCGGGATCTAACATTCAGGCTCTCGATAGTGCTCCGGTAGCACAAAATGATAACACTAGAATAGCGCGTTTGGAAACGAAAATTGAAGAGTTAACTGGGCTAATCGGCGAACTGAGTACCAGTGCTAGGAGAAACTCTCGCTCTCGATACAGGAGAGATAGCGCTAAGAGGCATTCAAGAAGTCGCTCAAAAGTACGCACCAATCCTGATATTTGCTTCTACCACGCAAAATTTGGTAAAAACGCCAGAAATTGTCGTCTCCCTTGCAATTTTTCCCAGCAGGAAAACTAGAACGGCGATCGCTCAACGGCCGAGAACGCGACCGCCAAATTCGCCGAATTCTGTTGGCCGACCGCACGACTAATTGTAAATTTTTGATAGACACAGGCGCAGATTTATCCGTTTTGCCGAGATCATTTGTTCCACAAACGCAGCCATCAAAAAATTTAATTTTGTTTGCCGCGAATGGATCCCAGATCGCCACATTTGGCACCAAACGCTTAAAACTTGATTTAAACCTTCGCCGACCATTCACATGGTCATTCGTAGTTGCGGATGTTAAACAGCCTATCATTGGTGTCGATTTTCTGAAACATTATAACCTTTTGGTGGACGTAAAAAATGAGAGATTAATCGACTCTATTACTAAACTGACCTCAGGAGGCATTTCGGTGAATTACAAAACAGATAATCCAAACATATCAATTTTACTTGGTACCTCGGATTTTGATAAACTTTTGAATGATTTCCCCGGATTGACTAATCCTTCACAGCCAATCAAGTCGATAGAAACAAATGTAACGTTTCATCATATTGAAACAACTGGTCCCCCTGTTTTTTCAAAACCTAGACGTCTATCGCCCGAATTACTTAAAATCGCGCGTCAGGAATTTGAATACCTCATGACTCAGGGCATCATTCGACCTTCTAACAGCCCGTGGGCAAGCCCGTTACATATGGTAAAAAAACCCAATGGTGAGTGGCGTCCTTGCGGTGACTACCGACGCTTAAACGCCAATACTATTCCGGATCGTTACCCACTGCCCCATATCCAGGATTGTACGCAGATTTTTCATAACAAACAAATTTTTTCGACTATAGATCTCACGCGAGCGTACCACCAAATTCCAGTAAATCCTGCGGATATTACCAAGACTGCTGTTACGACTCCGTTTGGCTTATTTGAATATGTGTTCATGCCTTTCGGATTGCGTAACGCAGCACAAACATTCCAACGTTTTATTCACCAGGTACTTTCTGGTTTAGATTATTGTGTGCCGTATCTTGACGATGTTTTAATTGCTTCCTCGACGCCGGAAGAACATAAAATGCATCTACAACAAGTTTTCACCCGTTTGTCTCACCATGGCTTAAAAATTAATCCCGCTAAGTGTGTTTTAGGAAAACCTTCTGTAACCTTTCTAGGATGCCTCATTACACCAGAAGGCGTTAAACCTCTGCCCGAAAAAGTGCAGGCTATCAGGGAATTTCCTAAACCACAAACTTTTGTGGAACTAAAACGGTTCTTAGCAATGTTAAATTTCTATCGCCGTTTTTTGCCTCATGCCGCACATATGCAAGCTCCCTTACACGAGTATTTAAAAGATTCGAAGAAGAATGACAGGAGACAAATTCCCTGGACAGATGATGCTACGTCCGCATTTAATAATTGTAAAACATCCTTAGCCAACGCTGTTACTTTAAGTTATCAGGAGCCAAATCAAAGTATCTGTCTCATGGTTGACGCATCAGACTCCGCCATAGGGGCAGCCTTGCATGTTATTAAAGACGGTAACATGAAACCCTTAGCATTTTTTTCGCGTAAGTTATCCCCTACCGAAAAACGTTATAGCACTTACGATAGGGAACTACTGGCAATATACGCAGCGGTGAAACACTTTAAACACAACTTGGAAGGACGCACCTTTACAATTTTCACGGACCATCGCCCTCTAACGTATTTATTTACAAAAAATTCTGACTCGGCATCTCCACGACAAATCCGTCAATCGAGCTATATTGCTCAATTCTGTACAGATATACAGCACATCAGCGGCAAGGACAATGTTGTGGCTGATGCATTATCTCGAGTCTGCGAAATCAAGAGTTCGTCGATTGGTCTTGAGTCCATTGCCAGAGCTCAACAAGACGATGAGGAGTTACAAAATCTCCTGCGTGATAAAGACCACTCGCTAAATTTACAACCGATGCCTGTTACTTCTAAACTTAGTGTATTGTGTGATGTTGCAAACAACAAAATCCGTCCATTTATCCCTACGGCCCTGCGACGAACGATTTTTCAACAATTGCATAATCTTGCACACCCTGGTATCCGTGCTACAAAAAAGTTGATCTTGGACCGGTATGTTTGGCCGGCAAGTTCTAAAGATGTTACCGAATGGACACGGGCATGCAAAGACTGCCAAACTTCGAAAGTGGTGCGACATACAAAAAGTCCACACCAACAATTTCCCCTTGTGTCAGACAGATTTGAACATGTACATCTTGACTTGGTGGGACCCTTACCGCCATCCGACGGATTCAACTATTTGTTGACATGCATTGATCGATTTTCACGTTGGCCAGAAGCCATCCCAATCACTGACATGTCAGCTGAAACAGTAGCCAAAGCATTTCTACACCACTGGATCGCCAGATTTGGAGTCCCGACCACCATCACGACCGACCAGGGTCGTCAATTTGAATCATTCCTTTTTACCAACCTGAACAAGATGCTCGGCATTCGCCGAATAAGGACAACTCCATATCATCCTTGTGCGAATGGAATGATTGAACGTTTCCATCGTTCACTTAAGCAAGCCCTCAAGTGTCACAACAATAATAAGTGGACAGAAAGTTTGCCACTTGTACTTTTAGGTCTCCGCTCTGCCTTTAAAGAGGACCTGGGAGGTACGTGTGCTGAGATGCTCTATGGCATCCCCCTTAGGCTACCTGCAGATTTTTTTCAACATTCAACGACCAACTACAACAACCCGTCGACGTTCCTTAAATCTCTGTCTGAACAAATGCATCGATTGGCACCTGTACCCACAACAAATCATAACCGACAGACCTCATTTGTGCATCCAGCGCTGACGACGTGCACTCACGTCTTCGTGAGGAACGATGCTGTCAAATCTCCTCTTACTCGTCCATATGATGGTCCTTTTCGTGTCATCGAAAGAAATTCAAAACACTTCACCCTGTTTATTCATGGAAAAAATTCGGTGATAAGTGTTGACCGACTGAAACCTGCTTTTCATCTCGGAGAATCAACTTCACACTCTAATACTTCAACTACAGATGTGTCACCGAATCCTACAGCTGATGGTCCATCGTCATCTACAACAGTTCCTGGACACCTTGACCAACGTCAACCGACTCCTTCTTCACCTGATCCGGGTCAGCTGGAGCAGAAGCCTCAACTTGGACGTAAGAAATGGACATTTAAAGACCCGATGTCTGCAGCTCCAACTGTTACTCGTTCCGGACGTCACGTCAGATTCAATCCACGGTACCTTCCCAGTTAGCCTCTCGTGTCTTTGACACTTGGGGGGGAGTACTGTGGTGATCACAGGACACAACAGATGGCACCACTAGACCACCGTGTACCACAGACTGACCGGTACTAACTAGTTTGACCAGTTCACGACTGGTACTACAAGCTGTAGGTACTCTCTTAGAGGCGCGCTCTCCACTTGGATGTTATGCACATGTTTTTCTCCCTATTTGGTGATATATTCGATGCAGAATAAAATTGTTAAGTTTTTATTAATGTTGTGCTTATTTATAACAGTTCTCTCAGCTTTGCCCAACACGAACCGTTATACTATCATTAATATTTATCGCTAAATCATACAAGAAATTGGTATTACATTGCATACAACACAGCTATGATGCTCAATTGTTAAAATCGAATAATACCACGTGCATCGTGTACAATATACAAGATATAGCAATTAAAAAAATAATTCAACCATAACAGTGGAAATAGGTATACCTTATCAGGTATGTAACTTATGTAATAACAGTAAATATCGTCAAAAATTGTAGACATCATGCTTGAGGTGTTAATTTGATGAAATTAATATTTAAAATTAAACAATAAAACACGATGTGATTTCAATACATATAATACATCTATAGTGATGATTTGTAAAACTCAAACAATACCACGTGCATTGGGAATAAAACGGAAAAATAAAAAAGAAATAACAATAAAAGAAATAAAATAATCATAATACTAATAATAATATATACCAATAATTGTTTCATACCTGAAAGACTGTAATTAACAAAAATATAGATCTAATAACAAAGATCTAATTAACAAAAATATAAGAAATCAAGCAGCTAAATTTGGAGAAACCACCGACAGCTCGGAACCTTCGAACCGAGTATAGTGGCTCGGATAAACCACCTTGGC
>CM063504.1:20009406-20106654 GCA_032207245.1 Pardosa pseudoannulata | reverse complement strand
ATGCTGATATAGTCTGTCTGTATAATGTCCTATATTTTTGTACTTATGTAATAAAAGCTTAAAGCACAAAAAGGGAGTCGAGTCATCTTCTTGCTTAATCTTCTTTAACGAACACATAAAAAACTGGTTGTTTTCACTTAGGCTTGTTAGTATGCTATCCCATAAAGTTTAATGTATTAAATTAAAAAGATTATTTAATTACTTCACAGAGGTTGTTTTGCATCTGCGGCTCCTTGATAATAAATAAAAGAATAAAAAACCAACTTAACATATTCTGATGTTTTTACTTTTGTATTATTCCAGGGAAACTATTTACAGTACAACAGTGTCATCGAGTGAAATGAATGAAAATTATTATACAGCAGTGAAAAGTATTAGAACGTTTCACTACGAAAACGGGACATACAAGATTATAAATGGAACAGATCAGTAAGCTAATTTGAAACATTCTTTATTTTGATATAATCTATATTATCAAATAGAAAATATTCATAGTTATGAGTAATAACACTAAGAATATGCATTTTGTTTCATTGATGAATGATAGGTAAATTTTAAATATTTTTCTCACATAAGTTTAGGGTTCAGTAGGAGTAGAAAAGTTTTTGTACTGATTATTAACGTTTTTATATCATTCCAAAACACAAGTGGGCAACTTTACAACCACGGAATGTCACTATTTGTAATGGTACATAGACCGTGGGTCCACCGATTTTGTAGAGACTTTTCGAAAAATGTGTGAAAAAATTTTAAGTGGAACAAAAGAAGTGGAAATCATTGGTGGTTCCACATGAAATTATAACCACTGTTACCTCCATGGTTTTAGATATTTTTTCTTTTCCAAAAAGGATAGGAGTAGTGGCAACAGTGTAACATTGCGAGAAAAAGGATAGAATAAAAAATTGAGATGAAGTACGCAATGACAAAAGATGTGTTTTTATTTTGGCGTATTTATTTATTGAAGCAATTTGTATGAGAATTCCTTTAAGTGATCGGTTTTAATACGGAATCTTTCACGTGTGTATTGATGTTATTTTGTTTACGAATAAGAATTTCGTTGATAGACGAAACCGAAAGTACGGGACATTTCCCAACACCCACAACAAAAGTGAATAAGATGTACTTAAAATCAAAAACTGACTTATTTTAACAGATTGCGAATAGAAAAATTTAAAACAAAATACACGTATTTCCTATCTTTCACAACGTCTTTTTCGGAATAAAAAAGAAATAGTTTATTATCCATTACAATTTCCGTCAATTGTCTATATTATTTGAAATGATCAAAACGTATAAAGTTAGCTATATTTAATGATGTCTGTACTTAATAGCCCATTAAAGGATTTGTTAAATTAAAATTTTCACTCGATTTATTCTTGCGTATGCACATACAAAATAAAATCATGGTTTATTTTAGTTCAGTTCAGTTTAATTTAAAACAATATCGTGATTTTTTTTTCTACACGAAGGTTAATTAGTCCGGGACCTACTGTTTAATGCCCATTCTGACCGTCTACAAATATCCATGACAGCAGTGACATTCAAACCCGTAGATTTTGGTACCAAAAGACAGTGCTCTACTCACCTTTGCGAAGTCTCGAATCTTTAACTTAGTAAAACCTTTTGTAGTGTATTCATGTGATTATGGATTTGATCTAATTTTTGGGTGAGACAAAAAGGATAGACAAGAACAGATCTGGACAATTAGAGATTAAGAGAAGATGTTGGATGTTCCGTGAACCACTGTAAAACATCTTGCGAACAATGTATGCTTGCATTACACTTAATGAAAAATTTGTCAATTAAACAATAAAATTCTAACTTTACATAACTTTACAGTATGTATTTCATCTGCCAGATTGTTTAAATAATACAGTAGTTTACTAGAAACTTTTATGAAAAGCCAGTATTGAAACAGCAGAACATGTCAAAACTACACGATCTGTGAGCTGTTCAGTAATGGAAGATGAGTGCAAAGTTTTAAATGATTATTTGTACACTTTATGTGTATATACTTACATTGATTTATATAATGAATCAATATCTTTCAAATATTTAAACATTTAGGTTATTTTTAATGACTAATGAATTATTATTTCACATAATTTTTACTTATCTTCAAATTCGCAATATTTTTTTAAACTTTTTGCGGCAAGAGATTTTTAATTCATTATAAAGAATGTAATTTTGAAAGTCAGTTTAATATAAATTGTAGGTTAATGTATATATTCTAAATTACTTTATCATGATGGCGTAATCGAACAAATTTTATTTAAAAATTCTTTCGTATTAAGCGTACTATAATTTTCTCCATAATTGATTAAGACGGAATTTACCACTATTTTAAAACAGTCAAAGCACTTAAATGTCTTAAATTGTACATTTTTTATTAAGAGAGGCACTGCTATTATTATTAAACGTTCCATTCCCCATCATGTTATTATTCTTCCTTCTTTGCAGGTCATTAACGCCAATGCTATAAACATCAAAATCAATAATGGACCGCCCTATACTATAATTTCAACTTACATCCCCCCTTCTTTAAATCCGCGTGAGGTACTAGCCGATCTCTATGCTTTAAGCAATATTAATAATGATACTACTATCTTTGGAGATCTTAACGCAAGGCATAGGGACTGGCATTGTACCTGTAATAATGCATATGGACAAGTAATTAATAACTTTTCTGATAACTCAGACTTTGATATTTTCGCACCTAGAGAACCAACTCACCATACAAATCATAGCAGTAGCGTTATTGACTTTGCCTTAATTAAAGGTATTCCAAATTCTTTAACTATTGATACTATTTGTGACCTCTCATCAGATCATAATCCAGTTCTTTTAAAAATCTTTATTAGAAATAACCCTTACTCTTTTACTCCAAAGAAATTTATTAATTGGAAGCAATTCAAAGAACATCTTAATTCTAAACCTTTTGCCCTCCCTAACATTGAAAACACTAATGATCTTGAATTTTTTATTACCAAATTAACTTCTGATATTAATGACAGTATTACTTTTGCTTCCACTATCATTCCTGACGCAGACAAATGCCACTCTGACAGACACCTTAAAATTTTAATTAATAATAGGAATCGGGCCAGAAAAGCCTGGCAACGTAATAAAACTCCAATAAATAAAAGAATTATGAATAATACACAACAAGATCTCAAATACTATATACAAGATAAATCTAATAAAGACTGGGATAACTTTTTAACTTCTTTGGACACCACTGACAATTCCATCTGGAAGGCTGCCAGGCGCTTCAAAAATTCGTACACTCCTATTCCGCCATTAAAAGTTCCAAATTCTAACAATATACTTTATACTGCAGAAGAAAAGGGTAATTTAATCGGCAGCACGTTAGCTCAAAATTTTACCCCAAATCCAGGTTCTGATGTAAACACGACCAACGAGGTTTCCAATAGTATTAACATTATTCAAAATTTTAATTCCTTTAACACTAATGTTCATATTGATTCGGCTGCCCTTGTCAAAATTATTAAACACTTACCTAAACGTAAATCTCCTGGAGAAGATAACATCACTAATACTGCTCTCAAGCATCTCCCCATTCAATATGTTTATTACATTTATACCATCATCGATCATATTTTTTACTTTTGTTATTTTCCTAGCAATTGGAAAAATTCAATTATTGTCCCTATTCCAAAACCTAAAAAGGATCATTCTTCTCCAGATAATTATCGTCCGATCAGCTTGCTTAACACTATTAGTAAAATTACTGAAAAATTTATTCTTGCGGAAGTGAACAATCACTTAGATGAAAATAATATTATAATTCCGTATCAGTTTGGCTTCCGTAAGAATCTTTCGGCCTCTCATCAAGTCTACCGTATTGCAGAAATTTTAGCTAAAAATAAATTAAATAAATTATCTACTGCTGCAGTTTTTCTCGATGTTGCTCGTGCTTTCGACAAAATCTGGATACATGCTCTTATACATAAATTACTTCTTTATAATTTCTCGAAACATCTAATTAAGTTAATTTTCTCATACCTTTCGGATCGTACTTTTCAAGTTAAAATTTATCATACTCTCTCTTCAAAATTTCCAATACTCAGTGGCGTTCCACAGGGATCCCTTCTCGGCCCTACTTTGTTTAACATTTATATTAATGACATCCCTGTGCATCCAAAAACTGAACTAGCTATTTATGCTGATGATACCGCTATATTTGCTTATAATAAAAATTATAAATTTGCTGTGATTGCCGTTAATAAACATCTAGGCAAAATTTCTGAGTGGCTTGAACGATGGAAAATTAGGATTAACACTTCTAAATGCGAAGCAGCTATGTTCACATCCAAGCAGAGAACGACTTATGTCAACTACAACATTTATATCAATAACACTCGTATCCCATGGTCGGACACCGTTAAATATTTAGGAGTAACTCTTGATAAAAACTTAACATGGAAGCAACACTTTACTTCCGTTAAAACTAAATATAGAAATGCTAAGCGAGCTCTGTACCCTTTAATTTCTCGTCATAGCAAAATGGATACTAAAATTAAGCTGCTCATTTACACTTCCTTTCTGCGTCCAATTTTTACCTATGCAGCTCCAGTGTGGTCGTATGCAGCAGATTCTAATATTAAAATTCTAACAACTATTCAAAATTTAATTCTTAAAGAAATAATTAACGCTCCCTGGTACTTTAGAAATACTAAAATTCACGAAGAATTAAAAATTCTTCCTATTCCAAATTTTATCTACAATCTTTCTGTTAAATTTCACAAAAACTTAAGCAATGATTTAATCAATAATCTTGTCAATTACGACCCCACTGATGCTAGCAATAGAAGAAGGCCTTTGGCCATTCTTGGCAAAGTTCCTTGATGTTTTTGTGTTGTCTTAAAAAAAAAAAGAAGTCTAAAATCTACAAAATGTAAGAAAAAAGTTTTAAAATATCTTTAAAATGGCCATACATCATAATTCGTACCTCTCCCGATATTTCTGTATCGTTCCGACTCGGCTTTCCGCTCTCTCTGAGAGGGAGGAGCGTTTTATGCATTTTTCTCCTACTGAAAGCAACTCTGATATCATCACTATCAAGTCTTCTCAGACCATGATGGCGTGGTGCATCCAGTAGGATGCCTGCCAAGCTATAACTTGCTATTTCAATTTCTGATTTCTATATCAATAAAAATGTTTTCTTCATGGTTTTTGTACGGATGTCCCTGGCCGCAAAAATATGTGTTTTATTTCTATCCCTAAACTTTCTACTCTCTAGTTTTGTGTCTTGAACTCACGAATCCACCTTCCTATCCCCTATTTCCTCTTTTTAGTTGTTTTATTTTCTGCTCGTTGTCATTTTATGCTTACTGTTAGAAATCTCTGGATTAGAGGGCTCGGCCCAGGCAGTCCAGTTGAACTACCATCCTGAAGATCCTGAAGATTTTTATTAAACATTTAAAAACGTATTCTCTCTCAAACAGCTTTCAGCTTGTGCCAGACTATTTTATATGGTATGAGAAGTCTAATTTGGTCGACACTGTATAAAATAAGATGCAATGAGACTCGTCTAGTGCATCAACTTTTTTCAGTTCTAAAGTTTACATTTAGGTCTTTTTAAATACTAGACAGACGGGTGACTTCTCTTTGTTGGTCTAGAATGTACTACAGAACGCCGAGTCTTTTTTTATTGCTCATGCGTATTTATGGTATAGCCACGGCTGGCCCAATTAATAAGTTTCTTATTAACTCAAGCGTCTCAAATCGATATGAAATTGCTTCAATTTATTTAACTTTTTTATGCAAATGCCTAGTGAGTATTTTACAACCTCAATAATGCTGCGGCAGCAAAGTCGTCAATTTCATAACCGCAGAGGATCGAGTTCGAAGTTCCAGCTAACCAAAAATCCGCTGTGTTCATTAATGGCGACTGGGACACGTAAAATAGGTTCGGTTCGCAATGTCCTCAAAGTTCAAACGTTACCTCTAGAAGTGGCAGGCTAAGCCTGGGAGTATTCTGTTTGGTCCCTCCTTCTAAATTAATAGGAATTACTTTGTGTTGTACTACCTTAGAGAGTAATGTTGTCTATCTATATGATACTCCTATAATAGAATGGTCAACAAATATCTGTGGGCTGGTAGTGGAGAATGTTATAAGGGTAAATGTCCTAGCTTTGGAAATAATAATAATGTTAACCATTTTTATACAAATGCCTACTGAATATTTTACATCCTCTTTTATATTTCCTCCCTAGAAAATTATCGAATTTAGATCTTTAAGGAAAGCATTAGTCTTTCTAGCATTAAACATCTGCCAATTAACATGTGTTCTGCAAAAACTAAATTTTTTTTTTGTGTCTCGGACTGCGACCATACCTGTATTGTATTATTCGAACCAAGATCGGTTGACAGAATGTATGCTAAAAAGTTTTTGTCAGTAACAATCCTTTCGTGTCGTGCAATCACTTCGATGCAGATCACGATTTTGCTTTATGTTTTTATTACGGTTTTATTATTTTTTTTCATACCTCAGTAACTTCTTTTGGACGACAACACTTACTTCGTAACTTTTGAGATCCCGATGAATTCTATTATCTGGACAATCGTGGTTCTTGCTAAATAGCTGTCAACGTTAGACTTTTTTACAAATGGTGATGTCTGTGTTTTCCACAACACACAACATTGCGGACACATTACAGCGGTGATTCTCAACTTGAGAGGAGCAAGCATATCAAAAATTGACTATTATTAAAAAATTGTTCAATTTACTGAAAGGTAAGCAAAATAAAATACATTATGACACAATACAAGGAAAACGCGTATACACACACACACACACACACACACTTATATAACATAAGATTGTATCAGTATCGCACAAGATACTAGGAACAAGGCACAAGATTCTGGTTTGAGTTATTAATCCGAGAATACTCGCGTGGGGTATGACATACCCATCACCCATCGACCGTGAGTATGGCATACTCACTTTTATAAATGCTTCATCCCAATCTTTCTTTGAAATTCGATGATTCCTCGCTTAGACTTTAGGTTTATAGCCTTTATGTGGAGGATCAGTTGAGAAATTCTATAAATATATGCTTTGTAATATCTTCGGGCATGTCATACTCTGCGATGTTGCATGTCGTGATAGTAGGGGAGCACGTTTTTAGATTATTTTATTATTGTGTCTATCACAGTTATGAAAAAGAAATGCAATATTTAAGTGATTTAATGAATACAGTTTCTTAGGGGTAAAGATATTTTCAATGATGAAAAACTAGATAATGAGAAAAATAATAGTAATTATGTGTCCTCAACTGAAATCATAGTCAGGGAGGGAGATGTTCTTCTGCTTGGTCCTGTTTCTAAATTACGAGGACCCCCTTTGTGTTGTCCTAGGGAGTAATTTTGGCCACAAATATGGTGCTCCCATAATAAAGTAGTCAACAAATATCTGTGACTTGGTAGTGGCGAATGCTATAAGAAATAGATGCACATGAATTCTTCTTCTTTTAAAGTACTACAGCCTGTTACAGGCCAAGGCTGTCCCAAGCAGTTTTTTCCAGCCGTTCCTATCTGCTGCAATACTTTTCCAGTTTCCCTTTTTGACAGTAATTAAGTCCCTCTCTATTGAGTCAAGCCACCTAATTGGTGATCTTCCTCGATTCCTCTGCCCCATGGTTTTAGTGAAAGTGAGCTGTTTTACTGGGTTTATGTCATCGAGTCGGAATAGGTGTAATGAATTGCACATGAATTGGTAGTAATAATAACCATATGTAGCTCTATTTCTATGTTGTCAGTTGAAAGAAGATCATAATGCTATGTGCTCTCGATTTTGCTTTAGCGGAGCAGTAATATTGTCTACACAGGACAGACTGATAATCGTTTGCACGAAACATTAATGATTACAGAAAACGTTAATGATATGAGTTAACTAACGTTGGAGTTCAGTATGATCCAATATTGTCCCAGAAGAAACAATATCATTAATCACTGTAGTACAAATTTTGACTATTTTATAAATCATTAAAATGTTTTTATTTGTTTCTAAGTATCTGCAATAATATGTATAATTATTATGGAGAGTTAGGGTGGCACCAATAAACGACATAACTAACGTTGAATACATAAATTAACATTTATTTACAAGAGATATAATTAAAAAATGGCTCGTCAAAATCTAAAGAATAAACATCCTAGACAGTTCATTGTTCTTAACACACTGTATGCGGGACACGTACTATAGTACGTTTTCTGACGATTGATACTTGAGCGCGGGACACGTACTAGTACGTTTTCTGACGATTGATACTTGAGCGCGGGTCATGTACTAGTACAGGTTAGTGTAACAACATGGTTTGTTTGTGGGTACAAAAATAACGGTATATACAGGAAAACGAAGCCGAATGTTCTTGTCTACTACATAGATTCTGGAAAAATTTAGACAAATAAAAACTAGTTTTTACATTATTAGTTTTATGATTGCTCTTTTCATTTTTTTATAATGTAAAAATGTTTATATATAACATAATTCGAAAAAATTAAAAATATATACTACTATTTCTATTTGATTTTTCATATTTACGATACTATTATAAATTTATCCACTAATTAATATATTTTTGTTTACAAAAATCTTATGGTTGTTATTTATATATTTCTATTCATATAGTTACTTATACATTTCAATATAAAATACGAAAAGTTGGTTAAAAAATTAAATAATTTTCGATCTATTGAGATTTAACTGAATAACTAAATTTACGCGCAAAACGCCCGCTCCTGGTACAATTCCGCTGCGAAATGTACCCGCACACAATGTGTTAATACAACTGTTGGATCTCTATTTCTTGTACTTCTCCTTCTCGCTGCTACTTAAGCAACTCAAACAATTGTTGATTCTCTGAAAACCATGGCTCTTCTGGACTCTAGCAGTTATATCTTCCCGATATTACACGAAATTGTAAAAATATTTCTTCTGTATAAAAAATAATATTTTTTAAGTATGACATTATAAAGTAGATGTGACTATGTAAAAGATATACCTATACAAGTTAGGAATTTGGTCCATCGAACTTATTTACTTTTTAACGATTTTAAAGGAACCTAAAAGCTATACCTGTCATCGAGGAATTTAGATTAACCACACTCGTAATCAACATCTGTATAAATATTACCATCTCACTGGAAAGTACACTTTTGTATGTAGATACATGTGTTTGCATGCTCTTTTCAAAATAAAATTGCTGATGAATTTTGTGTACTGAATATTTCCTAATTGTCTAATGCATTTTTCCAGGAACCTAATGGTTGGAGTCAAAGTATATTACAGTACATTTCAAGTTGATAATGATAAAGAACAGGCTTCATATAGTGTAAGGTTTACATCTTTTATTTTTAATGTTTTGTAAAAGATAAAGAAACTTTGTTTTATAATTTTATTTTCTTTATGAGGGACTAACACAAAAGATTCATTCATTTTCAAAATGCTATATATTTTAAGCATAACACCCACAAATATGAGTAACATCCCTTATATAATAATAGCCTAAGTTATCTCTCCGTCTGTCCTTGAATTTATGAAGCGGTTGGACCTGGAATGGATAGAGGCATCCATTGGATTTTTGATGAGTTAGGGTTAGCAAAATTCAAATTGAGTAAAGTTTATATTCTCCTAAATTATCGATCCGATTCTAAAATAAATTGGTATAAATATGCTTCATATCACAGCAAACAATACTGTTCTCTTCAAAACGTTCGAATTCCACCCCTTCCCCCCTTTTCGAGCGTTTAATATCATTATTTCAAGCCCTATTTTCCCCGGTTAAGAGCAGGCGATTAAATTTATCCATTTATCCCATTATAAGTAGATGAAAATAACCTTTTTTTTCTAGCATTATGACATCATTCCTTTAACCATCTCATTGAATCATTTCTTATTTTAAATTATTTAAATATCGTCCGCATTATTTTCATACGTTTTATCCATGAACTTAGATATTACGTAAATATTTTTTTTTATATTTGGATTATATAATAGATTTGGTACATATGGGATAATTTAAAATTTGATTATCGATTATTTTTGGTTTCAATAAAAATTTTATCACCGGTATTAACAACAAATTCTTTTCATTAAAGTCTAGGAGTCTATTTCACGGACTAATAAATATCTAGCTTTAAAGTTATATATCTTTAAAAATTAAGAAGTTTGTCCGTTTGTATGATTGTTTTTTATACATAACCACACAGTTTGCAATCGATTCTCTAAATTTTGAAAATCCACCATATATACCTTGAAATAATCATCGTCAATATTAAAACCTCTGCAGTCCCTAATATGACAAGATAAATTAAAGTTCACAACTAACATGCGGTCAGTAAAGATAATGAAATTATTAAGCGTGTGCCAAATAATTCTCAGCCATAATCAAACCATTTTATCACCTGCCTCATAGGGTACTTCTGGAAAATTAAAAATTTTACTGATTCCGTCATATGACGGGCTATATGCTAGTATGAACATAACAGCAAACTCACCAAGTTTTCTGCACCTATATGTGCCCCAGAGTCACACGGCACACGTCTTGGCAATATTTTAACTTAGGGTGCTACCATATTACAGTCGACATATGTCACTGGTGACTTCTGTGTCATAATGATGTCAGAGAGGGAAATTTATGGTACTAAATTCCTATTTCTGGTGATTTCTGACGTCATTATGACTCAGAAGTCACCAGTGACATATGTCGATTGTAATATGGTAGCAGCCTAATTTGGCTGTTGGTCACTCAAACACTTAGACTCGTGTCGTTTGCTTTGGAGTTTAAGGTTAACCGTTTTGAGATTTGAAGTTTTGGTGAGCCGCGGTCTCTTTTTTTGCTACACGAAGGCTAATGAGATCCAGGCCACCTGCTTAAAGCCGAACGGTTGTGCACATCTATGTCATCAGCGGGATTCGAACCCACGAACTCCGGTACCGAAGAGCATCGCTCTACCATTCAGACATCGTTCGGCCCCGATGTTTCAGGATGTATGGCCACTTTAGGTATGAAACATAGAACATTACAAGCGGTGTGCATGGAAACATTTTTATGTACTAAGAGAACTCGGGGAGTTCGTGGTTATTTTTATATTTACTCATATTTATGCTTGTAATACTATGTGTATAACAAATATATATCGAATATATAACGTTTTGAAAATGAATGAATGAATCTTTGAGCGAGATAATATAAGGCAAGAACCTTATATTTGGCTCACTTTCCCCTTTTTGAATCTGAAATCAAATTAGTCTTCAAAAATTAAGATTATCTTAAACTAGTGCATCCATCCTTTAATATAGATCAGGGATGGACAAACTTTTTCGGCCGCGGGCCAAAAATCGAAAGAAAATAAGTTTGGCGGGCCAAGATAAATTTTTCTAAAATTTTAAAAAACAATATACAAGTACCTAACGGTTTAAATACGTTAATGAGATGAATGAAATTGCGATTTCATTTTTAAAAGTTCCTTATACTGAGGTTCGAAGTGAGATGTACTGATTTTAAGGAACGATGCTAAATGCTCATCTGTCAGTCTACTTCTGAAATTATTCTTTCTAAGGTTCAAAGTTGAAAACACTTGTTCACATATAAGAAGCAAATATACCTCTGATCTTCTGGACGTGAGATAATAAATTTGGGATATAATATTTAAGCAAAGTAGAAAGGTTTGATTTGGAGGGCTACGGTCTACTTTTTGCAACACAAGTTCTAATGAGACCGGGACCTACAGCTTAAAGCCGATTCCGAACGGCTACGAACAGCCATGCCACTTTGGGATTCGAGCCCACGAACTCCAGTACCGAAGGCTAGCACCCTAACCAATCGGCCATCGTTCACAAAGTAGAAAAGGAGATGGATATATAATGTATAAATATATATTTCTTTTAATTTGTCTAGGACCGGCAACTTAAAATTTTAACAGCGGGCCGGATAAAACCTTCCGGTTGGCTGGAGTTGGCCCACTGACCGTAGTTTGCCCATCCCTGACCTAGATGATTGTGGTTCCCAAATAAAGAGTATATTTACTTAAAAATGTATAACTGTTCTTAAATTTTATTAGATATATATATCATAACTGGTCTAGTAGTAAACTGAAGGTATAATCTATTTTTAAATAAATTGTGACGCCACTCAAAATGAAAAGCATAGTACACATTGCTTTACTAGAGACGTCCTGTGTCTTTTTGAAAACACTTTATCAGGTTATTTCAATTTTATATAAATTATAATGTATTAAATTAGGATTGACGCCTTTAACATTTGCAAATTCATGCAAAAAAGAATGTTTCTTTCATACATTTTATAATTTTTTAAAGTCAGTGATTTTTTTTTTCATTTCAAAAACATTCATGTGAAAAAATATTTCTGAACTTTAAGGTAACACATTGATCGGAATAATACGATAATTCTCTCCATACCTAGGAATGAGAAAGATGTATGAAAAACACTATAATAATCGCTTAAACGTTAATTAAAAAATAATTCCAATTTTGATTAAAAAACGATATAGTTTAAAATTATCACAGAATTATTAAAAAGTAATTTTTAAAAATCACATCGCAATCTATACAGGAGTTTTTGCGGGGTGCTTAAACAGACACGAATCAAGTTATCTTTTTATTTATCTATTTTTAAATTATATTAAATAAATCTGTAGCACATAAGTATTACAAGGTAAGATACTATTTCCTTTCTATTTTATTAATTTTGCTTATTTTTCTTATACTTAAACTTGAACCAAATAAATATAACAAAAATTTTTATTTCACATTTGTTTTATCTTTATAGTGGGAGACATTAATAGCAAATATTGGTGGAAATCTAGGATTTTTCATGGGACTTACATTACTTACATTTATGGAAGTACTGGAATTCTCCTGGGACATTATTACTGCTGGCTTCCGAAAGTACGTGGGGAGCAAAGCGAAAGCGAAACCTGACATGAGACTACAGATGTTTCCAAGTGATTATAAGTATGGAAACTGATGAAGAAAAACTATGTGGAAGATAATTTTACTCATTTTATCACAGTATACTTTTTAAAAAAGTTACTTTTTCTTTTAAATCAATGTAGGCTGTTACCATACTGAGATTGAGATAGATCACAGGCGATTTCCGCGTCATAATGACGTCAGAAGTCGTCTGAGGAGATTTGCTTTGGTTTGGAGCGCTACGGTCTACTTTTTGCAACACGAGGGCTAATGAGACCGGGACCTACTGCTTAAAGCCGATTCCGAACGAATACGAACATCCATGCCCCTGTTGGATTCGAACCCACGAACACCGGTTCCGAAGGTCAGCACCCTAACCATTTGGCCATCGTTCGACTCGCCTGAGGTGAATTTGGCATCATAAGCTTCCGTCTCTAGCATTACTATAACGCATAAGTCGCCTGTGATATATATGGATCGCAAAATTATAACGTATATTTATCATTATAATGCTATTACTTTTTCTTAAAAAAGTGAAACTATTAGAAAGAATGAAAGCTGTTAATATTTTTTTTTCAAAATTTCGACACCATACACTGCAACAGTATAAAAAAGGCTGAAACATATTTCCCCCTTTTAATTCCAACTTAAACAACTGGGCTAACAACGATTTGGTTAGTTTTGGTTTGTGTACTACGGTATCCATTGTTTTGCTCACGGGGGGCTAATGAGACCTACTGCTTAATTCCGATTCCAATCGGCTACGAAATCTATGCCAGCAGTGGAATTCGAACCCACGAACTCCAGTACCGAAGAGCAGTGCACCATTCGGATTTTGTTCGGCAAAAAACAACTGGGATTGTTATTTTTAAAATGGACACTAAATATGTAAAGCGCCATTGGTTGTAAAACTGATGGTCCAAATTCAGTAATGCAATCTGGCCAGCATGTCTTTCACGATTCGGCAGTGGGGACAACCGTTAATGTATATTCACAGCGTATATCCATAAAAAAGACCTGTCTTAGCATTTGAAAAGACCCAGTTGAATGTATTCAGATCTTTTTTTTATGGTGAACAAGCATAACAGAGCACCTGAATGAATGTATGACCTTGAAATTGCAAGCACGCGGCTCTCTCGTATGCCAGCAATATGACAATCGAGTATTTGATATGGAACCAAGGGGAAACCGAGGTCTCTGCATCAAGTTTAATTTTCTAGTTTTCCATTCGAGGAAATTTGGGTCTATAACAACAAGAAATACCATTCAGAGATATCAGAAAACGACATCAATCCCGCGGTTGAAGGAATTTTAAAACGTTTCTCTGATTTCAAAAATCACAAAAGTGAATTTTTATTATTATTACTGTTTACTGCAAACGTTGTTAAAAGGTAGAATATACCCTGCAAATGGAACTCGTAAAATTTGCCCACTGTGGCAGCGTTCTTAAAGAAAAGTTTGTTGATGTTGGCAGTTAAAAAAATTACCCAGTTTTTCCACCGACCTTGAAGAATTTTTCGTAAAGTATCATGCGTAGGGGAACTTTTTAATCATATACCCCAAAAATTTTTGATCTGATCAGTTGATATTACCAAACAACAAAAAAAAAAATAAAAAAAATTGGTATTAAATTTTTTAATAAAAGGAATTGCAACGTCCATGATAATTTTGAAAAGAAAACAACTAAAAATTTTATTTAAACTTCATTTATTCAATTTTTCAATGAAGTGAGCCAATTTGGTATTGTAACAAAAAAATAATCTAATAATAAAGAAAATAGTTCCAAAATTAATTTAAATAAAATTTTAAAAAAAAATTGGAAAAAAATATTTTTCACGTTTTGGAGAAATGTTGTTTCGAAACAATTGCAAACTTTTTGATAAGCGATTTGAATGCACAATCGGCGTTTCTATATCTGTTTCGTTTGCATGTTTGATGAACTTGTCAAATTGGCTCGGTCCGTAAATCTAATGTTAATAAAACCGATAAGAGTAAAGATGTAATCCAAAGGTTGAAGGAAATGTGTAATATTCTGAATGAAATGTATTCATTTATTAAACATAAATTTTAAATATCTTTAAAAAATTTATTCTGTATTAATTTATTTTGATTATATTACATGATAAAATAATTAAATAGTTGCATCTAATATTATTTGTATTAAAGTTGTGTTTGTATTAAAAAATTAGGATTGAAATGAATCTTTCAATCAATGAACCCATCGTTCTATTGAGAGAATATGTAAATGATTGTTGCCATAGGTAAGAAATTTTTCAAGGGTTTAATAAAGACTGGGTTATTAGAGTTTTCTCAGCAAGCTGAAAGTGATAAAATCATATCTACGCTCCTCGTTGATGTATGAACGATTAGGACATAAACATAATGTGTAAGGAAAAAAACTCCGCCAACAGTTCGAACTAGAAAGAAGTCAATAAATAACGGCTACAAATATACATGGCAGCAGTGGGGTTCGAACCTACAGATAAACTAAATCTAGGAAAGTAATTTTGTAAATAATTTTCCTATTTATGTAATACGCAAGTGTAAAGTTGTCAGTTTCTTAATTTGTGAATTTATTCTGAATGTATTATATATAAATAAATCATGTTTCTATATTTTTCCCGATATATTGCGTGGTAGGGGGTACAAGCTAGTGTTTTGAAACAGGCGACAAAGGACCTAGTTTCAGATCTGGCAGAAACAACGCCAATTGATAATGTGTTTTGTTTTGTTTTATAAGTTGATAAACTTTATGATAAAGTCAAAATTTTTGAAAGTTTATGAATCTGGCCTTTTGTTTTATTTTCAGTGTACTTCCTGGCCTTTTACATAATGTGAATTTGACACCCTTGAGGTTTTCAATGAAAGTAATTGAACTCTCTTTAGCGGGAATGGGTCAATTTTTAAGAACAATTTTGAGGTTCAAATTCAATATAGAAAGAAAGTTATATTTACCTCCAATCTCTTATTTTTAATGCAAGATGGGTAACTACAATAAAAGTTTGATGTTTAAATTTTGTAATTTTTCTAAATATTCGTGTTAACCTCTTAACTGCTATGGGCGTATATATCACCTTTGCGCTGTCAGTGCGTTAGCCAAAAACGCACTCCAGGAAGACTTTGGTATAGAGAAACTGCATGACTACAACTCAACTTTTTGTAGGCAAAACATTGCTTGTTTTCGTTGTATCTTATGAGCTTCGATATGGATCACTTATACAACAAAACTAAATTTTATTTAAGGGAAAGGGAAGGAAACATCATAAACTGGCCAAGTAATTCAAAATAATTTTTTAGCACCTACAAAAGATATATATATTTTTTAATTAAACACTTTACACAACATTATTAAGTATCATAATCAAAGTATAACTACTTTGATTATGTTGACAGGCACAATAAACTATTGCTTAAATAAGAATCTAATAAAAATGTGCAAAACCTAATCATTTTAAGGACAAAAAATAACTATACAGTACTTCTTGCAAAAAAAAAAATAGAAAATACATTAGAAATATGAAAAAAACTCATAATAAATTATAAATAGTAATAATACTTATAGTAATAATAAAAAAAATTCTTAGAACATAACAACTTTATATAATATATTACATTATAGTAAAGTTAATCTTTTTATTACCATTCTGAAAATGTTTGCCGCAAATTCTCGAAGAACTTGGAGTTCAGTCTTGCCTTTTCAAAGCATTCGCAATGCTAGATCTTTAGAAAAGCAATAAAATCCACTATATTCGCCTTTTTTGTTAACTCTTAGTACAGCCATACGTACAATTGCTTGTTACCATTTTCAGATAATTGACAAAATTAAAATCCCAATAACAAGCACAATCCGTAGGAAATTCAAATGTTTTGCCAACGAGGAAGTTGAGCTGCAGTTTTTGCTGCACCTAACGTCATGCGCACATTCTCTATATGCCCGAAGAAGTTAAAGCATGGCTGAGCAAGGTGTATATATACGCCCGTGGCATTTAAAAGGTTAACAAAAAATTAATATGTTGCTAATTACTCATGCAAAATTTTGATTCCACAACATAGTTAAGACGCGGCCCGCGATAGGTTTCAAGAAAGTTCATGACTGAAACAAATATCTCACTGATTATAGTTATTGCATTAATCAATAGTTTTATTGTTATTGTTATAATTATTTATGCATTTATAAATGTTCAACTGCTCTATTGTCAATTTAAAAATAACAATTTTATTAGTGTGTTGTTTTAAATTTCATCTAAAATTTTAATAAAAGACATTTCTAATACGACTCGTATTCTTTTGAATTGGACAGGCAAAATCGTTTAACACTCTTTTGTAATTTCATACATACGAAGACTGTACGCCCAAAAAAGTAAATCCTTAATGCCATCGAATTATATAGAAATATTATAAGTTCATTACAAATAATAATTACACAGAATTAATATAAAGATCCTCTAACATCGTGTAGGTCCGCCTCGAGCAAGTAGACTTACTGTAACAATACATGGAATAAACTCCATTAATGTATGAATGTACATACTGGAGGTAAAACACATCCCGGATCTTGTATAACGGTCCACAACTGCGAAGGAAAGGCAATAGAAATCTTTGTTATGCAGTCCGCTGGTAGATATTCTAGATGTGCTTTAATAATTTTCATTACGAGAAATTTTAGTGGCGAAGGAATTTGAAATCGGAGAAGTGCTGCACAACACACCTCCTCCCTTAAGAAAAAGAAAAAGAAAAAAAAAGAGAGAGATTAAAAAAACCCTAAGAAGTTGGTCAGTCGCAGGAAAAATAACTGATCATCAAGGATCTGTCTTTAGTAGTCAGGCTATAAGCCGAAAATCACCCAGAAAACGTAAATTTTAGGTCCACTGAATACGATGACAAGCATTTTCAGTCTAGTGTGGTATGGAACATTAACAAAAAAAAAAACAAAAAAAAAAAAAAAAAAAAAAGTTTACAAGGTCTTGGCTTGAATAGATATACAACTTTTGTACAACCTGCAAAATTTACGTGAAAAATCCATTGCTTCTACAGATACATCAGCTTTATACACTACATTAACTGGAAAAATCTTAAAAAATTTTGAGTACGAAGCCTCTCAAATGTACACGGTTAAGTGAAAAACATGATTACAACAAATTAAATAATGCATCGATTAAGAACGAAATTCGCCCAAATAAAGAACAGTAAAGACTGATCTTGCCCGTAGTTATGGATGCTGTATTGCATTAGGTAGATTAGATGAATTTGCCACCAGTGAAATTAGACCGTATGACAAAGATACTATATTAATAATAGAGAATCTTCTCATAATAGAGATCCTCTTGCCAAAGTAATGCACCCAAACTTTAATTTGATTTCGAACAGTGGTTTAAAAACAAAATTTCATTAGTTTGGTTCGCCACGGTCTAATGTTTTGCACACGAGGGCTAATGAGACCGGGACCTGCAGTTTAAAGCCGATTCCGAACGGCTACAAACATCCATGCCCTCAGTGGGATTCGAACCCGCGAACTCCAGTTCCGAAGAGCAGCGCCCTACCATTCGGCCAAAATTTCATTAGACTGGGGCTTTCTGCTTTAAGTTGATTCCCAATGGTTACGAGCATTACGAAGTCAGGATTCAAAGTCTGTCTAGTACCCAAAGATATTGTTCTACTTGTTTTATCAGAGCCATGGTAGCTCGGCAAAAGCGGCGATCTCGTAACTGGAGGGTTGTGGGTTCGATGCCTGAGCCGACCAAAGCTCCACTGTGTTCTTTAGTAGCACTCGAGGCACGTAAAATAGCTTCACATAAAATGTTTGTGTTGTCTTAGGGAGTAATGTTGGCCACCTATATGGTGCTCTTATAATTAAAATAGTCAACAAGTTCCACGGTTTTATATGGGTAAATGCGTCTTTTTATTATTATTATTATTAAAAAAACTTGCTACTATTTGGCTATCTAATCTTTTCAAGTCACCGAAATGGCCTATAAGGTGAAAAACATTTGCGAGCAAATTACTGATACAATAACGATTAAGTTTTGTTATAATTTTATAGATTTCAAAACCACAAACATAAAAAGAAATTGTCTAAGGAATATGCAAAGTCTGTGGAACAATGCTTACTAAATTAATCCTTACTAAAACTTAATTACCTTACTAAATTAAGAATAAATGAGATGGGGGTTTTGTACTAAAATCATGTACAGAATAACTGAACCTAAACATTAAATGCATTTTGTCAAATGTTGAATGAAGATTTTTGTAAACACTTTTTTAAAAAACGACAGGTAATCAAATACGGGTTTAACGTGTTTAATAAAAACCTTTTTACAGAAAGGTGATTTTATTGCACAAATGGTATTTGTCATCCAATTAAATCAATCAGGCAGAATATATATATCTATATCTTTGTTCTTTTCCAAGAAGTAGATATCATGCTCCAAGGTATTAAGTTTCTTTTCAAGCTCTAGTTTGCGACTCTGAAGAACTTTCGTGTCTATTACAAGAGGTAAAGAGAGGTATCTGCTATTCAACTCTTCCCAGTTGGCTCTTAAACCCTTTAGGAAAAAGAAAATGTTATGTACTAAAAATCTATGATACAAAATCTAATACTAAATTCTCTAAAATTAATAAGAATATAATACTGACAAACTCCTTTTGAACTTTAATTATGCGATTCCCACACAGATTTTATATTCTTAAGTTATCAGAAAAAGAAGAGTAAATTAATAAGCTATGACAATGAGTTGAAATAGTTAATAACAAGACTGCTATGATTAAAACATAGTTTTTAGTATAGTTGTGACTAATTCTACATGTACAATTATATAGGTACAATGGAGTTAGATTTAAAAAAAATTTAAAAAAAATTAAAAAAAAACATAAATAAATACTAAATTTTATGAAATGTAAACTCTTGTCTAAATCTAAAACCAATCAAAAAAAAAAAAAAAAAAAACTGCTTTTTATTGTAGAAAAAATAAAGAAATTTTTTAAATTATGCATACCTTTACACAATTTACACTGATTAAAATTATAAAAAGCAAATTACTAAAATATAAAGACATTTTATAAAGGATATAAAACCAAAGTAATACTAACTTCAATTAGTTTGGTTTTCTCTTCATCATTTAGGATAAATAATTTCTCTTGTGAAGTAGATTTCATAAACATTTCATTAGCAAATTCAAGATCTTTCCGTCTTCTAACTAAATATCTTGGAGTTTTTCCAAAATCCTAGATTAATATCAAACTTAAAATGACAAAAAGCAATGCAATGAGTTGACAAAAATATGCAAATCATCTATCTGCATATATATATATATATATATATATATATATATATATATATATATATATATATATATATATATATATATATATATATATATATATGCATATATATAACTGTATTTTTTTCTGCTTGCTTGGATTAATCTTAATGAAATTTTATGTGGTAATTTTACCTATAAATTTATGAAGGTTTAAGACAGGTTAAAAGGATTTGAGATCAAAGTCATAGTAGTGATACATTGTCAGCAAAAAGAGAGAAAAATCTTTACATAATCAATGAAACTGCTGAGCTTTTATGTTCAAAAATTTTATTTCAGATAATACATTATAATTAGTATTATGTCAAATCACCCTTACCATCTGCTGTCATTTGAGTATGTACTTAGCTAGTGAGGTTTGCAAAATAGGAGACACCAAGTTTTATCAAACTCTGAACTTAGATACAATTTATTTTAAATGCTCAATTTATAAATTGAAATAATATGAATGAATCAAAAGAGAGAATGAAGTATCATAAAACTTTTAAATAAGAAGTAAATGCTTGATAAAACAATTTCTATTAGCACATTTTAAACACCACAATTAAACAGTTATAATTACAACTTATTTTATCTTTTAATAACTTTAAAATGTAATCTCTCTCTTTTAAATTAGTGTTGTCATTATTTTAAGAGTATTTCCTATACTACTTTCAATATAACAAATGTTCTAAAACTAAGACTATTGCAAAAATCATACTGAAATAGCAAATTTTTATATAGAATTTTTAATATTCATACCATTATGCTTTAAGAGATTAACTTTTGAAAAAGGTAAAAATGTTACCTCTTTTCTGCAAAACTTTGGAACAAGTCCAGAAAACTCAAGAATAAAAGAGTCTCCTTTTCTTGTATCTATAGCTCTAGGGGTAGGTTTTAAAGCAGGAGTTTTCAAAACATTTAAAACATTAACTTTAACAAAATCTTTGGGAGGTATTTCATGCAAAATTGGAGGAGCTTCACCATACTTAGGGATAGGAGGCTTTTTATTAGCTTCATTCAGGCATTTGAAGGGTTTTCTCTCTAAAACCAGAAAAAAATATCATAAACCATAATATGCAACGACAGATAAAATAGCATATAATTTAGATATAAAAGTCACATTATATGAATGATTTCTAAGCATTTAAAAACTATCTTTACTTTTATATGGACAAGACCTAATTGGTCTCCCTACTTTCATTCTTCATTCCAATGGATTTGCCTTGTTCAGTTTTTAGAGCTAGTTTTAGGCTTTTGATTGGTTATGACTTTTTATGTGGGTGTTTGAATTATACTGATGTGGCTGTTTTTCTTGAATGTGTTTTATCCCCTTTGGGTGAAGTTATAAATACTTTACATTTAACAAACTGCAAAACCCTTTCTTTTATGACTTTTATTATCAACAACTTTTATACTACAGCTAATTTTTATTGGGTTGCTAGATGGCCAGCACCATATTATCGGCAGGGCAAGCGGGGCACATGCCCAGGGCCCAAAAATTTTTAGATACAGAGGTAATTTTGAAACAAATAAATTTTGCAGACTTAAAAATTTCATGTTTTTATTCTATGTATAAATTATGTGAGCTGAAATTTCATATGAAGCTTCATATGAATGTGTCCTAGAAAAATTTTCTTTTCGAGTGAATTCTGACAGCAATGAAGTCTTCAATGACAGCAATGATTTTTTCAGGCAGTTTTTTGATGTCTTGTACTTTCTTGTAAATTTTTTTTCTACCTAAAAATTTAAGTGTCTTAAACAAAATCAAACATATCCTAATTCTTTGTGTTAATATTTCTTTTAAAATTCAATATCTTTAATGGAATGAATCAGTGTATCCACACTTCTGACTAGACAAAAACTAAAGGAGGGTAATGCACCCAGGGTACCAAATGAAGATTAAAGATGTGGATAGATATCATGGGATTGTAGAAAAACATAGACTTGCTTCGGGTGAATCATATAGTTTATACCTTAGTAATGTTAGTAAATACTATGTACACAGTCATCAATGCAAATCTTTCAGCTATACATTAATAAAATATAATAATAATCTACAAGGGCCCAAAATCTTGATAATCGGGCCCTGTAGATGGCTTCAGGCTGATAATGCTTCTGTCTGACATAGGATTAAAAAAAATCTCAACACAGGATAAATAACTACAATTAAAAAATCATTATCTTTCAACTTCCAAGGGGTTTCATTCTTCCTAAAGACCAAACATAAGTAACTAACAAATTAAACATCTTTTAGCTTCTAAAAAAATAGCATAAAATCTCAAGTACATTTTAGAAATTTTAATTTTTAATTAATTCTGTACTTGAGACATAAGACTCTTTCATAAACAAAAGACTTGTTTCAGGAATACAGCAAAATTCTGATACATTTTCAAAAATAAGACATAAATGGATGGTACATTCAAATAAAACTGAAATATTTTATGGTCCTTTGTTTTACATTAAGAAAACTTTTGTTTTCAAATTTCAGAGATTAAAATCATACTTTTATAAGAAATCAGTTTTTAATTTTGTTTGATTAAAAAAAAAGTTATCTTTAATAGTGACAGAAATAATATATAACTATAATATACTAATATACATAACCGATGCTAAATATGCTAAAGAGAATGTGAATGCAAGGCTACATTCTAATTTAATATTTATGCTATCTGTAAATAATAAAAGTTACAATTTTGTCTTTCAAATCTAAACAGAGGCTTTAAATAAAACTTCATTGAGACTTTTCACTTTAAATTTTGATTTTTGGATGCTGAATAAAAATATCTAGTTAAATATAAGTAAAAATATAGAATACACAATAGCTCAAAATAGAAAGAAGAGGTATGCAAGTTGAAGTGACAGAGAAAAAATAATGAAAATTTCTCTATAGTAAATTTTGTTGTTTTATTACTTGGTTTAACTCCAATTAAATTTTATTTTAAGACTAAAGAAATAAAAGATTAAAATTAAAAAAAATGTACAATAAAATAAATAATAATATCACATGATATTTAGTATAATTTACTATTAATATAATTAAATACCAAAGTCATGGTGAATTAAGTTATATAGTGTTGTTACCATCTAATGCAGAAACTATAAATCAAAGGTGATTTTTATTTCATTATATTATATTTGAATACATAATTATTTTGACTTATGTATTATTAAAAATGCACAATCATTTTTAAATAACTAAACATATGATTATTTTCATTATAAGAAATTACTTAAATGATTGTCAGAATATAGAAAAATTAAAATTAATTTTAAATTTAACAAACCTATTGTTTTGTTATGATCTCTGGTTTGCTTCCTCAGATACTCTTTAGGATTTTTAAGAGGAGTTTTAGAAAAGCCCATAGTTTGATGTGATTTTTTTCCTGATTCATAAAATTTTCTAGTGGAAGAATTGTATTTTGACTGGTATCTAAAAGGGAAAATATAAGAAAAAGTGGTGTAAAATGGTATTTACAAAAACATATATTTTCACACATATTTTCAAAAATTAGCATAAACAATTATAAAACTCAAGTTAATTTTATAAGTTATATAGAAGTTTGAAGGTAGAGGAAATGTAGGAGCGTTTTTAGAGCACTTTAATTAAATTTGGTTTGCAGTTTTTCACACATATTTTAGCATAGATGTGAGAATTGTCACATGGGCTCTAATATTTGATATAGCCCTGGATTATATGAAAATAGTTATCTGCATGTTTGGATTTTGATCATCTAAAGCAGCGAAATAAAGCTTTTTTGATCTCCCCACTGTTTGTGTATGTTGTGTTAACATTTTAGATGGCCAATCTTTGATATCACGCACACGAGTCCCGTTCTGAAAAACGATATGTAAAATTTTGAAGTATTTAATATTAAATATTTTGAAGTATCTAATTTAAGATTCATTTTAAAACTAGATGCTTCAATGATTCAGAATATACAACTATAAAAGTGTTTCTATGCGGTTTGGTTGGTATACAATCGATTTATCTGTAAAAATTTTTATATTTTGAATAGTCACAATATAAATTTGCTAAACTGATTAAATTCTATTTGAACCGATTACTTTATCTAGAAGTAAACGATGCACCTCACCTGGGCTGAATTTCTCGGATTTCTGAGGAGCGAGGTATTAAATTATAAATACTCTCTGAGGGAACCTGAATTTCCTTGAACTTTTTACCTATTACTAAACGTTGGCAGGATGTCATAGCATGAAATATTTATAGGCAATGTTCAAGTACACAATATCAGATTCCCAAAGCAAGCATTTTACCGTTGTGACAGATATCAAGCTGAAACTAGAGTACCTGATGTTTAAATTGTTGTACATTGCGGTAACCATAGAAACATTTCCAATGGATACAGTGAAACTGATAAAAAGGTTAAATATTTTTGAAATGCCATGTAAAAAATAGATTAAATCAAATATACTAATAAAATTGACTCCAGGTCATGTGAATTAACAGTATAAAATACTTTTATGTTGTTAGAAACTGAAGTTTCAAATTCTAAGATTTGGAGAAAAAGTCACATGACCATTCTGCGAGTAAAACAAATTCAGCGGGAAAGCTAACTTTAAAAGATTTGCCTTTGTCCGTCAATCAGCTGTTCACGGTAGATGCTTTGCAGTGTTAGGAGTCAAGGTCAGCTGTCATTAACCAAACTTTTACAAAAGGTATTCTTTCATTCGTGCAAACATTTTGACTTATTTTATATTATTGCTTTTTCTATTTATTATAAATGATGCAACAGTGGGAAGTTACCTTGAAAATTATTTATACAATACCATTGTTTTCTTTGGGAGTATGATTCAGTATGTTTGTAATGAAAAGAAAAAGTTTGTTTATGGTAGAATGTGATAAGATGAGCTCTGTATCTAATCTTGAGTTTGTGGAGGAAATAGTTATATTATCTGAAAGTTTATATCATATCATTATAAGCCACTCTTAATTTGAGTTAAGATTTTATTCTTTAGAAAGTTGCCATCATCATGACAGGCGAAAATTCAGATGTTATTAAGTTTAAATTTCCTCATTACATTGTAATCCGAGATAAAGTTATTCCCATTGACAAGGCAAAATGGTACATTTTTTACATATCAGTTGCTATAGGATTGATTGCCTTGTTCTGCATAATTTTATATACTGAAGTGTACATAAACAGCTTTTTAATTCGTGTAGACTGTAATCCAGATCTACCTCTTAATTATGAGAAATGTTTGGATAGAGGGTAAGGTTCATGTATTTTAAAGTCTATTTGATGTCTATTGTAAATTGGTAGCTTGACTGTAACTTAAAAAATATTTATACACAAGTTTCTTTTTTCTATATTTGTGTATATTTAATTAGTTTTCTTTTATGACATATATTAACAGGTAAGTTCCTATTCAAATTTAACTGTGCTTTTAAAATTTTGAAAGTTTTTAATTTTTTATGACAAAATTAAAGGAGTTAATGTAGAATCTTTGATCATTAAAGATGTAAGGAATCTTTTTAAACAAAATATTGATTTATTTTTTTTATCTTTGTTTTCAGTCATTAAACTTTTTTACAGATGTTCTCTATCAGAAAATTCTGGAAATTAGCATCAAAAGCTGATTTTCTGAAAATCTTTTCGATGTCATTGTAATTCATAGTAATGGTCTATATTTTAAGATATCATTTAAGTGTTCCAAGCTATTTGCTGTTTTTATTATTCCTTCACCCCTTGATTTCTAGTTTCTTGATCAAGCCTTCCATATTTCTATAATGTATATTTACCCTCAGCCCCTCCAGGAGTTTTATTTTTATAATTATTTTACTTATGTTACTCTTCTATTATTTAAATTGTAGGCAGAATTAATTTATTATTATTGTAATCTTTGGTAGGTATGCTAAAATTTCCAGGACATTTTAATCTTCATTAAATTTTATTTTTATTCAGATGATTTTAATTGAATTTATTAATGTTAATTTTTTTTTTAGATGCATTTGGGTTCAAAGAACAGACGATGCTCAACCATTATGTTTTTATCCAGATGGTTATGGATATACTTACAAAGAAGTCAGAAAAACTTCAAATGGATACCACGTTGACTTAGAACGCACTACTAAGACAAAAATGTTTGGAGAAGAAGTCGATTTTATAAGTTTACAAGTTTATTTTGAGACAGAAAAGAGATTAAGATTAAAGGTAAAATGTTAACATTTAAACTGCCAGTAATATCAGTTTTAAATATTAATATATATCCTCCTAGTACATAAATATGGAACTTAAAAAATTTTGTTGAAAAGTAAATTTTGAAAAAAAATTTGGGCTTCTCACTGTTTTTCATACTAGAGAGGTATGGTTTATCAGCATTGATAATTATAATCTTCATATAATTATTTTTTAATGTTTTTCATAAAAATCATTTGTAAGTAGCATAAATTGAAAATATATCTTTGTAAGCAACATTTTCTTGTTTCATACAAACAGTGTATAAAAATTTAAAAATCTGAAATATATCTAATCATTGTTTATTTTCTACCTGAATATATTAAGATTGTTTCAATGAAATTAATTTTACTTAAAAATATCTTTATATTTATGAATTTGTGTACTTATATCTTTTAGTTTGCTGATAAAGATAAAAAGAGATTTGAGGTGCCAATAGAAATTCCCATGCCACCAGCAGAATCCCCAAGAAATATTGACTATAGTATAGAATTTATGAATGATCCGCAGTTTGGTGTCCTTGTGAAAAGAAACAAAACAGAAACAGTCATGTAAGACTGAATTAATAGTTATTATTTTATCATTTAAATTTATATTTCTATAATATTACTAAATTTCATGTAATTTCAAATAATTATAAGTATTATTGAATATATAAATATGATTACAAAGATAATCTACTTAAATATTCATGGTTTTACTTGTGATATTTTTTCATAAATATCAAAAGAGTTAAAAATATCAAATTATACTTTTCTGTTTTTCTTAGCTTTGATACTAACATTCCAGGCATGATATTTTCTGATCAGTATATACAGATATCCACTAGATTAGCTTCATCTAATATCTATGGTTTTGGAGAGCACACTACAGCAGAATATAAACATGATATTCACTGGAAGAAATGGAGTCTTTTTGCTCGTGACATATCAACTGATGTGAGTTCCTTTTACTATCGTTCTTAAAAAAGGGGAGGGGACACATCACTAATGGGTTTATGAGCAGTATTCTAATAACTTTTGGTTGCAATATTATAGATGAAATTTTATTGTTCTGTTTAATATTTAGAACATTTCACACAAAGAGTTAAATGTTAAAAGGAAATAAAACTTTTATACATTTAATGGCTATCATCCCTTTAAGGTTTTCTGTAAAAGAAGGTCTTTCAAAATAAACCCTCTGCCATGACAAGCATTTCGAATAAAAAATCAACTTATCTTTAGAAGTACAAGACCAAGCAGAATACTAAATACTTGTATATAATTGAAATTGAATAGTAATTTTTTGCTAATCTTATATATAATTGAAATACTAATGTATACTCTTGTATATATTTAAATACTCTTGTATATAATTAAAATACTTGTATATAATTGAAATTGAATGGTAATTTCTTGCTAATCTTGTATATAATTGAAATACTAATGTATACTCTTGTATATATTTAAATACTCTTGTATATAATTAAAATACTTGTATATAATTGAAATTGAATGGTAATTTCTTGCTAATCTTGTATATAATTGAAATACTAATGTATACTCTTATATATATTTAAATACTCTTGTATATAATTAAAATACTTGTATATAATTGAAATTGGATGGTAATTTCTTGCTAATCTTGTATATAATTGAAATACTAATGTAATCTTTTGTATATATTTAAATACTCTTGTATATAATTAAAATACCTGTATATAATTGAAATTGAATGGTAATTTCTTGCTAATCTGCTTGTAAGTATTTTATCACTTGCATATTGCTTACCTATAAACTTTTTTGATCTGCTTTTGAACATGTTAATGAGATATGAAAATATGTATTAAAGAATAAACCTGTCAGCTAATTTATTAGAAAAATAAGAGAAGATTTATTGTAAACATTTCTCTAGATGTTAAGGTTTTAAAAAAGATTGTTGTAAAATATGAGGTGTTAGAAAATTTTTGTACAAAATTGAATTTGATAGAATTATTTTATTTTTTTAATTAATAATTAGATGAGATACTTTATAGTTAAGTATTAATTAATGAAACCAAATTTTCTTAGTTTTAATATTTAAGTAGCAATATTATCTCTGATAGCAATGTATTATTTTCTTTTATTGTTGTTGTTTACTTATAATCTTTAATAATTTACAGAGAAACACCAATTTATATGGTGCACATCCATTTTTTATGTGTATGGAAAAGGATGGAAATGCTCATGGAGTTTTTCTTTTAAGTAGTAATGCAATGGGTAAAGTTAACCTCTTATTCTTAATTTTAAAATATTTTTCTTGTCTAATTAAATTGCATCTTAAACGATTTTTTAAATTTATTTCAAGTTTTGTTATATATGCTTATACATACTCGCACACACACTCTGCTTGATAATTGCTAAGTAACAAATTTTTGAAAAACAGCATTTTTGACAGACATCAGTCATAATTGAAGTAATCAGAATTAATTTAAAGGTTGTAGGAAATTGATTACTGATAACTACATAAAAGGCAGTGTACAAAAATTCTGTATTCTTTCAAAAGTTTGTATGTTGTATATTCTGGTGTATAGCATGCACATATATTTTTAAATTGTATTATTTAACTTAGATATAACATGCACCCTTTTTTAAGCTGAAAATCCTTAAAAATACATGTAATACTTTTATCTTTTAAAGCGAATCTAAATTGTCTCTGGAATATGCGGATGTTAGTAGGTGAAAAAACATTTACAAAAGGACACCAAATTCATCATGCCAGTATAAAAATAATGTGTGAGGGGATAATAAAAGTATAGAATGAAATCAAACCTGACATAATGCAAATGCAATTTAAAAATGTATCCAACAATCTAGATGGAGTAGAAGATGACTGTTACTCTTATCATATACAAACCATGGTAACGAATATAAAACAGAATTTATGAAGATATAATAGAAGAATATTATAGCTCTATGGTATGTAATAATGAAAATATATAAAGTTCATAAGGTCTGTCATTCATAAAAAGCATTAAGGCGATCTAAATGATTTTTATTAAAAGAAATCTATTGTTTATTGGCTAATCTTTTCCTTAATTTTATGTGTAATGTGCACCTGTAAATTTTGATCTTATTTTTTGTATCAAAAGTGCTTGGTATATGCCAGTTACATGTTGGACAAAAAGAACATCTTGTTGAACTATCTTCTGTGAATTTCTGTTTGATAAACAATAATTGAGTGTAGAATATCTGCCAATCTTTCTTGAATACTTATGATTGCAGATGAGCAGTTGTATAGCTCAAATAGATCAAAGTATCACTACTATAGTCATAACAATGGTAGTGTCATATCATCTCATGATTGAAGAAATGGTGCTGATGGTGGAACTGCTATGGGAAAGTATGCTGCTGGTCATGGAAAGAAAGCCACATCTCAAGAAGATTGATGTGTATTCCTAGTGGTGAAAAGGAACAGAAATATTCTAGTGAAATAGCCAGAAACGTTTTAACTGCTACTGGTACATATGTATCATTTCTCAGTAATTAAATCTGGTGGGTTTGTATGCATAGAATCGTGTTATGTATCCCTTTTAAAGTAATACTATTGTTCAGAAAGATTGTGTTGGTGTAAATAGTATATTCCAAAATAATATTGTATGACAAATCATCTTTCACCATAACAAGTGATTCTGGCCTCCAATTAGTGGGGAGAGAAAAGAGAACATGTTATGTAACACCAATTGTTCATGAACATCTTTGATATGGCCAAAAAGGCATGTTGGTTTAGACAGGCATTGTGTACAGTGGCAGAATGCTGGATTAAATCTTTAAAAGTACTGCTACATCATTGTGGTATTGCAGAAAAACCACACTTGATTACATTTATTTTGGAATGCAGTAGATCCAGATTTTCTGTTTATGGATGACAATGTGTGCCCACAAAAAATTGCTGTATTATTAGCCTATCTGATAGTGTAGAAACATTGAACATGATGAAATGACCTGCTTATTCTCCAGGCTTAAATCCTACAGAGCATGCCTTAGAGGTTCTTGGCAAATATGCTTCTTAAAGAACTCAGCATTCCTGAGCCATGAAAGAACTAAGAAATACCTTAAAAGAGAAGTGGGAAATATCCTAAAGGACCCCTCAATAGCTGAGTAAATATTATCCATAACAGGTACGAAATGTTCACTGGTGTCCAAGGAGGATAGATTCCTTACTGAAAGATTTATATTTTTTCATCTTAACAGAGCTTTTATTTTTTTGACTCTTTAATTTTTTAAGAGATATTTATTATCTTTTCTTGTTATTCAACTTTCTTATGTAAAATCTATACCATTTTACGGAATATAATACCCTACCTCTGTGACACGTGTAATTATTTCATTTTTTCAATCATTATCTTATTTATTTAAAAAATGTGGCCTACTTGCCACATTTTCCAGCTGTTCCAAGCAAATAATTCCCTCCTACAAAGACTAAATTGGTATAATAACACTGACTAAGCTACTCTCTTTTGGGAAGAATTTGTTTCATATCTTGCTAAGTACCCCCAATTAATGTTTTTATGTATCATTCTCTTCTCTGCTCTTGCTTGAGTAGCATGTTGTTTTCTTAGATTTTAAATAAAAGTTAAGTTCCACAACAGACTTTATTGCTTCCTGTTCATGGTGCCAGGACTGCATTTTAACTAGGATCCTCCTTGCCCAGCAAGCCTGAGCAAGAAAAAATAATAGAGATTAAGCTTTCTTAATTTTGTGTTGCTGTATTTTCCCCATGTTACATATATAATATAATATTAGTAAACAGTCTTGTGTTGTCTAAAAGAAGTGATTCTGTAAACTTTTTTAAATTTAGGTTTTATATAAATAAGATCTGTCATTGGTAGTTAAAATATCTATCATTGATTACATAGATTGAAATTCAAAAAGTAAAAATTTTTAACCTATTCTCTTTGTAAATGATAAAGGATCAACAAGATTTATATCACCCATGACCAAAGATTAAAAATACAATATCTATAATATATAGAGATGCAAGCAGGAGGAAGTAACTCATGTATAATGAATTTTAAAATTAATAAAATATAAAGAAAATATAATTAAGCATAAAAATCTAAAGCTATAAAAATGGATATTATATTATAAATATATAGTTCTTAGTTTTATATAATCTGTTTATCTTATTAATGAAATCATACTTCTTAGACTATCATAAAAATTCAACTAGTTCAACTATTAGTTAAATATAAATTTTTGTGTTGCAGTTTTCAAATAATAGAAGAATTAATACATCTTATGAATATAACATAATTTAGTTATAAACTTATTTTCGTTTTCTTCATTGATTTTCAAATATAAATGGAACCTATGATTTTAGACAGGTTATATTATAAACTCTGAGATTTTGCTAGAACTTAAGGGTGCATAGATTAAAATATTCTTAAAGTTACTTATTGAAATTATTCCCACTTGATAATTTATATATTTTTATATTGTTTTAATGACTGAGTATTTTAATTTGTTCTTTCAGAAATTGTGTTCCAACCTGCTCCAGCTCTTACTTTTCGTACTATTGGGGGAATATTGGATTTTTATATATTTCTAGGACCAACTCCTGAAGATGTTGTTAAACAGTATTTAGAGGTTAATTTTTTAAAATCTTCTTTCTTCTTAAATCCTTCCAGAAATTTAAAAAGACTAAAATTTGTATTTTTGAATGGAAAGTCACAACAGAGTAATTTCTTAAATTTTTTAGAAGAAAATCTAAGCAGTTTATTTTTATAATTCTTTGGCTTGTTCTTATTTTTATTTTAATTTATTTTCTTGTTTGACTATGTTTTATAAATGCATTTGTAATGTAGTTTTTGTAGCTTAAATTTAAAGCAGTGTAAATTCTATTCAGAAGTTTAATTGTCATTTAATTTCATAATGTATGGTTATTTTATGTTTCAAACCACATGGGATTAAACTACCACCACAATATTCTATTAACTTTTTAAAATTTTAATAGTTTAGCTGAACAATAAATAAACTTTATGATTTTTATAAGAGGATTTAGTACATTAAAAGATGATTGTTTTATTCTAAAAGCAATTACTTTTATTAATTGTATATTTTCTTGTTTGATTTTTTTAGTAATTAGTAAAATTTAAATTCAAATGAATTTTAAGATCTATTCATAAAATTAGCCAAACGATGGCTGAATGATATGGCACTGCTTTTTGGTATAGGAGTGTGGGAGTTCAAATCCCACTAGTGGCGTGGTTGTTCATAGCCATTTGAAATTGGATTTAAGCACTTAGTCTCATAAGTTCTCAGCAAAACAGTAGACCATAAGGCTCCAAACTGAGCCATAAAATTAGTTAAACACTAATGTATTACTAATTTAAAACTTTTTGTAATTAAGTATCTTAAAGGATTCTTTAAAACAATAATAAATTTACTAATTTTTTTTTTTTAATATTTTCATTCTGTGCTTTTAAAATTGATTACTTTAAAAATTTTTATACTTCAGATGTTATTGATTGAAATTGTGCTATTTAAATAGGTTATTGGTTTACCTTGTATGCCTCCCTATTGGGCTCTTGGATTTCAGTTTTCTCGCCAGGGTTATACTACTCTTGAAGAAATGAAAACAGTCATACAAAGAACAGAAAATGCTAAAGTTCCCTTTGTAAGTGTTTGTTGAGATACCAAAAATTTAAGTTCCAGATACAAATGAGGAAGAACTTTTTGAATTTCTGGTTAGAATATTTTAGTGAAAAGTGTTTTTAAGATGAAAAAACCACTAAATTGACTTCAAAATACACCATGAAATAAAACTTCAGAAAAAATAAATAATAAATACATTAATTAAAAATGACTAATACCACTTGATTTATTTAAATGTTATATTTTAATACAGTAAATTTATGCCTTTTTCAGAACTCATTTAAGTGCATTGGTATAGATTTTGAATATTAATGTAAGAACATTAATATAAAAATGATACATTGCATTATCTTCTACAGTATTTCTCAATTTGATGTCTGAATATCCTGTCTATAGTTTTTGTTACATTAAATATAATTAATTAAAAAACAATATTTTTTATTACTTAAACAAAATAATAATAAACAAAAAATATAGTTAATTCATAATAAAATATGAATAAAATTAACAAGTTATATTATAAATAACATTGCTTTATCATCAATGAAAAGGATGACATTTATGTTGAAATGACATATATAATTTGCTTTCTTGGTTTTAATTTTAATCTGAGATGCAGCCTTTTTCCTTCCTCCCCTTTTCATTTAAAAAAAATCTTGATGTCTATAAATGCACATAATCTGAGTTTATTTTAAATCACGAAATTTTTGTTTGAATGCATTTGAAAATTTCCCAGTATCAGCATTTAGTTGATAATCACTAGATGCAATTACAAACTGTCAGACCAGGGTTATTGCATAACTCTGACTCACTTTCTTCTACACATTATTGATGTTCAAATTCACTGGTTCTATAAGGCTTCTACATGAGAGAGTGTGGAAATTCAAAGCCAAATGATGCTATAGCAAAACATATGCACAGTACTAATAAGTAGCATAGTTTCTATATTTGTAATATAAAAAGGTAAGCTGCTTGTACCAAGTGCAGCAAATATCATCACCAAACTCTGTCTCCCAGATGTACAGGTACCACTTTTTGGAAGACACTAATCTACTGTAACCTAATATATATACATGCATACATATTTTATGAACATATATATATATATATATATATATATATATATAACATGGTTCATGTGAGGACTCCTCATAGTAATTACAACACTCCAATATACTCAGTCTTTATTTTAAGATGTATGCAGAGAAAGAGAATGGCTATGCTATCAGTTTTGTTTTTCTTTGTTCTATTAGAACAGAGACAACAGTGGGGAGACACCTCGAGCCCAGATCCACTAACCAAAGTGCTTACCTCTTGCCTGCATTATCTCTTTTTTTCACTACATAACCTTGTACCTGCATTGCTTTCCCAGTACTATTCTGCTGAGATTCTCTCATCTCCTCTTTGAGGTAATATTAATTAGTTTTATGTGTTTTTCGTAATAATTCTTTTAATTTTCATTCCCCAATTTACAAAACCGACATATATGTATATATATATATATATATATATATATATATATATATATATATATATATATATATATATATACACACACACACACACACATATGCACACACACACACTTCTAACTTACCATCTTCCATATTTGAAGTATAATATTAAAGCATCATTTTTGTCCAGGTGTGTATATCTTATTAAAGATGCATATTATTCTTCACAACATATGTATATTTTTCTCTCAAGTATAGACATATATATTTCATTTAGAATCATTTGTGTATAAATATTGCTGAAATTTCTCTCTCTCTCTTTTTTTTTCTAAAGCTAATATAGGGAAACATTCTACTTATGTGTGTAGTTGAGTGTTTTGATTTTGGAAGTTATTTTAATGATATTGAATAAGAAGAATTGTAATAATATTAAGTAGTTTAATCCTACATTTTTCTTTTTTATTTAATCTGTTTATTTTATATTTACACTTTATATTATTTAAAAAAATTATTTCCTGTTATATCTGATTTTTCAGGATGTTCAATATTTTGATATTGACTACATGAACAACTTTAGAGATTTCACATTTGATGACAAGAGATATCAAAATTTACCAGCATTTGTTGATGAACTTCATAGTAAAGGAAGAAAAAGTGTTATCATTTTAGTTAGTATTATTTTATTATTAGTGTTTAATTTTTAAATAATTATATTGTTGATAGTATTATTACCTTTCTGTTAAAATTATTAACTTTGTAAAGAGTGGCATCAAATGTGCTGTCAAGTTTAATTTTAGCAAACAAAATATGATTTAGTGCAACACCCTTCTCACACTTAAACTGCACAAAACTTTTTTGTCTCAAATTGTTACAAGGTTTACTAATCCCTGAAAATTTGTAATTATGATAGAGCTGTTACATCAGCAATTTAATATGTGAGTTTGGTTCAACAAAACTCATCGCTTATTGCAAACTAATTTAAGATTCCTTTAATTAAAATTAAATATTTGGGAGTAATAAATATAAAATGATTTTAAGATTTTTTTTTTAAATTTACTTTAAATAACTTCTGCTGTCTTTCCTTTTCACCCAAAAATGTTCACCTCATGTTTTTATGTATTTATCTCTTGACTATAAATTACTTTTAAGTGATAATTATCAGTAAAGTTGATGTAATATATATCTTATTTTACTTTTTAAAATATATTCTTAGCCTTATTTTAAATGTGTACATTTACTAAAGAAATTTTTCTTTCTTTAAAGAAAAAAAAGCTTAGTTTACAGATTTTATACTCACCACCTTTTCACGTACTATTCTGAATTCATGTTTAAAAAAATTTTGTTTATGATATTGAAATAAATTATTCAAATGTAAATAATTCAGTCTGTTGGCAAATATATATATTAGCATTGATAATATATATTCTTGGCTTTTAGAAATGTAAGCCTGGAGAAACATCCTTATATATCTTATGATGATATTGATTAAATATTTTTTTTTAATTTATTTATTTATTTATTTTTAGAATCCAGCTATAGCAAGTAATAAAACACTTGAATCTAACTATCCAGCTCTAGATGTAGGAATCAATCGAGATATATTTGTCAAAGTGAATGGAACTAATTTAGAGGGCAAGGTGATGTTTTTTTCTAGCTTTCAAATAAAACTATGTATTTTTGAAATAAAGTAGAGTGTTATTGTATTAATATTGCTTGAATAACTTATAAGGTGTAACTAAAATTGCTATTCTATAATAGCAGTCCCCCAAATCCCTCCCCCTGCCTACGGCCTTGATCTGAATATACTTTTCCAAACATCTTACTATATCCCTTTGCAATTCTTCCATATTCCTTCAATGGTAGTGAAAGTTATTTCATGAGTTATTTTAGAATTTTATTAAGTATCATCCCATTTTTAAATTAAAATTGTAACTCTTGCTATACATAATGTTTTTCTTTCTTTTGACTGTTTGTATTTCAATATTTCAACAAAATATCACTTAACTCTTTAACAGCCCATTTATTTCTAGAAAGTGTATATTAATGCATTCTCTATCCAAATTTAAATCTTCATTGTGGGTTCAAAGGGTTTATTATTATTATTATTGCTTTCTTGGTGTTAAGATGGCAGTGCAAATGAAAAGTGGTAAAATATGAGCGTATCCTTTTCATGTGAGGTTTTTATTTTTGTCTTATCTACATATTTAATATGTTTAATCATCATCGAATGTATAACATTATCTTAAATATTGAAATATGTGTGTGATAAATATCTTTGAAACATGTTTTGTTATTTTATATGTAATTTTACAAAATGCATCACTGAATAAAATTTTTTAGTCTTGGCCTGGGAAGTCTTTTTATCCTGATTTTTCACATCCTGAAGTTAGGCCGTATTGGACTCAGATGTGTACAGAATTTAGGAAGTCTGTTCGATTTGATGGGTTATGGTTGGTAAGCAAATTATATTGACAAACTTAGTATCTAATTTTTATTATGTCATACTGAAGAAATAAGTATTTTGTTTTTCAATGGCTTCCCAGTAGGCATTTTATATAAATATGTCATTGATAAAACTTACTCTTTACTTATCACAAGAATATAGTCCATAGTTTCAATTGCTAGAGCTTTCTTAAGAATGTAACTCAGATGCGGTAATTATAGTAAGGAATCATAAACAAGAGGATACTTGTAAAAAAAAAATTATTTTCATCATAAACTTGGAGAAATAATGGACATGTCTTATATAGCTAAGTGTCAACTGTGCATCTGTTAATTTGAGAAAATGTTGTGTCTGTGAAGGGAGTAATTACACGCTTAATTTCTCATGAGATAAAGCTTAAAACAGCAGTTCTGCTGTGGCCTGTTAAAGCAATTATGACAGCAAAAATACATATAATTGCATAAAGATAGCAAAGATCCGCAGTTTTTCCTGGGAGAATTGACATCTGGTTTAGAACAAGAGCAAGAAAAGTATGATTGTAGCAGTTATTGGTTCAGTTTTCAGTTTTGAGAAGTGTTAAAGGGCTGCAATCTCAATAATTCACATCTTTGATTTAATTTTAGGGGCTGGGGAAGGGAGATTAAGAAAAATGGAACTGGAATTGAAAAAGTTTTGAAGAGCTTTAGGAGCAATAGTTTTTGGGTATGTTACATATATATATATATATATATATATATATATATAACAGTAAAAATTAAAGATGATTGGGATTTTAGATTATGAGAGGAGGGTTGTTTTGTTTCTGGTGTTAATGGTCATATGACGGGGCAAGAGACATTTTTCCATTAAATGACCTAATGTAGAGTGTGGTGTAAGGCCTAAGAAGGCTGTATGTATTTGTATATGGAAATAAAAGATATGTTGACTACGACTATTTTTGATTGGTGACAAACTCCTGAATATGATACAAGTATGTTTGTTTAATCTAGGTGCATCTAAATTATTTTTCCAATTTTAATTCCATATCAGTATAAAAAAAGAACCTCAAAACATGAGCCCAATTATTTTCATTTTTCCATCATTAAATCTTACTCTTTTTTTATTCCTTTCTTCATGTGGAATCTCTTAGCATCACCATGATTCAATTACACCCTAAATGCTGTCTTTGCATTTTGGGCAGCCAGTTAACAAACTACAGAAATGATGAATCTCGCTGAAGGTAGTTAAGTTTTTATTAATTCACTGGCAACTCACTAGCTAATTGAACATTTAGTGAAGTCATTCTATTTTCTAGCGTTCAGTGTAATAAAAGTTAACTGAAGTGTTAGCTGAAAATGTTCTGTAAGCTGTAATATCAGTTTTCTATTTTTATGTGGAACTTTTGTTGGAAGTATTATGGTCTACATTTAATAATTTTTGAAAAAATTAAGTCTAGTAATTATGTAACAAGAACACTAGTTTATAGTGTAAGTAAAAATATTTCCTCATTACATTACATTTTTCATAAAATGTGAGTTCTAACATGAACTTTGTAGAAAATAATATAAAATGGGCTACCTGTGGGAAAAGTTGTTCATCATTATTGGTTTATTTAATAGTTCTTATTTACATTTACTGTAAAACTGATATCATGTTTTTTTTTTATGAAGGATAAAAATGAACCTTCAAATTTTGAAGACGGGTCATTGACTGGTTGTACGAGAGATTTACTAAATTATCCTCCTTATGGTGCTGGTATGTATTTAAAGCATGTATGCATATTCATTTCTTTTCATAAATCAAGATACACTCCCCTCATTATATTATGCTTATCAGGAGACAAGTGAAATGTGCAATGTATCAGATCACACAATATATCTGGAAAGGGAAGGCGTGATATAGTTAAAAGTTTACTTTTATGAGCATATGCACTTAATCTTCTGTATAATACTAGCCTAAGTCCATCTGTCCTTGAATTTATGAAGTGATTGGACCTGGAATGGATGGAGGCATCCATATTGGATTCTTCATGAGTTATGGTTAGAAAAATTCAAAGCAAATAAAGTTTATCTTCTTCTAAACTATCGATCCGATTCTAAAATAAATTGGTATAAATATGCTTTATATCACAGTGAAAAATACTGTCTTTAAAGCATTCAAAATCCTCCCTTTTTTAGCATTAAATGACATTATTTGAAACCCTATTTTCCCCAGTTAAGAGCAGGCGATATTATGTGATAAATTTATTAATTTATCACATAGTAAATAGGTAAAAATAAAAAAAATTTCTATCATTATGATGTCATTCCTTTAACCATCTCATTTAATCATTTTTTATTTTAAATTGTTTAAATATCATCTGCATTATTTTTCTATGTTTTATCACTGAACTTAGATGTTATGTAAATAATTTTCTTTTATATTTGGCTTAAATAATAGATTAGATACATATGTGATAATTTTAAATTTAATCATTGATTAATTTTTCTTGCAAGGTAATTCTCAGCCAGAAAACAAACCATTTTTTTTTTAACCCATCTCATAGGGTACTTTACAATTCTGGAAAATTAAAAATTTTACTGATTCTGTCATATGATGGGCTATATGCTAGTGTACAATAATAAAATTAGTAGGGTATGTACATTAGTAAAAAAAACAATCACTCAAATAATAAAGACAGAGAGATTCTATTTACCTCTTCAGTTTTATGTACAAGTAAGTATACATGTATATTCATACTTATTCAACAGAAAATAATAGAAGACATAGAAATTGTGATTTATATCCAGATGTGTGATATGTTAAGGGGGCTTAAAGAATAGTGATAAGAGAAAAAGTGTTATATGTCAGAATGTGTAACATAATAAGGAGCTATGGTACTGTCTATCTATTTTTGAGATCATCAGTATAATAAAAAAAGCACATCTTTTCCTCATGTTAAAATTAGATTGTGCTAACTTTTTTTTTAAAATTTTATTTTCATTTTATTGAAAAGAAGTGTAAAAAGGTACTGGAAGAAATTTTGAAAATATTCTTCATAAAAATGTATTTTCAAATAATTTTGTAGAGATTTTCACTAAAATAGTATTCAATAAAAGCTGTCTATTAGCCATTGTTATTTAGATAAAAGTTAAAAGAAAACCCAAATTCATGTCAATTATGTTTTTTTATATTTAATTTTTTTAAATTGTAGGTGTTCTTGGATCTGCAAAAAGTGGAAAAATGTTTGAAAAAACTTTGTGCATGGATGCAGTTCATTATGCTGGAAAACATTATGATATCCATAATTTGTATGGATATTTTCAAGCAAATATTACTTACAGGTATTTCTGATTATTGATATTATGTATTTTTATGTATGTTGCTTATATGTGTCAACTGTAATAAATTATTTAATATCTAGAAAGAAAATATATCTTCTGTGATGTTTTGTTTCAATTTCATTTATTTTGGGTACTACTTTGAGTTACTATGTAATTGTTAAGTTACTATGCATTTGGTAAGGTATGCTCACAAAATTTTTTTTTAATTTTGTTTCAGAACACTTGCTATTATTATTCCAGGAAATCGACCAATGGTTTTAAGTAGTTCAACATTCCCTGGATCAGGCCGTTTTACTTTTCATTCTTTAGGAGAAAATCTGAGTACATGGTACCAGCTTCGAGCATCTATACCTGGAATTTTAAAATTTAATTTATTTGGAATACCTTTTGTAAGAATTTTATTAGTAATTTTTAGATTAACTTTTGATCTAGCAAACAGTTACTAAACCGTTTGTTTATTTTTATTTTTATTATTTGTGTTATTTTTAATGGTAAATTGCACATTCTCTGGTTTATCTATTATTTAATGTCATATTTAACAATTTTCTTTATTACTTATTCAAGACAAATATCAAATGCAGTGTGCCATATTATGAAAAGAAATGTAATATATTAATAACTGTGGATAAAATTAACTTAAGGATATATATGTAGGATGATAGCAGAAAAATATGGAACTGTATTTGTGAACCAGAGTTAATGGTTTGAAACCCACTGTTAAGATGAATGTTTATAATTGTTCAAATATTACATTAAGAAGTGTGTTTGTCTCACTAATTCTTGTGCAGCAAAATAATGGACCGTTGTGCTTCAAGCCAAACCAAACTTCACTGCCCACATTTCTTATATATATATATATATATATATATATATATATATATATATATATATATATATATATATATATATATATATATATATATATATATATATATATGTGTGTGTGTGTGTGTGAGGCTCATAGCCAGCAAAGAAAAATGAGAAAGATGTTCATTCTAGGCCTTAAAAATTTATTCAAAAATCATGTTTTATATTTGTCATTTTCTTTTCAATACAATACTCAATCCAGGAGGTCACCAGCTAGCAAGATTTACCTTTTTTCTCTTGGAATTTAGCACTTTGCTTTTATATAATTTTATTTTACCCCTGTGTTCATTCTATTTTTATTAATTAATGCTTTATTTTCTAACTTTAAAATTCCACATTATATACATATATATTTAAATTATTATACTTAAAATATCTTTTTAAAATTCTCGTTTTTTCACCTCCTTCTTCTGTCATATTTATTTTTCCACTCATCTAATATCTTATTTAAAAGGCTTGTTGAAGTCATTTAATTCTATTAAAAAAGTTAACTATGAAAAAAATGAAAATTTTCCTACCACTCGCCACATTTTGCCTGTTTCAGGCAAATGGCTCATTTTTTCCAATTATCTAAGTTCCTTTCTGACTATTAAATTTGCTGACTAGCTGTTGGTTTATTAGGAATAGTCTTCACGTCTCTCACTGTGGGGCCAACATTCATTAATTCAAGTGTGTTTGTGTATTATTCCATACTCTGCTCTCGACAGAGAAAGATATCTATTACTGATATCCTAAATAAAAGTTGTTTCACTATGGACTCACCATTCTCTTCTAGGGAGCCACAACTGCCAATTCCCTAGGTTTGTCATTGCTCAAGCCCAGAGAATTAAAAACTATAGGGGCTAATTTCATGTGTAAGCAGCACATTAAGTTTTTTCCTATTACACACACACACATATATGTATATACAGAGAGAGAAAGGTTACATTTAGTAGCTAAATTTAAGTTTTGTTTATTAAAATAAAACTAGATATATGCGTGTGAGATCCAGATCTGGAGTTATTTAATTTTGAGATATAAAATGTTTTGCAATATAAAATGTGTAACATTTTTCTAGTTTTCAATTACAGGTTTTTCATTGTTATTTATGAAAACATTTATACCTGAAAGTGTTAAATATGTAAATTCCATTTAAGGTTTTGCATTCTAGGTTGGAGCCGATATTTGTGGTTTTAATGGTAATACAACTGAAGAACTGTGTCTACGGTGGATGCAGCTTGGTGCATTTTATCCTTTTAGTCGTAATCATAATTCTCAGCATTCTAAGGTGCATTATTTTGTTTACCTAAAAATATTGAGAGAAATGGCTAACTACTTCATATAAAAAAATCATTGATTTTATGAATTTCCTGGCCTCAAAGACACTCTTTAACATATGATATAATTATTTTTTAATTAATTTTTAAATGACGTTTGAGACAATTTGATTCTAAAATAGGTTCTTTTCACGTTTGGTAGAAAAATTATACTAAGTGATTTCAAGTTAACCAAAATTAAAATAAAAAAATATTTTTAATAGTAGTTTAATTTATCAATTCATTTTAATGAGAATTGAAATAATGTTTTTGCATTGTCAAGGCTGATTTGTATGAGGACAAAATATTTCTTCACATTTTATTAAAAGACAAAACAAGAATGCAATTATATTCAACTAATGAACTGCCCTATGTGACAGATGCATATTCTTTCAAATCTTTACACAGATTGCTGTACTGCTGGATGACAGCACTATCTATTTACAATATTGACAAAGTATTTAAAACAGAATTAAAATTCACATGCTACATGCATATTCTTTATTTAAGTGTATAATTTTATTTCCTTAGTTCTTTTATTTCCTTATAAATTTGAAGGATTTATTTAATAGCTAGTTAATTAATTATTGAGAATTAAAAAAGGAATTGATTCTGTGCTACAGAAATCTTTAGCATGAAATTATCTGAAGGAAAAAAGTTCCTGTGATATTAACCCCTTAATGTACATGCTCAGGTTAACTCGAGCTTGCTAAACTGGCCAAACTGTGCACACTCAAAATAATTCGAGCGGTGTACTTTATATTGCTATAATTTTTCACACTCGAATGCAATCAAGAATTGAAAATAACAATGTGAAAGCAAAAAAAAAAAAAATTGTTTTATTGATATTTATCATTTAATTTACATGGGATTGTAAGTTATAACACTTATTCAGGTATAAAATATATTTTTTTTTTCTACTTATCACTTATAACTTATCTCTTCCTTTGGAGCCGTAGTGTATTCATATTCAGTTTCTGATTCGCTCATTTTTCAGTATATATATTTTACTAAAATAGAATGTAAAATAAAATATAATTGTTAACTGTTTTATTACTAAGCTCTGGCTGTAAATACATCCTTGACTTGAGGTGTCACTTTATATACTTTATTCTTGAGATATGAAACATAAGGGTTTCATATTTGATATCTACAACTCAAGGGATGACACATCATACTGATAATTGGTAGATTGCCTACCAATTGAACAATATACTCTTTTGACAATACTAATAATATTCTAAGAATTAGAAATCATACCAATTATATAAATATCCAAAATTCTGAAATTTTGATTATTTTTGTAGTTTTGTAATTTTCTTGGCAAGACAACATTCTAAATAGTGTTTTTTACATTTAAAAAAAAAGATTTTTTTTGGCCGGCCTTTTTTTAAAAAACTGTGCATTAAGAGGTTAGATGAAATTAAACTAAATGTTTGCAACAAATATAATTTTGGTTAGTATTTATATTCTAAAATGCTGATTCTTAATTTTTCTACGGTAATATACTTGTAAAAGTACCAATGTAACTAATATTTTAACTTCCATTCTTTGTAATTATTGGTTGTCTAATTGATATAACATTCAATTGACTATTATATTATCTGAAACTCTTTTACTGGTATCTGGTAAGATTGCAAGGCTGTCATTCCCCCACCCCCTTTTTTTAAAAATTATAACTCTTTTTATTTTCTGTATATGTGTATTACATTCGTGTAAATTTGTTTATGTAGATTTAAGAAGTTTATTTTCAATGATGCTGTTTTGTGTAGGATCAAGATCCAGTAGTATTTGGAAAAGAATTTGTTCAGCTCATTAATAAAGCCCTAAATACACGATACGAACTTTTACCATACCTTTATACATTATTCCACCTTGCTCATACTGAAGGATCTACTGTTGCTAGACCTCTACTTCATGAGTAATTATAATTCTATTATAAATATTATTATTATTATTATTATTATTTTTAGAAAATTATATTGCTGTCACTTTATTTCATTTTATGATTTTCAGAAGAGAGTATAAATATTTCTTTGTCTAACAATTTAATGAAAATATTTAACTTTAGACAGTAATCAAGCTATTCTTTTTTAATCCAGTAGTGGGTATATTAAAATAAATGAAATAACTCAAGATTTGACAGACCTGTGAATGTTTTGACCAACAAAATACGAATTTAAAATTTTTATCATTAAATGTTTTATTTTAAAGAATATTATGTTCAAATGTATAATACTATTTAACTATTGCACATTGTAGCATAACATAAATGTTTAATTATATGTTGAGCCTTTCAGATTCATCTACTCACTGATGAGTTAAAAAGATTTGAGAGAATAAAATGCAGCCTTGTTTAAAATTACTATTGTCTTACCAAAAGGACTTTTAGGTTCTTTTAATATTTTGCTGTGTTTTCTTCAATGTTTCTTTTACTATAGTAATGCTTTGAACTAGATGGCTAAGGACAGGGCAGGGTTTTATCACTCTTACTATGGTAATGCTTCTTCAAATATATTTCTTCGAACAGAACATTTTTTTTTAAATTTTGAAACAGCACAACATAGATTTTGTGATAAATATAATCTAAAGTTATAACTAATTTTATTTATGCTGTTTGTTCTGATACTGAAAAGAAATCAAACTGATTATTTATGCTCATAATTTGATGATGTTTGTTTATATTTTAAATTGATTTTTAATAAAACTTTATTTGTAGAAATTTGCATGAAGGGAAATATAGTGTTTTCTGCTAATGTAAGGGTTACAGAAAATATTCAGTAATTGATAGTTTGGACAAAGTTTAGATAAGTGTGATGTAGCCTTAATTTCAGATGCTTTATGACTTAACTTTGGATCAGATGCATTGGAGAAGTCACGCTGCTAGTAAGATCTTGCATTAAAGCTTAATATTCAAATGTGTTAGACCACTATCTTATATAACTCATTCTTCTAAAACACTAATGCTACTTGGTGGAATAATTTATGAACTATCTGCTCATAAAGGTAACTTCTGCTATCTCATCTTTAAACCAATCAAATGACAATCCAAGTAGTCATTCCTTTGTATTTTTCATATATAGACATTCTGCTATTTTTAATTTGCTTTGTGTAGTGATACACAATTGTACAGTTCTCATTATATACTTTCATTGGCGATTGAAAATATGTGTAAAATTTTGTCACACAGCAAGACTTTTTACTTGTAAAAAGATCTCTTACCTGTAAATGATCACCTAGTTTTTTCTTTATTCTAATAATTCATGCATTTACATTCATTTTCAAAACTTATTTGGAAACTACTATTCTCTAACAGAATATGGCATTTTCTATTGGAGTTTGTTTTCAGTGTTCTAGTTCTCCAGAGTCTTTTATCATGTCTGTTTTATGCATTATTTTAAGATTTTAATATACTTATCAAGTGCTCAGCTGTACCTCAGAATTTATAATTTTGGTACATAATGTTTCGAAGCCCAGTGGCATTGGAGTCGCACTCCCAGGTCTGAGGTTCGACTCCTGGGCTGGGCAGGGCAAGGTTGACTCAGCCTTTCATCCCTTCAGTGGGTAGATGAACTGAGGACCAAGCATGCTTGGGAACTAAACACTGGGGGTTCCATGTAAGATTGACCACCTAATGGGAACATATGCTTTGCACCCCAGGGCCCTTGGTCACATTAATGGAGATTGGCACCGTAGGCCCTGCCCTCCTAGGGGCTGTTGCAGAGGAGTTAGTTACATGTTTCATTATTTTTTAAAGAATCTACTATGAATAGTCTTTTAGCTCATGAAATCAGTTTGACAGCTGATATTTACAATTCTTAAAATTTCTTAATAACATGAAACTTTCATCTTATATTTTAACATTTAGCATTTTAAAATTTGACTTTCTTCTATCATTTCAGGTTTCCACATGATTCTAATACTTGGAGTATCAGTTACCAATTTCTATGGGGTCCTGCATTGCTCATTAGTCCTATTGTAGAAGAGGTATCTATGAAAATTTTGTAACTATTAGTTCTTTGAGTATGAAACATTAAAAATTCATTGAATATATTATATTCTATTTCCTTCAAACTTAAAATTAAACATTCAGCTTGGAAAGTAATGTATTTAGTTTTTTTCCCTTTTGTAAGAATCCAAACACAATGCAGAAAAAAAAAATTATAATCACTGCAGTATTAGTAGTTTTTAAAAGTAATATTTGAATTAACATAATGAACAAATGTTACTGTTGATCAGTAATAAATCTTGTAAAATTCTTTCAATGTTTTGTTTGTTAATTTTAATGTATAGAATTATGCAAGTCTGTATGCACAGAAAATTCATTTATATTCTATATTTGTAGTGTTATTCTTATTTTTAATGATTGTATAAAATTTTAGAAAATGTAGATTAAGAGTGTATACTGTATCTTAATTTTTCCTTGAAAATGTGCAGCAATCATAGGCTTCTAAAAAAATTTATATATTTTCACTATTGTATGAAATATACAAAATAATGATATGCCAGAATCACTTGAAAGTAAACATTATCTCATAATCAAAGTATTAACCCCTTTGAGTAATGCAACCATAAAATTCTATCATCTATTTATGTTCTCGGAAGTGATGCAAACATAAAATTTTACTACTCAAAGTACAATTCAAAAATATGTAGAACATATTTTTTGCACTTGCTCCCTCTTTCATTTCTGCTCTTCACTGCTCCTTCTCAAGTGGAGGAAGGAAAAATTCACTGATCTTCTTTTGAAGGCAAAATTGTTTACTCACTGTAATGCTTTTAAAGTAGTTTAATTCCCTATTGTCAAACACTCAGTTTATATATTATCCCTACATATAAAAAAGTTGGCTTTGTATAAATTTCTATAGTTTTAATTTTGTTTCAGCTGATATGTTCTTATATAGCTGAATATGTGCATTAGTAAACTGTTCTTTGGTGGTGTACTGGATACACTCACAACTGTAACATTTTCCCCCGTTTTAACTTTCTTTATGTGTTTAAAATTGTAAAACTGCAGTATATTAATAATCTGAATAAAGTGTGTAATAGTTTCTTCATAATGAAAAAAAGTTTCTGGTTTTAAAAAATGGCTTCACATTTATTGCATTTTAATTGAAATTGGTTGACTGTGGTAGTTTTTAAAGCATCTGCTACTTTTTTAGGGAGCTCTGTCTGTGAATGCTTATTTTCCAAGTGGTACATGGTATGATTTTTACCAGGTATTTATTTCATTTTATAGTAAACTTATGTTACTGTGCAAAATTATTAATTTATATTTTATTTAAAACAGTTAAATATCTTTTAAAATTGTATATCTGGATCTCTGGATTCATTAAATTATTCCTGCAACTCAATTTTATAAAAAAAATTCATATAAAAATACTTGGCTCTCTTGTTTAAAAATTATGTTGTTTATTTAATAGTGTTACTATGCAATTAATTTTTCCCTAATGCTTCTTAAGTTTTGACTTACCAATTTCTTCCAAGAGCCAAGATAATGCATTGCATTTTTGGGTTAGATGTTAGATTAGGCAAGAATTTGTATTAGGGACAAGAGTTTCCATGATATTTTGTACAGGTAGCAGTTTTGTTATTTTTATTTTATATTAGAAAAACCTCATAGAACATCTGATCAGTTAGGCTAAGGCTGCCACTTGGTCACTTTTTACTTTTAGAAATTCATGTAAAAATATGAAAAACATGTTATAAAAAAGCTATCTTACTACAAAAATCTAATTATAGAAATGTAAACTTAGAGATGTACAGTAACTCTATATCAGAAACTATCTTGAATTAAAATTTTTGAGAATTAAATTTCATGGTTATTGAATGAGATATATATGCAAAAATCATTTCAAATTGAAATTACATCAGTATTAAAATCAGGTAATATTTATCGGCTTTCAATTATTTTAATATGTAAAATAAAATATGAGAACATAGAATTATGTGGATCACATTTTGTGTCATAGATGTTTCCGCGCACCTGGAAAGTCATGGATTTAGACAATGGATTAATTTTGTCATGGAAAGTCTTGATTTTTCAAGTAAAATGAGTAAAAGTCATGTATCCGCTAAACTACCGATTAAAAAAAATGCATTGAATTGTTTAATTCTATTTTTACTTGTCATTTGGCTGAAGTTACTAAGTTTGGTAATTATGTATTGACCCTATTGCCAAGTAAAATTTGTTCACCAAGGAAACTCAAAGCAAGAAAGCTTAATGGGTGGGTAAATGTATATTATTCTGGTTTTTTCTTAAATTGTAGATTAAAATTTTATTAATATAACAATTATTTTTTAATAAAAAGATTTTTGCACAAAATATAAGTTTATCTCTAGGGATATTGTATATAAACATCATAGGGTTATATTTGGCTATTATTCATGGTCACCTTGATAATACCAAAGTACCCTGAATTCAAATTGGAAACATTTTGATTGAAAAATTGCTATATGATTAAACTTAGGTATGTAGATACAACAATTTATTTATGTATGTGAGTTTATTAACACTTATAAAGTAAGTTTATAGTTTTTTTATGATAAAATTCCTGTAATTTCTCTAAAAGCATATATTTCATTTGTATGTACATCAGAAGTTTTATTTATATATACTTTAACAAAAGCTTTTTAAAGTCATGGAAAATGATCTGTTAAATCAAGGAAAGTCCTGAAAAGTCATGGATTTGAAAAATTTTATTTTGGCAGATACCCTGTTGGTTAGATTTTATGATTATACATTAAAAAAGTATTTAAAAATGACTAAAATGTACACTATATAATAAATAAAAGAATCAGACTTATTTCTAATGATTATTTAAAATACTTTAAGCTTTTAATAATTTATTAAGGAATAATATAATTTATAAAATATAATTGAGTTTTCTGATAACTAGCACAAAATAAAAAAATGACAAAATTATTTACATTGTAAGTTAGGATAACTTTAATTCTTCCTAATTTCTAATATAAGTAATATGCAATATATAAGAAAATTACTTAATATTTTCCCCTTTTTATTTGAAGACCCAGTGTCACACTTTGTTACCCTTTTATCACAGGGTATAAATATATTTAACACATATTTATGCCATACCCTGTAAAAGTGAGGATTTGTATTTGAAAAATAGAAATAAAATATAAACGTTTCTAAATTTTTTTTGTTTATTTTTTAGTTAGAATAAAAATGCTGAGGGTAAATACTAATTTATTTGAGAAATTCATTTTAGAAATTTAAATTTAAATTAATTTATTAAATCTTAATTCATCCATGTCAAAAATATTGTGCAATTGTTGTAAGCATTTCTGTATATTGCCAAAGCCTACTTAATTGTGAAGTATATAGAAATACTTGCAAGGTAACTATTATATATTGTGTTATTTCAGAATTATGAAATTTGCCAAAAACATTTTATTTTAGGGAAGTGCGACTAAAAATGGGGATGGTTTATTTTTAACATTGATGGATGAAGGTTACATTAATTTACATGTAAGAGGAGGTTATATATTACCTTTGCAAAAGCCAAGTGTTACCACCACTACAAGGTAAGTTTTGTTGTTTAGAAACTTTTAGGAAGCAATTTCTTAGTTATTAATGCCTAGGGAATAAAGCTATACTTTCTTCATTGCAAATATTTTAAAAAAGAAATTAACATAAAATATAGCTTCGTATTTAATACAGTATTATTAGTTTAACATAGTACTACCATCACATAGAATCTATTTTTGTCCTAATATAATTAAGCATAGTTAATTTTTACCAAAGTTGTTTTAACCAATTTAACAATTTATTTACTGCTTTGTATTTTAGTGCATTTTCTCAAATTAGATTTTTATAAACAATGTAATATCTTAAGTCCACAGCACAATGTATCTCAAACAAGCACATATGTATCTCAATTTTATTATTATAATCATTTTTTAGGGCTTCTGTTATATTTAGCATACCAATAAACTATATTATTACTTTTAAAGAGCATACAAAGTGTGGCACTTAAAACTTCTGAACATCCTAGCTGACGAAAGGTAATAGCCGAAACATATATACCTCAGAATTATTATGGCAATCTGCAATGTTGATTTTCTAAATTGGGGTTAAGAATTGTAACCATATAAAGTAACTTTTTACACACACAGTTATTTTATATGGCTTTATTGATTTAATACAAATTAGGCCTTCTACTACACTTCATAGAAGTACTTACAAAGACTAAAGATAAAATATCTAAATTTAGATATGTATAAAAGCTTAAATGAAAAGTTAAAATACAATATTTGAGTATAATATGTAGAGAGTAATTATAAATTATGTTAAAAGACAATCAAAAGCAAGGAGCCATAGCCACTAACTGTTCTTCACTTAACACTACCAAGGGATGTGTGATTTAGAGTCACAGATGTGAGTAGCATATATATAAAATAAAACAAGAACATCTTACTACCAAATAAAATTTGAACTTAAGATTTGAAAAAATTTAAAAATTATAATGTTAAAAATGCGTAATATTTCTTAATATTAATTACATTTTCTAACACAAAAAATAAATTTATAATGTAAATTTAAATGCTCAAAAATTAATGTATATCTGTAAGATGACAAAGTGTTAATCTTTTTTTTTTTCAATCCCTGCATAGCCGTAATCAAGAAATGGGTCTGTATATTGCTCCAGATGAAAATGGGATTGCTGAAGGCATTTTATTTTGGGATGATGGAGTATCATATGGTAAATTTTTTTTTGTTGCTGTTGTTCCTTGCATGCTTTAAAAATTTGTAGTAGTTCGATATTAATCAAAGAAAAATTTTCTGAGAATTGTAATAGTAGTATTTAGGTAATTGTAATAGATTGTTTCTGAGAACTGTAATAATTGTATCTTAGTAATAGAGTGAAAAAGAATGAAATAGGTGGTTAATACACAAGCCTTATAGAGGGGGAGAAAAATAGAGAGCTACCTTTGCTGAAGTATTAGAAGGCATTTGGGTTTTTTTATCAGCAAGTTAAGAACCATATCAAGGAGTTTGATTAAAAGCATATTAAAGCTGATTTCAAGGTATTAAGATTTTGAGCTTGATCCTTCTTTTGGTTGTGTTAAAGAAATAAAAATTTTTATAAGTTTAATGTTATATAATTTAAATTTAATATTGTAAACATTTTTTTTTTTCAGAAACTCAAGAACGTAAAACTTATGTGTTGGTGAAGTTCTATTATCAAAAGGTACCAATTTATTTTACATATTTCAATTATAAAGTTAAAATATTTATTTAATAAACTAAAATTTTGCTGTTTTTTGTGAATTTGGCAATTAAAATTTTTTTTAATTTCTTTGTTATTACTTTTTTTACAATTGCTGCAAAATATTCCTAAGCTCAGAGTGTGTACCCAATTACTAATAGTTCATTTTCTGAAATTTTTGGGAATATATATATATATATAGGTGTTACAGTAGCAAAGAACTATTATTCTACGTATAAAGATATGAAAAGACTCAAACTATCCAAAATTGTAATCTTATGCCTTTCCTTGTTTGGAAACTAGTGATAATGATATAAAAAGTGAATTAGAGCATTAAATTATCAAGACTTATATTCTTTTATGCATCTAAGTATTTTTTCATTTTAATTATTAAAGAGAATTTAACTTATTTTTCAGCCTTTAAAAAAATTTGGTTTATACAACTGTTATGGAAAGGATAAAAACAAGATATTACTGCACATACTAATTTTCCTAACAAGTAAGCATGCCCATAAACTGAAATGCTTAAAAAAATTAACAAAAAACATAGAATTATTTTGATCAGTATTAAAACATATAGGTAAGGTAACATTCCTACCTAAAATTCAAAAATTGCTTTTTTATTTTAAAAGTTTTTCTGTTTGACTTTTATTTTTTTCAATCTGCAACAGTTAATCATACATTTATATTTATTAGTTTGGAGTAAAGACTGTTTTATCATCAAATGTGACAATCAACAATTATCCAGAAGCAAACATACAGTTTGGCTATATAACAATTTGCAATGAGAACCTACCTTCATCAATAATTTTTAATGGAATTGATTTGGAGCAGAATTACTGGCACTATGACAAAGGATCTCGGGTAAGTTTAATTATTATTTTTTTTAATGCAGAAATGAAAACAAAAGTAAGATTTATTAAGGTCTAATATAACAATTTAATTAAAATTCATATATAGGATAGCCATAGAGCCAGAGTTCATTATATCATTATGTATAGCAATCAGTATTACTTTGTTGGTTTCCACCCAACTATTGATGTGGATAATAGCCATTTAGAAACTAGAGCCTAGTTTACTTAGCTCTCAAGCAGTAAAATATTGACCATGAGCAACCAGCAAGATATAGGTTATGTCTGCCAAAAACATTTTAAGTAGATTTACTGAAAATCCCTTGACTTCCATTTGTTTTATAGTATATTATAGCAATTCTTTATTGACAGAGGATAGACATTTTGAGCAAATTTACAAATTATTACTCTTTAATTTAATTGTGCAATAACTTGATTATACCTGAAGAGTCTCTAGACAAATATTAAGTCTTGATTCTTCAATTATACTGAATTTCCCTCTCATTTATCTGATTATTAAAATATTACAATACTTATATAATTCATTTTATTTTCAGGTTTTACGTCTCAACATTAGTGCCCCAATAACTTCAAAGTTAGAACTAGTGATAAAATGAAATGAATTGCAAGTTTTTAACTTCTGCAATTTTATAAAACATATATATTGAATAGTTATTATGAAGAAAATATTTTTTTAATTGCATTTTTTATTAGATTGTAAATTCTTTATTTTAGAAAATTTTAATTCAACTTTTTGAATACCTATGGAACATATGCACATCCCACTAAATACTTAAAAAATTAAATCAATAACTTTCTTTTTCATTCATTAAAAAAAAAAATTGTAGCAGATCCTAAAATCTTTCAGAAATTGATGTCAGCATTTTCATAAAATTACTGAATCTGTTATATTTTTAATCAATTACAAGTGATTTAAAAATGACTGTCTTGCAGTTAATTTTTAAAGAATGATAGTAGATATATCTTACATATTTCAGAAAGTAATTTTTGGTCTCATATTTTAAATATTTATTAATGAAAATCCAGGCTGATGTCATATGTCTGGTATTATAGAAAGAAAATATTTCAGTATGTTAGGGCTAGCATTTTAATGTTATAAAAATTACACATTACTACTGCTTTTCACTTTTAAAATAAATAATAAAAAGAAACACTGAAGCAATGAATTTTTATTTGTACAGACTTTTATCACAAAAAATGGGAAGGTTGCATACAATATTTCAGCAATTGGGCAACAGCTGCACAGTGCGACAAACATTTGATGAAGAGTAATATAGCCTTTGAAGTGTTCAAGTTACTACAAGAAAAATACACAGAAACACTGTCATGTTACAATAATCTACACTGAGATAAAAATGCACCCACAATGAAAACTTTTCTTATCAAAATTCCATAATCATCCAACACTGAACAGTGGTTTACAAAAAAGATTTCCATTAATGTATATACCAAAATTGCTAATCTAGTCTAGACTACTGTTTATATAAACTAAAAATACCTTTAAAACTTTAACTAGGCCATATATGTTTTGAAAAGTTAATACATGTATCGTCAAAATCAGTATAGAATAAAGCATACAAACATTTAAGCCTTAGAAATTTTTGAGCATTTACTATACAAAAAATTAGCATTAAAAGTTATATTTTCTTTTTGAAAAGTGCCGTTCCTTAATAAAATCAATATAGTATAAAATTACAATGTATAAACAAATTAATAAAATCTTGATTTGCATAATTTTAAAAATTAGCATGACTATGATTAAACAAGTTTTTGTTCTTTTGGCAAATGCAAACTTTAAATTGGAAATTATACAATTTGTTCACATTTAAATTTATCACAAATTTATATTAAAAAGGCTGACATTAAAAAAAGCACCATCTTTTTTTTTTTTTTTTGACTTTGTTGTACATAACTATTAATCTCAAATGATGCACACTCAGCAAACAGATAAAAGTAATCTAGAAATGACAAAAATCCCATAACAGAATATTCAAAATTAATGTAGAATATTTAAATTTTTTAAAATTGAGCTATAGAAAACTGAAAAAAATTTATAAAATATACATGAAATAATTCTCATAAAAAATATTAAAAAAAAAAAAGGTTCATCTTAAACACTATTAATTTGTTTGTATTTCAGTTTGTTACACACTTTACAAGCTGTTTAAGAATATTCAACAGATGGAATAGTCATTCAATATGATAAAACAAAATTTATCTAATCTTGTGTTAGCTGTTTATATACCATAAATATTTCACCTTTTAAAGAGAACAATCAAAACTCAATAATACATTAAAAAGATACTTACCCAACAATCTTAGATATGCTTTATTTTGAAAGTTTGCACATTATTTTTAAAGTGTTGATGCAAATATTTTAATGTATGAAATTAAATTATATATATATATAAAGCTTTAAAATTTATGCTATTCAGACCGAATAAAATATTTTTATTTTGATCTTTCAAGGGTATTTCTTATGTATTTCTTGCAGCATTATTGGAATAAGATGACAGTTGTGCTTTTTAAATTAAATATATATATCAATGGAGGTAATAAAAGGAATTTTATATTGTGAAGAGGAAAAAAATATGTCAGAGATTTCCAATCATTTAGTTTTATGTATGATTTTCAAAACTGTTACACAATTCAACATGTGTCATGAAAAGGTTAAAATATGTTCAAATTTCATACATTAATGACTTAACCAAAATCAAATTTTAGCTAGATTTCTAACTATATTGCTCCTCTAGTGATTATAATACACAATATAATTGTTTAACATTTTTATATAACTATGCGCTAGTATATTTCTTCTAAATATAGAGTAAAATGAGCTCTCAAATTTTTCTTTTATCAAAAAATGAACAAGAATATTATGCAGTCAATTGAAAATCCCTGACTTACATTATAGGAATGTGAAGGGGAGGGGGGGAAGAAGGTTCAACACACAAGCAATAGCAATGACAAAAAAAAAAAAAAAAAAACCTCAATCTGTAAAAATAAATTTTTACTATACTACCATATAAGTTATAGCCCTAAAAGTGAAATAAATATTATTTTGAGCACTGGCAATTAGTATACATTATTAATCACAATTAGTTTGAAAAGAAAGAACATTTGTATTCTTAATATTTTATTCACTGAAATGTTTAAAATAAAGCATTTATAGTTACTTTTATAAACATCTTAAAGTAACTTACTATATTAATATAAAGTATGTCAGTAATTCTTCAAAAAAATCTAACTTCTAAAACAAAAAAAAAAAAAAAGCAATCAAAATATAAATGTAAAATCTTTGTGGATAAAATGAAATGGGAATGGTTATTCTCTGTGCTTTGTTAAATTTAAAATGGAAAAAAAAAACACCTGAGTTAATTAAAAATATACACAAAAAAGGGGATAGAGATCATAAAATAGTGAAGTAACTCAACAAAGACTAGTTTCATGAAGTTTTGGATAAAAAAAAATTACACGACAACTTAATAAAAAAATATTTTGTTCGATGGATATTTTAAATCAAAGCTTCAATTACTAACAAAGAGAAAAATAATATTTGAAACATTCTGAAATGATATATAAATAAATACATACACTAAAAGCAGAAAACTGTATCACTACAACATATTTAACAACTGACCTGGTAAACTTCAAAAAATACATGATGATACACTATTAATTTAAATATATCAAACAATCCTAGAATAATATTTTTAGAAAATTGTAACATCAGGTTAAAGTGGAAGGGGGGAATTAAACTTTTAAAAATACACTAGTCTAAAAATTTTTTACAGTTTAATATTTACAAATAATAATTAAATCTGACAAAAAAAAATGTCAAAATTATCCTATAATTCTGTTTGAAAATTTAGTTTTTCAAAGTAATTAATATGGCAGTAGATTAATGCTATTAATAATTCAGAGTATCTTGTGTGTGAATGAATATTTAAAAAAAGGTCATAACTAAAAATGTTAGCAGCCATCTGAAAAATATAACACTCAATAATTTAATGCATACATATGTAGCATTACATAAAAAGAATTAAGAATAAAAATGAAATATTGAAGCAAGAAAATGAGCATTATTTAGGATATAAATAGACAATGCTTAACTTATCAGTAAGTATTCAACATACAATATTTAATATTTAAACATTTGATGCACTAACTCATTATTTCAAATCAGAGATAATAGGCATCAACTATACATAAAATTTATAACTATCTTACAGTACATAAATAAACTAGTATCACAGTAAATAACTAACAATACATGCATCACAATGAAGCTAATTATATACTTCTATATGGCAATGGAATAACCAAGTGTGTAGGTAAATCAATTAAACTGAAGCAATTATATTGAAAATTATAATTACTTAAAATTTCAGTCATCAAATGTAATTCCTAATTATTTCTTTGTTTACAGAATTTATACATAAAACAAAGTTATTTACTTCCTACTTCTGGAAATAAATATACCAAAACCAAATTCCATATCATCCAAATATACTAATAAATATGTTATAATATTAATATATGTACATAAGTTAGAAAATAAAGTTAATAGGAAATAATTTTTCATTTTTTAAATTAGGAACTTCAAGTGCATCACTTGTCTATAAAAAAGAAAAAATGTTTAATTTATCCTTTTTTTCTTTACTATGCAGAAACATTTTTTCAAATCATATTAAAATTTAATACTCATTATTAATTGTAAATCCTATACACATAATGTTAAAAAAGTTTAGTGAAAATTTTATCATTTACATTACGGAAAATGGCTTTAAATATTTACTTTAAATAACTGCCCTATTATCATTATAATATTTATACATAGAATAGTCTACTGAATGTATATTTTAAAAAAAATCCAGAAATATAACAGAAAATAAATATTAAATAAATAATTTTGAACAAAATATATAAACCAAAGACTGTTGAGCATCATTAATTAATAGATAAGAACAAACTGACATATTCTGAGCGCTTATAACAAGTATTTCTCTTTGAATAATCCACACACAAGAGCCTGTTAATACACTTTACAATACATATAACCCACAATGATTCAGGTATAGGTATAATTTATTTTGGGAAAGATTTAACAGTATGAAAGTTAAAAGATTTCAATAATGGAACTTTCCAAGCTTCAGGTGTGAACTATTAGCTAATATATTTCTTTTAAAATTTGAGCTATAAGTTTTGTACTTCAAAAAGATGACCGATCTATGTATGACATAGAAAAAACACATAAATGCATAACCTGTCAGAAACACAGGTCTATACACTTATTTAATTGAATATTAAATAATGCTATTTTGAGATGTTTAAAAGAGAAACAGTTTTAACTAAATAAGAATCAGATAATAAAGAGATAAAATATAATTAATACTGAAATGCAAAAACTTCATTCAGGTAATAAATTTAATAAACTTACAAGAGTTTAGAAAATAAAGACTGCAATCAAATTAACATTTTTTAAAATTTGTCATTGGAATAAAAAGTGTGGTACTACAGGATTTAATATGACTAAAAGATAGACAAACTAAAGTATTAAATAATATTTTGGGGGGAAACTTAGAACAAGAAAAGAAAATATTTCAGATACACTTAAAATCGAGGAAAATCAAAAACATTTTAACCACAAATTTGGAATGAATTTGATATTCAGAAATTTATATAAAAAAAAATTAACTGATCAAGTAACATGAAATATAAATAGTTTATAAAATTTTTGGGACTTAATAAATGCAGAAGTTAGAAACATGTATTGTACACATAAAACAGCGCTCTTTGGCAACAAATGCCAGTCACTCAAAAAGCACATTCATCAATTGATCACCTGAATATTTATAATAAAACAGTAAAAGAAGTAAAACTTTATCCATTTCTCATGGCTATAAAAGTACAAATTCATAAAATGCAAAATCTAAGAGTTTATAGTTACATAGAGGACATTTCAGTCATGTAAAAACATAAGGTATATATAGTTTAGACACCAAAAGTGACTACACTTCTGCAAAGACTGGTTGGCATTTTTTTCCCCCAACACTGTACTTCAAACAGCGATGAAATGAGCAAGAGAAAAATGAAATGAAAATAAAATACCACACAAGGATGGTAGAAATTCTGCACACTTAAAGCCAAACCAGCACCCTTGCAACAACATAGTCTCAAAAGTTAACAACTTCCAATTATTTAACAGCTGACTAATCATTTACAGCTAAGCTTACTAAATACTGATGGCTTTAAAAATTGATACACTAGTACATTAATCATGAGATGATAGAAAAAAATTGTTTCCTAACAATAAATCATTGACATGAAATGAAAGCGATAATTTTACAAACATGCCATATGATTACTTGGTCACATACATGTAAGAAACAGGGGTGAGCATTAAACTGGCTCTTGTATCTAAATCACAAACTTATGTTTTAATGTAAAGTACTTTCTTATTAAGTTTAAATCCTCATTTGTAAAAAAATAACATGTTCTTGAAATGATTTAAAGCTAAACAATATAAATTTAGATAAATATATATAGATAAAAAGAGTAGTGTGGATGATTCATATCCAGAAATAAATTGTGAAAATGATATTTAAACTGCAATAAGTTTTTTTTAATACTTCAGTAAAAAAAAGCAGACAGCAACTATTAAAATTCAAATTACGTCTTTTTTTCTGTCTCAAAAGACTTAGTAAATTTAACTACTACTACACATAATGTTTCCTGTTCTGTAAAACTTACTTTTGTTTTCAATTAAAATACAGGTATCATTTTCTAAAATATAATTCAACTAGGATTAAATCCTTCTCAAAGCAAAATAAATAAAAAGAATTTTTTAAATACTAACTCTAGTTATGTAAAGTATTCTTCATTGTCAACTAAAAATTATGCCCACCCCTGCTCAGTAATAAATGCTGGCAAATAATTTTTAAACAAATAAATACCTTAAAACTCTAAGAAAAGACTGTGAATGATGAAGCTGTATAAAAGGTTTAAATATACAACAGGATATAATTTAAACAGCTAGACATTCTTCCAAGATAAATCAAACAACAAAATAATACATGCTAAGCTTTATATGTACATTGAGCAGTGAAAGAGGAGAAGACACTGCTTATGCTTCTACTTGCAATCAAAACCTATGTGCGACATTTAGTATACAAAAATTTCAAAATTTAAGAAAAAAGCTGTGGTTAACTCAGCACCACTAGTGATTGAAGTTTTGTATGTAAATCAATCTGACCACAAATGTAAAAAAATAAGAAAAATTTCAACGAAAAGCAAATTATAATTAAAAAAAAAATTAGAATAATGAAATAGCATATAACTGTACATTTTTTTCTTTTTCAGAAAAATAATCTTCCTAACTCAATGTTAGACAGTGCAAATAACACTTAAATAATATTGCAACATTCTGCTACCCAGACAATGGGAAAAGTTAAGAGTCAGGGGAAAACATTCAACTTGTATATGGCAACTGATTCTTAAAACATTCAAACTAAAATTGCATGCACCTACTTTGAGCATACATTCCCATTAAGACACTGATATCAGAAATATAAGGCTTACTCAAACATGATTCACTTTGGTTTCATACTAACTCCAGAAGAAAAAAAAAAAGTTATCAACTCCTCATTCAGCAACTCCCCTGTGACTGTGCTCCTCTTGAATTCAGGGGGGTGAAATGGGTAATGAAGAACAGAAACAAGATAAAGGTCCCATCCTCTTGTACTAAATCTTGGAGTCCTTTCTTCAGCTTCTAGAACTTGGTGGCACAGGTGAGATCAGCATCCGGCTGGGGAGGAAGGTGACATTCAGGCCTGGTAGTTCATTTTAGATACCACATGCCCCATGAGATGTCCCCCAGACAACTGGTCATACTGAGGCATGGAGAGGGACATTGGGGTAAGTCACAGAACAGATCAAGCAAACTAAACGTCAAGTGCAACACAAAGTGCAAGGCAGCAAGCATTTCCAGTGGTTGATAACATTACATTGCATTTTCCTACCCTGTACATAGACTATTTATCGCAAGAAAATTTATGAAAACTACTATTTTTGTCTAAATTGTGAATTTATGGCAAGTCATTAGAGTCATGCAAGTGTGTGAGAGAGTTATTTTTAATATGAGAGAAGGGTAGAGTGTGTAAGAGAGTTATTCTTATTATGAGAGAAGGAGGGTATATAATCCAAGAGTTATGCTTGAATTTGTGCATTTGAATAAGAATAGAAGTTTATGAATATTTTCTATAAATATAATGCACTCTCTTAAGGTAATGCATGTTAAATATATGTGCAGCAATGTGAATGATGAATCAAAATACTTTTGTTGAATACAATGCAATCCATATGTATTCATGTGTGTATGCATACACAAACTCCTAAAGATAAGTAAATTGTATTGTACATATACATTCTTTTAGACTATGAGGTACTGAAATAATAATAATAATAACAAGAGAAAGAAGAGCTGTTAAATGTTTTTGAGTAATATTGAAGAAGCAATTCTATACAAGAGTTAGTAATGTTATATTAATTATGGACTGACAGATATTTTTAAAAAAGCAGTAATTACTATTTACTGAAAGAATACTCAGACAATGTTTAAAGCTATAAAATAAAAATAAAGGAGAACTACCTCTTAGGAAATTTTTATAATGCCTGTAATGTCACATTAATGATCAATGCCAAAACTACAAAAATACAGTTTTTTTTTTTTTAATCAAGCTGAGATGCCTTATTCAATGAACTACAGCAAAACTTTGACTGAAATGTAAATAAATCAATGTGAAAAAAGAAAAATATAAACTATTGAAGACAGAAAAATGTCAAAAGACCAAAGATTATGCAACTCAAGACAGCATTCTGCTGATTGCATTAACGCAGTCCCTTTAAATTGCAAAATATTGTAAAACATGTACTAACAAACTAAACATTTTTTTTTGTTAAAAAGAATAAGCTCTACATAACCAATGAATCCACAATGGATGCATATAATGAGGTTCATCCTCAGTTTTAAAGTAATTTTTTTCAAATGGACACTAAAACTCACAAAATAAAACTGGTTTTTTAGCATCTTTCATTTAAATGCACTTGGTCCAGAAAAAAAAAAAATGTAAACAGTAGTAGGTATGGGACAGCCAGAAACATTTTTTTGAATGCAAAAAATAACAACAAGAATTAAGTATCAAACAAGATTGATAACTATCAAAAGAATATTAGTGGTAATTGTTAGATCACAACTAAAAATGTATAACTCTTCCTTCCTAGTTTATTGATGTTTATTACGCGAAATATTTCTACATTTATAAATGTGTGCATCAACCACTGGACTTCAGTGCACTAAATATTTTTGTTCTTAAGAATAAATAAGACACGACAAAATTCATGCACATGCAAAACTAAAAGAAATATAATTTAAAATGCAAATATACTAAAGTTATTACTACAAAGAAAGAAAAAGTAAAAGAATTAAAATACCTTAGTCCACAATCATGCTAAAAACACAAATTATGACTTTCTAATTTCCATGATCTTTAGGATAAAAGATTTTTATTTAAGTGACATTAACATAAGCAGTTTAGATTATTTTATTTTTAAAGATGCAATACTACTGCAATGAATTAAAGTTAATATGCTAACTGCACAGGAAAAATAATTTTTGACTACAAGAAAATTTACATAGAATTGTGTATTTGATTGAAGTTTAAAGACTGCCAAATTGTATTGTGAGCATTTAATGAGTTAGCTGCTATGATTACAATTAATTGTTATAATCTATTCCTACTTCCCAGAAATAATTCTTTAAAAAAAATTAATGAAAACCAAAAGAACAGCAATTTCTTTGGAGAAAATAATATAAGGCTGTTCTTTATAGACTTTAAGGGAGGGAGTAAGTTTTAAAGGCTTTAGGATTTTGAACAAATGTTAGTCATTTTTTGAAGAAATGATAAGTAATTAGACTGAGATCTTAGAATCAATTTCAAATGGCTAATATTCATGTCACTAGTGGGAACCTACAAAATTAGGCTCTGAAAGGCAGCACCCTAGAATATTTGGCCATTACCTGGGAAACATTTCTAAAATATGTTAATATAGTTTATAAATGTGATAGGAATTTGGTGTTAGAAAACATTTTCTTAATTTCAGACAAAAAACCACAGAAAATATCTTTAAATTAAGATTATGCAAAAGCAATAGTGGAAAAAAAAAGTAAAAGAAACTAGGAGTTCTTCACATATCATACAAATTATTTATTTATATATCACATATATTACTTACCAATTGCCTTATATTTTAATAGAACATTGAAATGAAAAATTGAAGGAAAATTAATTCAACATGTAATACTTTATTCCTATATTTAAAATACAGAATTTTTTTATTCCATTTCAGTAATAATATTGAATTTTATATAGAACATCAATTAGACTAGATGCAATCCTGATTTTGGAGTACAAAAGTAAAACTATCATTTATTTGATACCCTCCCACCTTCAACTTATAATTTTACACCTACAAATATTAATATGAAGAGAAACATTATTTAAATTTTAATAATACATTAAATTTAAAAAGTAAAAGATGCTATACATTTGTCCATATTTAAAAAAAAGTAGATCAAAATGACTTATGAAAGATTTAATCCTTTACAAAATACTAAAATAACAAATTTTATAATACTTTCAAATTCTAATGATCCTAGAATACCATAAACCACACTTTCTGTGATTTCTTCATAATAATGAAACCAAATAAATTGTACAAATAGCATTCATTTAATCATTTAATAAAGATTAGAATTTAGCCAATATTTTCAAAATGATCTTGAAAATTTTGAAAGCCAGCTGCATGCACACAATCTATGCCAGGAAAGGAATATTTTAATGTAAGAAATATCAGAGAAACAGGCATGGAAAATTCAAAATTCATGCAATTCATGCAATTTCATTTTTACAGAAGAAAGATTTAGGAAAAAATAAATGTTTCAAAACCATAAAATTAAAAGAACAACAGGGGAGAATTATGACAAAATTTAAGTCATAAGAATTTAGAAAATACCCCAATATAAGGCAAATAAATTTCATAAAAACTTGAATAAATAGATTTTTAAATATTTTTGTCAATTATTGTTTGAAAAGTTTAAATGATATATACAAATATAACAAACACTAAATATACACACTAGAAGGTACACAAATAGTGAATACATTTTTAAAAAATGAACACAATGAAGTTACATTTGGTCCTTTATTATTCTACTCTAACTATTTGTGTTTCAGTTATATTAATTTCTAAAAACATCAAAATTAGTCTTTATATAAATGAGTTTGTAGCTTCAACCACAAAAACTACAATTTCATACTGCAAAGGACAAATAAACTTTAAAATTAGCTGAGTAGTATTGAATTATATCATACAATTTATAAAAGTTCAGTAAACTTACAAATAAAAGTAAGATTACATTGCTTTGATTTTGACTTTCAGATATTATTAATGATTATATGAGATTAAATACTGGGGGAAACCTCAATCTCATTCAAACCATAATAATCTTTGATTAGTATAGAAAGTCGTAATTTTCAATCAGTTTTTATTTTTAAACTTTATAATGTAAAGCTTATTTATTTTTTTAAATCTATATAATGATTATATCCCAGGTTCTCATTCAATGGCTTTTATTTGATGGGATATTTTAAGAAACCAATTGACAGAAAAAATGTTCAACACTTATGTACAAAAAATTAAGCAAAATTAGAGGTATAACGTTAAGAAAATTATAAAACATTCAATGCATATAAGTTTCTATACACAAAACTTCTGAAGCTAAAAAATCCTGGGCTATATGTTCTTATGTATCCACTGTTTGTGAACCATTAAATAAACAAAATAAAAAGCTAAAGAATAAAAACTAGAACTTACATTGTTATACTAAAAATTAAATTTGAAAAACACAATTCTGAGGGTAAAAATGGTAAAATGTTAAACTTGTCATTATAAATCTTTAAATACACTTGAACAGTTTATCATTCTACTCTATTAATATCTAATTTGTTCATGAAAAATAAAGAATTTTTTTTATTATTAACTCACTTGAATACTTAGATGATGATATCTAGGAATTAACTCATCTGGGATTAGCAATGCTTCAATTGCAATTAAGAGAGTTAAAGAAAAACAGAGGAAATATATCTCGATTTTTTATACTTGGTTTCAAACAAATGAGTGAAACATTCTTTATATGCAATTATAGATGCAAATACTGAAATATACTATAGCATTTAAATTTTTTTTATTGACATTTTTAAGATTACTTTTCTGCCATTGATTATCTTATAAATAGTATCATTGAATTTATATTCTGCCTATTTATAGCTCCAAAATTTATATATATATATATATCTTTAACTGTTTATAATGTAAAAATTTAAGTTTCAAAAGTAGCAGATAAAACTGCAAATAAAAAGCAAATTATAATTTTTTTAGAAATTAATGTAAATAAATTATGAAATAGCAAACTATTACAATGTAAATATAATGAAAATTAAATATAACTAATCTTCTCTGTTAGACTTTTTACATTTAATCTAAAATTACCCATTTCTATTTGACAATGTTCAAGACCAGAATACTGATTTGAAAAAAGAAAGTAATGCTTTGAAAAGAAACATTGAAACTCGTAAGAAAATTATATGCACAATTTTACATCTAAATACAAAGTAAATCATACTACATTTACTTCAATAGTTTAATGATTTGCTAACAATATTAAGCTAAAAATATCAAATATGACGCTAAAAATTTATTTCACACTTAAAGTTTAAAATAACTTACTGCAGGAGGTGGTGTATAACGTCCATGTAAATAGTTATGATCTTCATGGGTGCCAGGGTGCCCATTTCTATTAACAGAATAAAAAAATGTTTAAAATAAACATTAGTCTTTTTAATAATTAACAAAAATATAACAGAAAATTGATCCATTTTTAAATTTGAGTATTATTTTAAGACTATGATCATAAGAATGACCATAATATATATGAAAAATCCAGAGTTAACTCTGCCTAAAAATTAAAAGAAAGAATATAAAAATCACATGAATTTTCTTTTAATTTAAATGATTTCTATTCAAGATCATCTACTGTTATTCAGAAAGTCTTTACACATATAACTATTAAGCAATATGCAAATTTCTGTTACTGCTAAGTCCAAAACATAAACTTCAATTCAATATAGGATTTTCAGAAAGCCAGTTGCATATAATTACTGAATTATCAACCCTCCACTGGGTTTAAAGAGTGATATATCTAATAACTTAAAAACAATTTTCTCTTGAAGGTATATGAAATAATTATATACTTCTCCAATTTGCAATGTCATTCTTGAACAGCTTTTATTAAAACTATATCAAATAATTATAAAAGTTTACATAGTAGGATTAAAAAATTTCCATACTGAAGCTGTAGCTTAAAAAATATTAGTTGTAAAATAACTACAATTAGCATTTCTTTGTAACTACATTCTTAGTCTCTTATTATAAAAGAGGTTTGATTCAAATAACATGATTGTTGGCTTCCCATGGTGTTGTACTGTAGACTGATATACTTAGTAACTGGTAACTGAAATAAATGTGTAGGATGTGTTGAGACATAGTTCTCTGCATTTTAAAAGAGATCAAAAAGTAATTCAATAGGAAATAGAGGGAGACTCAATTTTGGCTGTTTGTTCACAAAGATATTTCCCCCTACCTGTTAACAGAAACAATAAATGGTGTTTCTCATATTACCCTAATCCAAGAAAGAGCTGGCAATGTGGAAATCAGCACTACCTCCAAGTAAGCAGAAATTCTTTAAAAAGGATTTATTCATTCATTCTGAAGAGGAAATTATGTTAGAGGTGTATTTCAATATTTAGAGCAATGTGCATCTGCAATTTATCCTATAAACAAGAAATATTATGTAGACACCCTGTTTTGTTTGCACAAGTTAACGTAAAAAAAGAGGCCAAAATTGGACAGTCAGGTACTTTTGTGAGACAATGCTCCTGCTCCTTGATTCCTCCTTGTCTCACATATTTTTGGGAAAAGTGGGGGAGGGGGGGTTATATGTCCCTCTTGCATCCTGTAACTTCAGCCTATATCCTGAATATTGCTTGGAGGGTCATTGATTTGATTCCACAGACAAGATTAAAATGTCATTGTAGGCTACATTAAAGAACATAGTTAAATTTAAATTCTAGAAGTATTTCAATGACTTTTAGAAGTAATGACAAAAGAGTGTAATTATTTTAAGAGTCTTATTTTGATGTCTCACCATTTTAATTGATAATATTTTTAAAGATACAGATTCCACCTGTGAACTTTTGAATCCTACTTAGTATTCAATATGACAATAATAAATATTCTTATGAAAATATAAATACAGTCAAACTCGTTTATAATAATGAACTCCCAATTTAACAAAAACCTAGTTTAATAAGTAAAGGTAACAAAAATGGTATGTTTAGTGTTAAAAACATATAAAAAGCTATTTTGCAATAAAAAGAAATTAATAAATTATGAAACTCGTTGAAAATCTTCTTTTTCTCATTGACAGAAACTACTAAAGACAGGAGACAACAAGGAACAAGGTGACTCAAAATGTTTATCTGTTAATTACTTAGAAGTTGCAGAATCTGAATCCCAAGACTATATTATGATGATGAACTGGTTGCATCATAAATCTCAACTGAAGAAAAGATAATTTTGGATATAAAGTACTCTCAAGAGACATCCCCTAATGTAGAAGCTGAAAAAGTGATGATGAATAAATAATAGAACCACCAAAAGCTATCTCCCATGGAATGAAATATACTGAAAAACTATAAACTTTCTTATCAATAATGATAATATATTCCTTGCCATGAGATATACACCAAAAGAAAGGCAATTAAAATCCCAATGAGACCAATATTCTTTTGTTCAAACGAATAAAAAAGTACCTTAATTTATTTTTTACTTTGATATTTTCATGTATTTGGATTTTTACAAATACTTGGATTTAGATAAGCAAATTCTCCCAGTCTCCTTGTCTTCATTATAAACGAGTTCAATTGTAATTTATTTAGACATTGACATTTCATGAAAGAGAAATCACACGGTAAAAGCAACATAATAAAATAGGCCTATTCAAAATATGAAAAGCTCAGTGACACTGTCACTAATAATTTGCAAATGCAGTGACTGAAGAGCTATTTTTAAGTAAAGAATGTGATCAGAGAAGCAGAAACTATGCAAGGTCATGCATCTAATAACAGCAATGGAGTATTTTAAGTTTCTGAGTATCCAATGGAGGGTTAAACTCTATATGATTATATACATGAAAATTGGCATAAAATAAAAAATATTTTAAATTAAAAACTAAATAGTTAAAAATGCTTTAGAAATTATTACAAATACAGATTGCAAATAGGTTTAAAAAAATTACACAGAAATAATGTAGGAAGGTGTTAGTAAAGCAAACACAAGCAAAAGGCAAAATGATTAATTGGGTTATTTTACCGTGCTTCTATTTCATAAACATTCACAAACAAAAATATAACACATCAATAAACTGAGGAAAGGAATTTCATTAGAATAAAACAAAATTGCTATTAAACAAAAATATTGAGATCATTTATTGAATTTTCTACTTTGAACTGCATTTTTAACTGTTATATTTCTACAACTTTCCAGGATGAGATGTCTACTATAATTCAGTAGTAAATCAATTTTAAAAAAATTGAAGCTAATATTTACATTTCAATTGCAGTTAAAAAAATAACCAAAATACTCAAAAACATATTTAAAAAAAGTTGTTAATATAAAAAAGTTTTAAGTTTGTTGAGAAAACTGTAAAAAAAAAAGAAAAAAAAGTTAATTAGAAAGAAATTGCAACAAAACAAAAGCTATATTACAGTAGTAAGTACATAGTTCTGAAATGCACCAAACATAACAGCAGAGTATATCTTTAATCAAATGAAGGTTATCTACTGATGTGTTCAAATTAACTTATTCTCAGTTTTTATTTTGAAATTCCTCATATACATGCATGAAACATGCAAATAAATTCTACATTAGAATCATACATTTAGTTTTATGGATACTCAATAAAATAGATAATAGTATATAGGTTCATACAGATATTTGAAAGTGAAATTAAGGAATTTTTAAAAACTTTTAAGGAGTCTTTGGATTTTTAAAGTACCTCTCTGAGAAAGAAAATTATGAATGGCAAAAACGTATTCAGATTTATAACTTTTAAAAAATTTACATGAAGTTACTTCAGTTATAAAATTTTCATAAAATATACTCTCTTTGCAGAAATCTTTAAATAGCCAATTCAAATTCAGGCAGACTTGCAGAAATATCCCAATCAGTAAACAATTTTATTTTCTAAAAGTATTTAAGATAATGAAACTGCAACTACTAATGAAATTTTTATTTGTAGCTCTGAATAACCAATGCTTGCACATTGCAATTGAGAGATGGACTATCCATTGATACATGAAAAAACTTAGAATGATTTGACATTTTAGAAGAGTTCTCTTAAAATATTTTTTGCAATAGAATGTCCTTGCAGAATTAAAATATCTTGTTAAAACTTCATCTTGTAGTGGGCCATATAATTTCTTGGCAATGCAATTAATCCAGCTTTTATTTTTAGTGATTTATTTCAATTAGACTGGTGTTAAATAGTTGAAGTCTCAATATGAAAAATGAGAAGAGCAACTAAAATTAAAGAATTTTAAAGAGTTTAATTGTATAAAAACTATGAAGTATTAAATTGTCTGTGAATTGTAATAATTTTTAAATACCAATTGTCAAACCTCTAATTAGAATTTAATCCTTTTTTTTATATAATGAATACCTGGAAAACTAAATTCAAGTTGTAAAAGTGGAAATTTAACTAAATTGAAAAATACTAAACAATTAAAGGCTCTCTGAATATATTTTATAGAAGAGTAATCCTAATAATCAAGTGGATTTTGAAGACAGTAACTAAAAAAAAAAAAAAAAAAAAAACTAAGATTGGATTGAAAAAATGAGATAATTATTTTCTTTCATTCCATATAGATTTCAAGAATCATTAACAAACTCTGTAATATATATACACATTATACATATCTTAGGTAATGTAAATGACATAAAATGGATAAACTCTAAACTTCACCATTCCTTTTGATCAAATTAATCACAACAAAGTTTGAGACACTACAACTCACTAATTAAAAATTGTCTTTAACAGAGAGGACTAATTGATTTATATCTCACATCATTCAATATAAACTGAAAACACTAGAAAATTTAACATGGTAAAATGAATTCTTGATAACCAAATATCAATTATAATTATTAAGCTTTCAAAAATTTTAACTTACATTAGTCTTATATGAACACAATACATATATTTTTTCTGAATTTATTTAATTATTACAACCGAAGAATCCCCTTTCTTCATGGAAAAAACTGATTTAGAGCAAACATTTTTATTTTCTTTATATATTTCAACAAGAGACGAATGTATTTTTCAATGGACACTCCTGTATCAAGAGAATTTATGTCTCAACAACTATGAATTCTGATATTACCTATTAAGTACTGTAAAAGAGAATTATTTATTCATCCAAATTCTTTATAATTCATCTCTCCTATGGATTAAAAAATAATGGTCCAATGAATGTAAAATTTCATAAATGACATAAAAAATAAAAACAGAGAGAAACAGCCCATCCCATCAATAAGATAAACCTATTCTCACCCTGGACTGTTAATTTTGGTTAACTGTAGACTGTTAATGTCTGTTGATTTTATTTTTAATCCCTTTTAAAATACATAATTATTTTTCTATAATGAATTTCTTTTTCTCAGTTCCAGGAAAGAAATTTATCAATTAATGGAAAAAATAGCATGAGAGCATTTTTAAAGTGCAGAAGCACAAGAGACTGAGATAGAAGCTCACAGAGACGCATAGAAGTAAGGGGTCTGGGGTGGGGTGTGACTGGAACGGGGTCGAAAACCAGTGCTTCCATACGTCTCACGATTTCTTCTAGTATTCATCATTGCTGAAGTTCGAGGGAGAAAGGGATCTTCTTCATCGATATGTTCCGTAGGTGGCCTACAGTGATGATCAGGAAGGATTCACAGGAATAAATATAAAATCATAAACAAAATGCATGCATAAGGTAGTCAAAACATATACAACATGCTCAAAACATGAAATTATTAAATAAAATAAAAGAGGTGAAAATAAGATAGTAAAATATTAATGTACATTCCATACATATTATATACATAACAAAATCACAGAGTGTCATCAAAATCTACAAACAATAAAAGAAAAGTACATATGCATTCACAAAATCAAAAATTCATATCTCGAAAAAAAAAAAAAAAAAAAATTTCAAATGTTGTCATTACATGCAAAAATATAATTGAGTTCATTCTTAGTATAAAATACTAATAGCCATAAACTAAAGATTTTAATTTTAAACAATATTGTTAAAGAAATTCTTGTATGTATTTCTAACTTCTTTAAAAAAGCATTTACTGAATGTGTGTGGAGAGGGAGTAAATGCTAGGAATTTGCCTTATTTCAGCTTAGATTTAGCAAATTTTCTTTACAAGTTAACACAGCAGATCACGCTATTCTTTATATCTAAACAAATCATAGGATGTTATTCTAGTTTGGTTGACATGCCAAACAGCTGAATGTAATGCACTAAAATATGTAAATGTTTAAAAAATTTAAAAAAAAAACATGCAAATTTAAAACATTTACTGATAATTACGCAATAAAAAAAATAAATAAAAGTACATTCCAATAGAGTTAAAACACAAGTTTTTTCTTCTGTTTTAAATAAAAATGCATGCTAAGCATACACAAAATTTAAACACAGTCACTTTGCTTAGGCATTGCAGTTGTTTCCACAGTAATCAATCCTTGAAAATTTTATGGTTTCCTCAGGCTATTTTAACTTTTTTGTTAAAATGTTTATTATGCTCTCAAGTACATTTAAATATAATTAACATAAAAATCTATTTCACTGCTCAGTTTTTCATTAATATAATTTAATCTATCTTCAGGGAATAGATGGATACTTAGCTGCAAGGTACAATAGAAATAAAATTGAAAAATACAAAATTAATTTTTGACTTTATCAGAATAATGTGCATTGGAGTATTTTATCTCACAGTTAAACCATACTATAACAAGTATTCTTCAAAAAATAAGTCAATTATAGTTATTCCAAATTGAGTATGGCCCTACCTACAGATTTAGATGCACCTGTATTATGAGAGAAGAGTAATTTGAAGAAAAATATATTACTGTAATTTATAGTGTGGTTTACAGTAAATACAAATGTTAATTTAAAATATCATAAACTACATTTAAGATATCAAATTGCTAAATACAGGAATAAAACAATTGATTACAAAATACAGAATTTTGTTTAAAAATTAAAAAAAAAAAAATTATAGAAAATACAAACTTATATATAATAGTTTACAACATTTTGTTGTTTAACACTAAAAAATAAACAGTTATGAGTACAAATCTGTAGCTATTATTTTCCCTTTATCAAATGAATTAAATGGCATTTACACTGCAAAATAATTTAAGAAGTCCATTAATTTATCTATACATTAGTGCATATAAATTAGGAAGCAAATAAGTCATTTGTATTCATAAAAATTTTAGTTGTTCTTTGTTTGATCTAACAATTAATATGATTTCATATCTTGCAGATAGAAAGACTTTGAGAAAATATATTGCTACAGTAAAATTTCTTGATTCTTACTTTTTCCTGATGTGAATCCATGTATGTGAGGCAACCCAAATAAGAACTGTGAACAAAAGTCCACTACCAACAGCTGATACCAACATAAAAGCAGTTCCTTCCCTAGAAGCAAGAATCTAAGCTTAAAATATCATCACAAAACTAAGATCAAATATATAAATAAAATATTTTGAAAAGAAATATAACAATGAATAGTATGTGTGTTTGTATATATATATATATATATATATATATATATATATATATATATATATATATATATATATATATACACACACACACATTTACTGTTTATTGTTATGCATATATATATATATATATATATATATATATATATATATATATATATATATATATATTTTCACACATATACTACAATATTTGACACTAATTCATAGCACTTAATAGTGTCATATAGTATCATAATGCAAATGTTATGATGTATATTTTAAACTGCATGGATGAGTATGTATTTATATATAAATATATATATATATATATATGACATGAGGTTTTTCTCTCATCTCAAAGGCAGTTCAGAGTTGATAAGTCAGCCTGAAGTCATGGAACTGTAGATGAGTGAAAATGAAATGTTTAATTTAAAAATATATAAATAAATGTTTAACATTTTAAAAAAGTTTTATTAAACATCGATAAATGTTTAATTTAAAAGTATCAATACATGTATATACCTAATTACACATAAACATACAGTGTGCTACAAAAGTATAAGGCCACTCAAAATTTCCATACAACTGCAACAAAAACCACATTAATTTTCCAAGAACATATGTAAAATAAAAAAAAATTTTTGGAGTTTATTCAATTAAGAAAACATACACAGATTATATATATATATATATATATATATATATATATATATATATATATTGTGCTTAAAGATTATTTGAAAGTTTCAGCTAAATGAAAAGCACAAAAGCAAAACTAATTTCTAACTACTTTATACACAAACTTGCTAAGCAGTAATACTGTTATAAACAAGATTACTGGATCATTATAATCATCCTTAAAAATTACTAGTAAGAAATATATACGAATATTAAAAATCAAACAGCTCACAGTGTTTCAGTGCAAGCGGCTTCCAAAGCAGTCTTGTATTCACCATTTACATAGTTACACTTGACTACATCAATAATTGAATCCAACAATGTTTCAGTTTGGCTTATATGATCTGATAAATGATTGAGAGTTTCCTCAATCTGAAAGAAAAAGATATTTTATTAATAAAAAATTTAGTTTACTTCTATTTTAATACATGAAATACAAAATACAAGAACAATTAATGTCAATTTTTTTTTTTAATTATGCCTGCTGAGGCTCATCTCAAGCATGTGATGTCCGACAGTCCAATAAATGAAAGAAATTCCCCAAGAAGGTAGGGACATTTCCGGAAATGATAAAGCAAAATCACTCTGCACAGCCGAACAAGTGAAAATATGGTCTCCCGTCATGGGAGTAGAGGTGAAAAAGAAACAATGAGAGGAATCTACTAAGTGAAGCCGTATTAGATGATTCCGAAGATGATTCCTCAGCAAGTCATGGCCAATCCTGATTCTAAAATGAGCCACCCTAATAGCTCTGGGAAGAGGGAGGCCTACTCTCTTATTTATGAGAGATGACCATCTCTAAGAGGACATGTCTCTGAAAGGACAGATATTAGTTTTTTTTTAATATAGTCTCTGATGATTCTCTTTATATTCCTAAAAGAAGCACCAACAATAGGCTGAACCAAATCACAACCCTCCTTGGTGAATGTGTCAGTACATCCATTGCCATAGACATTGCAATGAATCAATTGTAAAACCATATCAACCCCTGAATCGATCAAAGAGCTAATTCGATTTTTACACTCAAATTCAAAGGGTGTTATGGTTAAGTTATATGGGGTAATGGTTTAAATGGCAGCCCTGGAATCAGCAATAGGAGTTGAGAAAGCTGCACTAGTAATAAGTCAAAGGGTACAGTTTTGGACAACATCTAATAGGGATAGGGTGATATTTGAAGCTGATATCAAAATCTCTGTACAACAGTCAATTACTGGATGAATAAATGAAGTGTAGGTAGTCATGAGTACTTCTTGAGATGACTCCTTTTTTCCACCAGCATTCTCTTTAAGTTGCCTAGACATGAGGCTACTCTTGCAGTGCTACTTGAAACCTGTTTGTTCTTATTTAATTTTTGATCAAAACAAACCCCAAATAAGTTGCACTGTCTTTTCTGTATAAGGATATATCTTTATATTTCAGATTTATCACATGTTCTTTGGTGCTTAAAGAAAAAAGTTTAAACATGGTTTTTTCAGAATTAACCAAAAATTAATATTCATCTGACTACTTTGCCAAAACGTTTAAAGCAGAGTTCATAGTTGTTTCAAATTTGGAAAAATCCCTTCCAGTTGTCCAAAAAACAAGATCATCTGCATAAAGCAAAGTTTGTACAATAGGCATAGAATCTTTAAAAACATCAATTAGATCATTAATAATAACATTAAAAAGGATAAGACTTAAAACAGACCCCTGTGGGAGGCCATGTCTTGTTTGCCTAAAACCAGAAAAACAGCCATGTAAAATTACATTATTAAACCATTGGCCCAAAAAGTACTTCCATTTAAAAATATTTCCAGAAATTCCAAAATTTATTAGCTTTTTCAGGAGCAGATCTCTCTGGATTCGATCAAAGGCAGATTTAAAATCAGCAAATACAGCAAGGGAGCTCTGCCTCTGATGAAAACCATTCTTAATGCACTGTGAGAAGCATGTAACTTGTTCAGTAGTGAATCCCTTTCTAAATCCAGTTTGCCTCTCAGAGATATATTGACAGGTATCCAGAAAAAACTGCAGCCTGTCTACAACCATCCTCTCTATCAATTTGCCGAGATTACACATTATAGAAATTGGCTGAAAACTTGGTAATTCAGTCAGTGTGTCAATCATAAATAATTTTTACATGTACATGGCAGCAAAAACTATGCAAACTTTTTAAGAACATGCTAAATAAAAACAATACTTCAGTATATTTCCTTCATGAAAAATTTACTAATTTATATTAAATGTGCTTAAAATATCATTTGCTATTAATAAAAAAAGGGGGGAGGGGGGAAACGTTACATTATTTCAACTTTAAAAACTTAAGTATCTTTAAAAATTAAATTACTATTGAATTTTTTTAAAACTAAATGTTTTAAAGAAATAGTAAGTTATAAAAATTTAGCTGTTAGATGCACTTGACTTAGCACTCAAAAATAAACTATATTAGGTTCTTAGCTTTTGTGGCCTATATGGGTAAAAAACTTGGCTGATTAGCTAGGTAAACCAAGTTCTAACCTACTATAACTTTACTGTTATCTTATTTTATTGATAACAAAAATTATTAAGGTTGGTCTTAGTATTGTACTGATGAAGCCCTGACAGTGGAAAAATCCCAGGACACTCATAATGAATAATCCTGTCTCTCCTGATTTAATTAATTCTGGATCTGGCCTGAATTCTTATCTTAAAACTACTTGTAATAACATGTCTACAAATGGTATATTCACAAACTCGTCTATTTTGTGGTTGTTCAACATGATTAATGATCATATCTTTGCATTCCCTGATCTTAATTTATGAGAATCAACCTCACATGCTTTTATCAAAGATGGATTTAATGGTGGAAAAGCCAAAGATTAGCAGAACTTAATAAGTTTATAAGTGTATACACAAACATATATGTGTGTGTACTAAATGTTTATATACCTTTGTTCTTAAAAAATTATAAAAGAAATGATTAACCATCCCAATTTAAGCAATGTTTGCGAAGTATCACTTAATAATTCCTTAAGTATCTAGAAATTTTATTTCATTCAAAAAAATATTGTTTTTAAATCATTTTTTAACAGTAAAATAAGATTAAACTTCAGTACCTCATTAAAAATATGCAACTAGTAATTGAGTTAATAACTTTATGAATCCCTTTTTTAACGATCTATAAAATAAGGAAAATGACTTCAATAAACTTTTATAAAATACATTAAGAACACTTTCTTAAATTTAAAAAAAAATCTATAAAATGACAAAAATATACAAAATTTTACCACTTGAATCTTGTCTTGCAGAATTGGCATCGCAAGATCAATAGTCTTATTCATCTGATCTAAGGTATTTTTGACATTTTTCAAAGCCATAGTACCTTCAGAGATTGCCTACAGAGAATATGTATGAACAAATAAATACAATTCAACCATTAAACATCACTAAAATTAAGTACACCTTTTAATATTATTATCATTAATAGAGAAAAGAAAATCCAATATACTAATAATTACTTTAATAGTCATTTGAGTAGAATAAAATATAAAGGACTTAATACAAAAATAAAAATTCTGTTTACAAAAACATAATTTTTAAATGTCTAAATAAAGGCATACAAAAGATTTTTGTTAACTTCAGGCTTTGGAATTTTTTTTTCTTCTAATAGTTTTCATTGGTAATTAAAAAAAAAAAAAAAAAAAAAAAAAAAAAAAAACTAAACATAACACAAAAAGATTTCTGAAAAACTAAACACTTCTAATTTAAAATAAAAATTATATTAAGGTTAATTTCCTCACATCAGAACTATAGCTGGATGATAATTGAATTTTAATTAGTAACTAGTTTACCAAATATTGATATATAGTATGTTCTAATATATATCCCTTTGTAGAGTTGTAGAGTTGCAAATATAAGTGTGTTCTGTATAAAATAATAAAAAAACACACATCAATGTGTGCATTGACTATCTAGAAAACAAAACTTCAATTCATCTTGATACATAAATTTAAATTTTAACATTTTTTCTTAGATAGCAATTTCCCTATATAATTGATCTAAAATGCATGTTATTCAAAAGTTTAAAAAAACGAAACAAATTAAATTACTCAGGTGAAACAAAAAAATTATTTAATTAAATGACGAACTAGAATAATTAAGCACATAATGTTTTAAGCCATGAATGATAAATACAGAGTATTTCAGGTAATTCTTTCCTTAAAACAAATAATAAATAAATAAATAAATAAAATTCAGTAAATATTTTTAAAAATTACACAACTTATGTAAAAATAGAACTTACAATGAAAATGAAGCAAAAAGGAAACACTACTCTCAATAATTGTTTTAAATAAATTAAACTGAATTACATTTTCAAAAACTAATAAAGAAATTCTGTATTAATAGCATAAGTTTCTGTACAATTTTTAGGATTACATTGAACAATACAAATACTCAAATCTGATATTCTTCAGAATCAGGACTTTATACATATTTTACAAACTTTAAAATTGCATTGGCTGGCAGTACTAACTGTTTTCTACAGCAATTTGCACTTTAAAAAGCTTAAATTTTCAGAATTCTACAAAAATACACTTTTAAACTGCAAAAAAAAGTCCAATTTTTGGTTTTAAAAAATACTGTGAAAAATTCTGATTAGAAAAAAGACATAGAAAAAACAATTTTTATGTGCTACTTGCTGTTAAAATGTCCTATTTCTGACTGGAAATAGTTGTAAACCTGATTTTCATTGGGAATTGTCATTAAAAATTACCAATTTTCATTAGTTTCCAGTACATTAGTAAAACTTGGGTGGTGGTGGGGAAATGCAAGTATTGATATCAGTGTGGAATATTCAAAGATAACATCTTGCTTGTTTTTCTGAAATTTGGTGAGTTACTTGCAAAAGTGTCCCCCCTCTTCCTAGATCTACTGGGGTTCCAGGAATATTCATCAAGAGGCCGCAGGTTGAAAAAAGCCATATGGGTGCAAAAAAATTTAGAGCCTCATATTGTAATTGCAGTATAAACTAGAAGGTTCCATATTTAAAAAAAAAAAAAAAAAAAAAAAAAAAAAAGTGATTTTATTAACACAATTATGGCTTTGTTATAGCATTATTACTAGAAACACTAATTGAGTTCTAGACATTTTAGTTTGACCTTGAAGAATCTACACTCGAATCCAAATACTTACCGTTCTACATCAGAAAAAAATTGTGGACACAGCGAGAAATGGCAAGAAATGTAAGAAGACTTTCTGATTATCTTAAAAATTCACTATAGGTTTTTTGTTTCAGGTGGAAGATGACTTAAAAAAATTTTTTTTTTTTTTTTAAATTATCAGAAACATTTTTCCAAAAATTCTTTTAAAATTTTCAGAAAAAAAAATTGTTTCTTAAAAGTTTCAGAAAATTTCGAATCAGAATTGCCTCTCTCAGTGTTTGTACTTTAATTATAGCTATCATGCAATATCCATACATGTATTCAAATGTAACATATATGTTACATACATACATACAAATAACAGCCATAATAAAGCTTTATATATATATATATATAAATTAATAATAAGAGTGTAAAACTTTCTTTAACTTAATTTTAAGTTTATTATACAAAATAATTTTAATAACATTTATTTAACAACAAAGTTTAAAACTGAGATTGCAAAATCCATGCTATATATTTAAAAAAAAAAAAAAAAAAAAAAAAAAAAACATATTTAAGTGGTAGAATAGAATTTGTAATGCCTTTATTCAACTGACATGTATACTTGATGTGCTGGTTATAAGTACAGAAAAATACCTACATAATATAACACTTTAGCAAAACACAAAAAACAAATTTTCAAATAAGTTTTAACTGTTAGCATACATTTAAACAAAGAGATAAATATAATAAATGTAAAATAAGGTACCTTATTGAAGGGGTCTTGAATTTTTTCATCACAATGAATGTAATAAGTCAAAACTCCTGCAGAATACAATTTATTAGATTTCAAATATTTAGAACAGATAGAAATTCTAAAACTTATTGTATTTTTAAACTAATACATATATCAGAACAAAACACTATACTTATTTATAAGAATATAAAATGCATTGAAAAAAAATTCTTCCATCATATTCTTGAGACTCAAAGAAATTCATTTTAAATTTCATGATGAGTGTTATTCAAGATATACACTTTCCTTTTGTTATGAACCTTTTTGCATCCCCTAACACAACCAATATTCTAACCAGAAATAGTGATCACTGCTTTACATTTAGGTCTGAGCTTATTGCCTAATATAAGGGTGTAAACTATGTTGACTCTGCTACCAGACTGGATTTTAAAGATATTTAGATTTAAACTGACAGTTGGGCTTCTATACAGTATCTTGCTTCTTGAATACATGAGGGGGACTGGATAAGCTTGGATATTTTAAGTCTTACTTCTGCCTTTTCATGTGACACATCATTCCCAAATCAATGGGTCCCATCCTACATTATACTGCATGGTAATGAGCAAGCTGATCCCAATGTCAAGACTGCTTCTGCTGAAATTAGACATAGATAAAGTCCTAATTTTCTCTGGGATCTCCTCAATAGATGGAAATAAATAAGTTGTGAAAAACTCTACCAAACCATCTAGGGTACTTTGTTAGTGATAGAGGCCCAGGCAGGTCTTTGTATTTCTAGATTGTCATTGATGTAAAACTAACCAAATCTCCCTCACACATACTTTGCTCAGATTTTACAAAAAAGAGACTTTATTAATTGAATTTACAGATTTATGGAGATGACAGGTAATAATAACTGGCATTAGTAACAACACCAATTTGGGATCTATAATGGTGCAACTAAAAAATACATACATAAAATATGTACCTGCCCAAACAAAAATTAAAGTAAGCCTATTGAAGAATATGCTTACTTTAATTTTATGAAAGGTTAATGTAATTAAAACCCAGTGCTTAAGATACTAAAGGAAAAAAATACATATATCTTAGATTTTATATTTCAAGATGTTTGAAGTCTCACTTCAGACTTCCTAATGACTACAGTTTGAAATAATGTTGAAATGAAATTTGATACATGGTAATGTTGTGGCTCAGCACATCAAAATAGAAATACCACCTGAATCTATAGTATACATTGCAAGACTTTAAAATACATTAGATAGGAAGAGAAGAAATAAAGCTCTATTAAAGGATTAAATTTGATAACAATTTGTCTGTTTAAAATTGCCTTCCGAATTCATCAAATATAAAGAATATATAATTCCGCTTCCACTTTATGACTTTTGTAAAACATTAATAACATTTAATTTCAAAATTATAATTACATACCAGATTCAACTATTCCATTAGCTTGTTGGTACAAAAAGGGTTCAGGATCAAGGCAAAAGTCAGATCCAGCCTACAATGTAAAAAGACAAATTCTACATTATATTGAAATTTTATTTAAAAATATATATAGTTTTTTAAAACACTAATTTGATATCAAGATGCAGAAGATAAATTAAAAATACCTGATGTAATCAAATAGAACAAACTCTTTAAACTAAAATATAATTAAAAATATGAAGGCCAACTTAACTGGGGCACAAAATAAAGCTTTTAAAAATCCTACAACAGTTACATAACTTAAAAAAATTAACTACATCATTAGTGCAGGGATGGGCAAATTCTTTGTTCAAAAATTCTTAGTTTAAGCATTTTATTTGTAACTATAGAAGATCAAATTAAAAGATTTTAAAATTAATAAACTGTAATTAGTGTAATAATAAATATACATTCTACATATTAATATGACATAAACCTCAGCACTATGAAATATTTTTTAAAAATTAAAAGCCTGTGAATAAAAATTATGAATTTCACTTTTTATTTGATGATTAGTGAAATGCACGAGATCTTTAAGTATTAGTTTCAAGAATATCATAAAAGTTCTTGTATAAGGTGTTAAATAAATATAAAGGCTACTATAATTTAATTAGTTATTACTGACTGAAATATTCAATCTACATACCACACATATTCCAACATACAATGACACCATCACCCAGCAAACAACAACAGAAAGGAGTCCAAACACTGAAAACCTGAAAGGATAAACATTTGAGCATTAGAAACGATTAAATCAGAAATATATATTTAAATAAAAGGCAATGTAGAAGCAATACCTGATAAATTGAACACCTTCAGACAAATTCACATACAAAGCTTTATATCCAAATCTTGAAAATTTTTATAAAACCGCTATTTTTGAAACTTCACAAGAATCATGGTTTTTATTTTTCAAACATTTTATTAGCCTAAGGTTGATATTTTCAAATATGACAAATTGTATTTAGAATTATAAGTAGTAAAATGAAGGAAAACTATCTTTAATAAATCTTAACGTCAAGTAAAAGCAATATTAAAAAAGGCCTCATTAAATGAAGATCTAGAACTTCAACATACTACCAAACAAAACAACTTCTTTGTCAAACAGTTTATTAATTTTTAATTTTTGTAAATAAGATTTATTTGACCCAAATCTACTGTCCGGTTCTATTATATGACCTAGAATGTTTTTTAATCATGCATAAAATAAAGTGCATAATACATTGAGATATATTTTTAATACTCATATACTAAGAAATAAAATCCCCCAAATATAACCCCTTTTATTTATTTTTATTAAGTGCATGAAAAATAATCATTTTAAAAATTATGCTATTTATTGTATGAAAGAGAGCCATTTTATTTTTGAAACTTTATATTACAAGTAAAATTTTACATAAACTAAAAGCTAAAATTCACAAAGACAATATAAAATGTGGAAAACAGCAGAAATTTCATTACAAAAAGTACAGTTAAAGTGTAAAAGCATGAACATTTACAAAATGTGTAATTTTTATGTGTAAAACTTAGCAGGTATGGTAATTTAAACTTAAGTATCTAGATATGTTAGACAAATTAAAATTACACTTTTAAATAGCACAAAAACTTACATAATAATATGATAGTTTTTTTCTATCATTAAATTATACAGCACAATTATAATTTACTTACAAAATCAATAAGCATCTAGAATGCTTTATAACTCCCCATATTAAAGTTAAGCAGAGAATGATCAGAAGGCACAACAAGCCTATAGTAGAAGGCCATCTGCAAAAGATAGTGAACTTGAAATAAATTATTAAAATACTTATTCAGAAATATAAAATAACCACAACACTTAGAAATTCTAAGTATTCACTGTTTTAAACTATATTTTTATTCCATAATCATTCAACAAGGTAACTTTCAAAAAATAATTTATTTAAAATGTCTTAAAATAATTAGGCATAAAATGATGTGAAAACCTAGTATACTAAGTAGTGCTATACATAGTAATATAATAAATATGTTACATACTTTAAAAGACAAGAGATAACCATTGTAAAATGATGATGAAATGAAAATATGGAAATTAGATATTCTTGTAATTTTAATTAATTTTAAATACTAATTATTTCACCCGAAAAGAGGCAGATAGACAGCACCATTGTGAATAGTAGTAAAATTATTAAAATGTACAGTTTGCTAGTGTTTCTTTGGAGTCTTGTGAATATTCTCAAAATATTCACTAAAAAACAAAAAATTGATTCAAAATTTCATATTTCTAAAAATGAATCAGAGGTGATTGTGCTTCTAAGTAAAAAACCTTTAATTCTTTAAATTTTTATTAATATAAACAAGTACTAAAATCCCCTAATCAAAAAATGATAAAGCATATTCAAATTAGTAATTTCTTCAATATCTTAATTAAAAAAAATAACCCTAATAATTTATAAGTGCATTTCAGACAGCAAATTTTTTAAAGGAATTTCCAAAAACAATTTTTAATTTATAACTGCATAGTTTAATTTGTAATATTAAAATAATTTTTATTACACTGCATTTTAATTACTTTTTTTAATTTGACATGAATAACATACACCCTTATATAACTTTTTTTATAAGCAGAAAATTAAAAAATATTTCTACGTAATAAAATTTCCAGGCAATGACAGGATGGGACCTTTTGATATATGTAAGTCAGGAGTTTGAAATCACTTTTGACTTATTTTGAGATTTATGACACTTCTGAGATTTGTAACTTTTACATTACACAATGGCTAAAGACATTGGAATTTACTACTTAAAGTCAATTCTGAATGGCTACAAACAACTATGTCAGTAGCGCCATCTTACTGATTCAGCTATTATCCTATTGTAGCTGTTTGACTTGGTTTAGAGCTTTACATTTACACTTTTAGCTATATGAGGGATTGTAAGACTGGAACTGTTTAAAGAAGTTTATTCTGAACCCTGTGAACATTGAAGCTCAGCAGTGGGATTCAAGCCCATAAACCTTGGTATCAAAGAGCAGAATCGATGGAATGAATGGTTTTATCATACCCTGTCTGGTGTTGAATGAGGGAGAAAACAGACGTAGTGCTCCAAACCAAAGTTGAAACCCAAAATTAAAACATGCATTATACCACAATACCAATTCTTTAAACGTTGAATTTTTAACTTAAACTCCCTCTTTCAATTCACTACATTTCTCATGAAACAAAGATTAGCCAATCCCATCCCAGGAAACATCCCGCTCTAATTGATTATCTTTTTCTTTGGACCAAATATACCTATTAGATACTGCCCCTCCCAAACACACACACACAAGTCACAAGAATGTGCAATCACTAAGTTAAGCTCATGCAAATCAATCACCTGTTCAAAGATCAAAGCTCATTGTTCAGAAAGTCATTTCTTCTATTCTACTCCCCACAATGAGTGGGAATGTTGACTGAAGTAGAATACTCACTTACTACAACTAAAACACGAAAAAAAAAAGAGATAACAAAAATTTGAAAAGTTTTAATTTCTTTTAAAAATTTTTTTGCTTCTACCACAGTTGAAAATTTCAACCCAGAAGAAACAACTTTTTCCAAACCCAGAAGGATAACTAAAACAGCCTGGAAACCCCTAAAGTACAATAACCCCTGATAAATAAATCTATTACAATAACTATTACAATTGTTATAACTTTCTTAAAAACATTACATTAGTATCCCCACCCCCTTTTTTTTCCTGAAAAAAGTTTGGCCATCACTACATTATATTATGATATAAACCATGAAACAAACATGCTTATTCTTCATAAAATCTTTTATTTCATATAACACTAAAATTTCGGAGGAAATACTAACCTGATAAATTCAACTTCAGAAATGATGTCAGGAAAAGCCTGGAAATTGATTCCATCAACTTTATGATTAATATCCTGAATTTTATTCAAACCAATGGATACATTATCATTCATATAATTCAGACCACTCTCGAGGATTAAACGTAGAGTATCATTTGGTACTACACCAAATAAACCATTTAGTTTTTTCAAATCTTGAGTCACATCATCATTCAACAAGGTTTCAATTTTTGTTGACTATAGAAGAAAAATTATTAATAATTAATGAATGAAAATACAAAGAAATGGTTTAAGATAACTTTTAATCACTTATAAAAATCTTATAACTTACAGTCTCAATAATAAATAATTTAATATAAATAAATTTTTAAAAAACTTTCTAAATAAAAATTAAGTAACAGAAAACTTGGGAAAAAAAAAAAGAGTATTTTATCATCCTTAAATTATCACAGTCAGAGTACTCATGTCACTTGAAAAATACTGTTTCCAAATAAGAATTATTATCAATTCATATAAATAAAATAATCAGATAAATAAATCAAAATATTTTAATTCCTTAAGCAATAGGAAAATCTATAATTTGTTCTATTGCTGCAAGCAGACAGAAACAGAAAACTTGCAACACAGATATGAAATAATATAATATGATGTCTTGTATCAAATTAGCAATTAAAAACAATCATTACTAAATCATTACTAAATACAATCATTAGAAAAGCTCATAAGTATAACTCACAGTATCTATAAACCCCAAATAATCTATACTGCATGCTTACAACACTAAGTTAGAAACATACAATAACCTACAAAATATAGTCAAAACAATTTCAGTGAATGTGATAAAGTTTTAGTATTCCTCAAATATGAATAAAATTCTTTGAGTAGACCTTTCTAGATATACACACACATAAATATACTATGTATTAGCTCGATAATAATTTTTCCCAGAAATTTAAGACAATACAATGTTGGCATTAATTAGATTTAATATTGCTGTTATTTAAGAGTAAATAAATATATAAACTAAATCTTACCAGAGTTTTAACAGATTTCACAACATCTGAAATATTTCTTGTAGCAGATTCAATTTTTTCAATGCCATTATGAGAAGTATCATTGCCATATAAACCTACAGCAAGAGCTCCACTGGAAGTTTTCAGAAATATTTTAGTTGCATATACATAACAAAATTTCAGACAATACATGCTTAATTACTTATTAGAAATGTAATGAAGTTCAATTCTAAACATGACTAAAGAAGATGTTTACCAAAAAGAAGTAAAATGAACTAATAAGAAGGAGAGTTGGTCGTTTTGTAGGCTTAAATCATATTTTTGCTAGGACAGTGGAAAAAACTGGTAGAATCAAGCAAAAATGACAAAAACAAGGAATATTGACTAGATTTAAAAAATGTACAAAGAACAAGATGATTTTCGCATAATACAGATTTAAATCAGAGTTAAATAGTTATTTCATTGATAATAATTTGATAATTAAAGCAATTTACATCAAAGTTCATGGATAACAATCAAAATACAAGTATAAACAATTGATTTTGTAAATGAATTTGTATGATAAGAGTCAAGTTAAAAACTGCTTCCTTTATTTCTCAATGTTGTAATGTTGTCGTCAATAGTAATGTGTGTATACTTATGTATATGTATGTGTGTATATGTATGTGTGTATACTAAAAATATTTAAACCTGCAATTTTATATTCAAGAAGCTAATAACAGAAATTTCTATAATTTCTTAATTATTTAGCAATTTTTAAGATAAGTTTCAACTAAACTATATAATGAAATCAATACATAAACTGTTTGAAAAAAAAATAACCAATTTTTTAACCTTAAAAGTTTATGATCATAGCTCGATGACATCTAAAGGAATATTTACAACATCATTTGGAAGCTTAAAAAAGGCAGTAGAACTTGTTAAAATAATCAGGAAACCATGATCTCAAGTAATACCTCAGGTGAATTTCGGAAGAATTACTAAAAACTATTAAATATTAAACTATTATCAGAGTAAGTAACACTCTATTCTTACCAACATAAAATAGCGAAAAGACCAAGAGTCCATTTAAGTGGAGTTATCTTCCTTTTCCTTTTGAAGCTTGAATCACAGCACCGACACAGGAAAAAGATAAGAAATGCTAGCAGTGTAAGAATTAAATAGAAGCCAGGTACTGCTATAATAATACCTAAAGCCTAACAAAGAAAACAGACAGCAATGTTAAATTTGAGAATGTATTACATCAATACTTAAATATATTGCTCTTCAAATATTATATTTTCAAAGTCTATGCTAGCTGCTTCAATATGTTTTACTTTATTATAAAAAAAAAAAAAAAAAAAAAAAAGCCATTTTTATTTATTTTAAGAGTTCCTAAATGTAATATTTTTTTAAACTTTATTTAATACAAACATACATATTTCAGTTTTAAATGTTTAATGGCAAGAAATGGCCTGTAAAAAATAAATAAAAACTTTAAGGTGCTTATTTTTCATACTTAAAATAAAGTGTTACTTTGCAGGTATATGCATTAAACAAATTATGGAAAGAATATACAACATTAAAAAACAAAATAGTTCACACATCTTTATGGATTTTATAACTCTGGTTCAGTCCTTAACTGTCCTAATACACTAAGACATTTAGGTTGTATGTTATACTTTTTTGATGAAATTGTTAACATTAATATCTAAATAATATAAGTAGGTTTATTCAACATAAAATCACAACAAAAGAAACTAATATCTACAAACCAACTTAGAAAGATCAAAAAGTCTCATCAAAATGTATTAAAAATATAAAAACAAAGTCAACATGAATAAATATATAAATTAAGTCAGAATTAAAGCTTTTTAAGTAAAATTAAAATTAATTAATTTTATATTTCTATTATATTCTAGCACAGAGACTTTACCATGTTATAAGTTTAAATTGTAAGAGATGTAAGGGATAGAATATTTATTAAAGTATTTTGAAAAATTTTATACTCTAAATGATTCATTTATTGTTTAATTTATCAAATCTATAATCTTCAATCATTTTGGTCAGAAATGCTGACTTTATGTTTAAAGATGTTACTAATAATTTCTTATAAGTAGGTTTATTCTGCATTTGAAAAAAATATTTAACAATATATGAATATTTTATTTTTTTCTGAAGCTTGAAGAATGTGTGTCAATGTAAATTAAATATTTGCCTATGTTATGTTTTATTTAATTTATATTCTTAAAGATTAGAGAACAATAAAAGTTTATCTTAAAATAAATATTTTATTAGAAATGATTAACAGATTATAGTTTAATTCACATAAGTATAGTGAACTTGTAACATGACACCTCTCCTGGAAAGTATACAACATTTGAGATATCTCACTGCATATATCATTGACTTTACAGCAAAAAATCCAAATTAATCAATCTTTCCTTACGAATTAGAAACATTTCTCTGATAAATTAGAAAATGTACTGGCCAACCAACGAAATATTTAGCCTAAAAAATATTATTTTAGTTATATTACTAAACAAAAACTTTAAAGATAATGGATGATAATTTAAGTATAATAATAATAATACTGCTATTAGCATATAAAAACTGGTTAATTTTTTTTACATTTAGACTTAATAATTTTTCAATATTCTATTATAATACTGCAAGAAAATCTTAAGTTGTCTAGAAATTACTACAGTAAATATAAATTTTTAATAAATTTTAAAATATAAAAATTAATGAAAACTAACAGGCTTAAACCTTTAAAAATTGTATTCAACCACTGACTTAATTTAAAAGTTAAAGATTAAATAAAAACAATCTTCGGTTTAATTTCCATATTGAAGTTACAACATTAAATTTTAATTCTGAATCATATGTATTAATTAAAATAAAAACTATTAGCATTATAATTTATATAACATAATAATGGTGCTTTGGTGAAATGACATTAAAATATGTTCTGACACAGACTTTTTATAATAACTGGTATTAATAAGTTTTTAAAAATATTCATAATTACAAAGATTTTAGATTATCCAAGTCTAAGCCATCAATACATAATACGCTTACTTTAATTTTCCTCCCATTCATTAACTGCATACATTTCTTAATATTTTTTTTTAACTCAGGAAACACACCACGAATTTTCCGGTTATAATAATGTATATTTTTTCTTTAAACCTACAGAAGAAACTAACTATCATTCAGAGAAAGTTATTAAAAAACTATCTTCTGATACTAGATTAAGAATATTTTTAATAAAACTAATGAGAAAATATTTTACAGACCTTGTAATATAATTTGTTTGTTTTTATAAACAAATGTAAATGGTTAGTTAGGCTGATAACACAATAATCAGGGTCAAACTATCACACAGCAGAGACATAGTGAGAATTTTTCAAAAGAGGAAGAAGGGGGATTTTCTCACATTAACTCATATCTATAAATTAAAACAGCTACCCTTAAATACACAATAAAGTGGTAAAGTGGGTTATAACCCCACATCTCTTCCCTTATCTATGCCAGCGTCATACAGGAAAATGAGTTATATATGCTTTTGAGTACAATAAACTTAATTTTTTTCATAAAAAAAATTCAGAGCAATATTTATAAAAATATTTAAATTTTGTTGGATAATGAAATTTTACTTGTATTATTAATGTAAGTTTTCACTTTAATGTAAGTTTTTACTCTTTTTTAAATCTATTAATCGAAACAATCGTCTGAAATTTCTTCAGATATTTTTTTTATGACTGGGATAGTAGAATGAAATGTCATTTAGTATATGTATAAAAATATAACAATGGTTAACATTTGGACAGCTAGCTGTCAACAAGAAGATTCCTCAATATGATGATAATGTATAAATTCCCCAGAATATAATCAATGCTTTATTCATGACTTGTGGAATGAGTACTCATTTTCAACAAAATGTAATATGGAATTATATACGAATGTCAATACAGCTTATATATATATATATATATATATATCAGTGAATAATTTTATTATGCTTTTTCTTAAATTTCACAAATAAATGTTAATTGAATGATGACTAGCATATTTACTGATAAAGGTGCTTCTCTAGTATGGGACCTAAAGTAACCACTTGTCCTGTCCCAATCTAAGCATAAGTTTCTGACTACAGTCAAGATTTTGCTACATGAGAATTAGAAAAATATTTGCTGCCAAAAATCAACTAAATAACTATAAACATTCATTCTAATAGTGGCATTTGAACACAGAGAATGGTACTAAAAAGCAGCATCCAACTTGCTTGACCATTATTCCATAATTCAACTTAATAGTTTTTAGTAAAAGATGTCAGGGTTTTACTCCTAATACCTTTATAATTTGTACTAGCATTATAGCCCATCATATGATGGGATCAGTAAAATTTTTAATTTTCCAGAATTGTAAAGAACTCTATGAGGCAGGTAAAAAAAAAAAAGGTTTGTTTTTTTGGCTGAGAATTACCTTTCAACAAAAATAATCGATTAAAATTATCACATATGTACTTAATCTATTATTTAAGTCAAATAAAAAATAAAATTATTTATATAATATCTAAGTTTAGTGATAAAACGTATGGAAAAAATACAGAACACATTTAAATAATTTAAAATAAGAAATGATTAAGTGAGATGATTAAGGAATGAAGTCATAATGCTAGAAAAAAAATTGTTATTTTTACCTATTTATTATGCAATAAATTTAATCACTTGCTCTTAAAATGGGGCTTGATATAATGACATTAAACGCTCGAAAAGGGGACGGGGTGGATTTCGAACGTTTTAAAGAGGACAGTATTTTTCGCTGTGATACACAGCTTATTCATACCAATTTACTTCAGAATCAGATCTATAGTTTAGGAAAAGATAAACTTTACTCGCTTTGAATTTTGCTAACCCAACACATCAAAAATCCAATATGGATGTTCTATCCATTCCAGGTCCAACAGCTTCATAACTTCTAGGACAGACGGGCAAGATAACTTAGGCTATTATTACATTACGAGAAGAAAGTTTAAGGATACATAACATGAAATGTTTATGTGGCCAGGGACATCCGTAAAGCAATATGTGAATTTAATAAAATAAAAATTATAAAAAGTTAAAAAAATAGTAAAAATTTATTTTAAAAACAATAAAACAACTTTCAGAATAAGAATTTAAAAGAAAAAGCAGAAATTTATTAGACATGTGAGCAAACTAATTAGAGTATATGAAGTCATGTACTCAAGTAGAAACAGTCTGGAAATTTAAATATTACTCTCCGCCTTTACCATCCTATCAAGAATGAATTTCGTATAGAATAAGAGGAAGGATAAGGCTTGAAATAATAGCATTAAATGCTCAAAAAGGGGGGATGGGGTGGATTTCGAACTCGCTTTCAATTTTGCTAACCCTAATTCATGAAAAATCCAATATGGATGCCTGTATCCATTCCAGGTACAACTGCTTCAGAAATTCGCGGACAGCCAACTTAGGCTATTATTATATAGGGATATGAAGTGATTTCATTCTAATATTTTAAAGTGTGAAATCAAAGCACAGAAAAGTAATTATTTTCACTGTTATCATTTAATTTTTGTTACACCCAAAAAAATTTGAAGTCTACGGTTAAAAAGATAGGGTATCAACAGCAAAGTATTATAATTTATTTCTCCTTCATCATAAAGCTCCAATTTTACATATTTTTTATCAATACATTTCTATATTTTAACCTAAGGCTAAAACACATTAAAAAAAAATTTATTAAAAAAAGTTTTATTCAGAGTTTAAATTTTATATAAAGAACAACATAACTTTTAAAATTTAATTCAATATTTTAAGTATAATTCTATAAGATATTTTAATATGTAGAATTAAGTAATTGTAAGATAAACAGAAACATAGAAACCTGTCTCATATGAGAACACATAACATTTTATTTTACCTCTGCTAAAATATAATTGACAATACTTTTTTTTAACAATAAAAATTGAACATTTTTTTTCTACATTTGTAGAATCAGAGTTTAATTTCCTAACTTTACAAATAGCTAGATTTGCTGATATCTTTACTATACTTGAAACTACCCTGACTCTGTCAATCAAAGAAAAGCAGCCACCCATGAGGAAATTAAAATCAGTCACCCTTTTTAAAAAACTTTATTCTTGGTTATATATTGGTTGATAATCATTTTTGGTGCCCTTAAATTTGGTTACACATCTGTTGTATACCATTTTGCCATGTTAGGATCAGCCCTGTACACACCTCTTTAAGAAAGAAGGGTAACCACCTTGTAGATATATTAATAATCAATCCATATTTCTGTTAGACACAAGGTAAAGCCAGGGAAACCTTACTCTACTCTCACTGGAACAATTAGGTAGGATTTGAAATTAAAATGCTTTTTGAAAATTAAAAATACCATATTTAATCACTACCATAATCAGATCATAAAGCAAATAAAGCTTATGCTTTCCATATTACTAAGTTATAACTTTAGATATACAAAATACTATAGCAATATTGTAAACAAACTGTAATTACTTCTAAGTATGCACTGTTACTTGGATCAAATGTTGTATTAACAGATGAAAATGTGATATCCACATGCGGGAAAGCATGAAACCATTCTGCTATATGAGAGATGTGATAAGTCTCGTGAACAACATCTGGATGAGCCATATTTCCTGAAGAAAATAAAAATTCAACATCACAAAATAGGTAAAAGTTTAAGCAAATATTCACTGTTTGGAAATTTGACAGCTAAAAAACTGCAAAAGTGCTAAAAACTCAATAACAAAAGTTAAAGACAAAATATTTTTCTTTATTCAGACACTTTAATGCATCAAATGGTTTAGATAAAATAATTTTGAAAACTATTTCATGTAAATCTAAAAAAAATTATCAACAAAGAGCAATATTCAAAATCTATCAATAATATGATCCCTCCCTTTAATCTAAAAGTTTGTCACTCTTATTTAAGCTATTCAGAGAATAAACATAATTAATAAGTTAGATTATAAGAATATTTTACAAACTGTAATAGAGTTATAAATATTTAAAATTAATTCACATCATTTATAAAAAAAAAAAAAAAAACTTATTTTAAGAAGTCTTATTTTCAGAAGCCATGCAATCTAAGGAACTTATCTCCAGTTTCTTAGATGGCACGGTTAATTAAGATTTTTATTGGAAAAGGATTGAAGCAATTTATTATAGTACTATTACTACTATGTAAAAGCTTTAGACTCTAAATGACAATGGACTGCAATCCCAATTACTCAATTATATTGCTAATATACTTTTCATTTCTAACCACCATCGCCCTCCTTTTTGTTTTTATAAATTCCATAAAGAATTTTAATTTCAAACTAGAGAAAACAAGATCATAACAGTACACTTCCTACAAATGACTTTCAGCATTGGATCAATTTTATGAAACAAACTCAATACTTTACAATGAACAAAAATTTTATAATTTCCCAGTAAAGATATTTACAACTAGTAAAATAAATCATTTTATCTGACCACCAGAAATTAATGTGGCTTTCCAACAAGATTTATTTTTATTTTAAGATTATAGATTTAAGTTTATTTTTGAAAATATTTTTTAAAAATATTTACTGTAAATTAAAAATTATATAAAGGCATAGCTTAAAACCTGTTGACATACAAAATACGTACGTTCTTTAATTATAAATATAGATAGCTTTCATTCCAAACAAACGAAAAGAGGGATAATATTTATAACACTAAAAATCTTTTCTTGCGAAACGGGGAGATAACCCTGTTTACAAACAACTGTAAAAAGTTAATCATAAAGTATATTCAAATATTTGTTTGATACTGAATTTTAGTAATACTAGTATAATCTAAAAGTACACAAAATACAGCTTATTAACCTTTCATCAGTTATGATGCGAAAGAGATTTGGTAAGAAAATTGATAAACATTATACATTTAAAATTTTCGAAATGTTTCAATCAATACAACTTTTCAAATAATTAATAACTGAAAATTTGGAAAATGATGAACTACAACATAAAGAATTCTCAAAACATTTAAAGGTTCACACAAAAACAAAATAAAAATTTTAATCGTGCCCTCAAAAATAATCGTTAATAAGAGCACAAATGCAACATGACATACCTTTATCGCTATGATCTCATCAGATGAAGTCAACTTCAACAAGACAAGTAATGAATTACAACGATTCTTGATTTACGCTTATAAATTATTAATACATATAAAACTTACTAATCAACTGGCACATTCACAGAGCTTATGATTATCACGATAACACTGAATAAGCCTACATCGTTTTATCACGAAGTTGATTGTTATAAAAACATTGAAACAGGAATAAAATAATTAAAGGCAGTGTCAGATGTAAAAAACTAATTTTTAGAAAATGACAATAACATTTCACGCTGGTAAAACTGCTAAGTATGGAACATTAAAACTGACATTTCCCTTTCCCCACTCGTAACGTACAATTTTACATGGAAGCAATCACATCTCACTCGGCATCACGGGATTGTATCGAAATAGTTACAGTTTTGTTAACGGTGAAATAGAAAAACTAACGAAAAGGAAACTAACGATAGAACTTTTACCATTTTCTTCGTAACAATTTTTAATAAAAATTTATTTTATTTGTACCCTTTTGGATTAAGATTCTGAAATTTTCCTTCAAAGTGTAAAATACTGTAAATGTAAAAAATATAAGAAGTAAAAAGAGGTTTTTATCACCCCTTTTTTTATAATCTATAAATAAAAAAGCACAGTATTTTACGAACTAGATTTTATATATTAAACAAAAATATGGCGTTGAAGAATAATAGTCATTATTAATAAATTATAAAATTTAAGTGTTTAATGTACTATTAATCAGACAAAATTTAATAATTATTATTTTCTTTATCAAAGTTAAAGAGATCATTTTAGTCCAAGAGAGTACTATTGATCAGCCAGAATTAAATAATATTATTAGCAGTATTCCATGAATAAATTCTCGATAAGCTAAAATTAACTATAGTTAAAATTGTACTCTAGTTGTGTCATTACTGCTTTTATATAATACTAATTTGTTAATACCTATGTACTTTTTTTAAAATTTAAATTTCATAACAGTTTGTCCCAATTAGATTGAAAGTTACATGAAATCTGAGCAAATATCTCACCCTAGCATGTCCAAATTTGATCCCTATTAAGTAGGAAAATGTCACATTACTTCAAATAAGTCTTATTATGTCAAATAATCCTTAAATGTAACTTTATAACAGATTGAAATCAACAAAATTTGAATGTAAAATATAATCCCAATTGTGCAAATTAAGTAAAATCAACCCGATTTTGCCGTAAAATGTATATCAAGATTTTATTTGTTTGTCCTCAGATCAATGGAAAAAATGTATACCCAGTTATCATTCATTTGTGTTAAAATTAACAAAATATTGTTATCAAATATATATATAGGTTATCTCAATAAAAAGCTAGGAAACAGTAATTTAAATTTATCTCCTTCTCTTTAATCTTTAAAAACAGATAAAAGTTTTGAAAAGAGCACGAGAAGCTACACTCATAAACAAAATTGAAAGTAGAATGGTGGGCCATCACATTGTGATAATAATCGACTTGTTCAATCCTGGTAGAAACTACTTTGAATTTAAAGTTCAGGCAGTACAAAATGATCACATTATACTTTGCTTTCAAGTTTGGCTGATTAGGAAATAAGTGTAGAACATGCTAGTTATATTTTCGTTACTTAGAGACAATTATGGGTCTTCATTTCAGAGTGTAGGACTATTTTAGACGAGCGAAGCAAGAAAGGGACGAAATATATTTCGTATACACTCATATATGAGTGTATATGCTATATAAGAGTAGTATTTAGTATTATTGGTTACTGGATATTTTGTATTTATTATCATTGTTTGTAGCTTTTATATGCCTATTTGAAAACTGCTTAATCACTTGAACTATTTGATAGTTGCTTTAGAAAAATAGTTATAGTTTTCAAAATTTGCTTTATTTATTTTTTTTTTTTTGGGGGGGGGGGGGGTTACATATTAAATTAGGATGCAATTTTTTCTACTTACTTCAATTCTTATTGTTTTTATTTCTCTATTTTTTATTGTCACATTTTCTGTCTAAATGTCTTCCAAATATGTTCTATTGTGTTTAAATCCGATGACTGAGGTGATATTTTTCAAATTTGTGGAGAATTATAGACACCAGAATAGTAGAACCGTTCAAACTTCTGAGCCGTATGCTTAGCATCATTATTATGATTGAAAACAAATTTATTTCCAATAAGATATTTAATTATTTCATCAATAAATACCGCATTGTCTAGTTCTGATGCTAATATGCACTCCCACACTAGAACACCTCCAACACGATTTAAGATTTTAACTATAAGTTCTTGATTAGATTACTGATTTTTACTTCTCAATAAAATTTTGTACAAAAAGGGTCAAATTTGCTTTTATCAGCAAGGTTCTATTTCGGTACTGAGAAAAAAAATTCTACGAGCAGAATACCCATTTAATCCATTTAAATTGAGCCATTTTCAAAAATTCTAGATGAACTAAAAGTAAAAAAAAATCATTGAATTTAAAAAAAAAAATTACAACATTTAAATTAGAATTTAAAAAAATTTAAAACTATATTTCCGACATTTTTACTTCTTTTTACAAAGTAAAAGTATGGCAATCACGATAAATTCCAGCGAAAATATTTATTTTGACCAAACTAACTGAATTTTGTACATTTTAAGTGTTACGTCTGTATGTAAATAGGATAAAACTTTGGTTTTGAAACTTTAAATATCTATTTTGACTATTCTTGAACTAGTGTTTTCTTGACGTATGTACGTATGTACGTCCACATGTGCGTCTGTATATATGAATGTACGTATATATCTCGCTTAACTCAAAAACTATTGGCCTTAGAAAGTCCAAATTTTTTTTGTAGCACTGTTAAAAATTTTAATTGCTCACCTCCTCTTTTGGTTACATTTTAACTCTATATAACGAAAAACTTCAATATAACGAGTAATTACGCTGTGGGGCTCAACTGAAAAGAATTAGCCTTAGATGGTCGAAATCTTGCATTTAAGACTATGATAACATTTAGTTGTTCTCGTCCTCTTTTGATTGCAATCCGAATTCTATATAACGAAAAATTTCAATATAACGTATATTGATGCTGTGTGTTTATAACTCAAAAGAAATAAGTCGTAAAATGTTAAAGTTTTGTATTTAAGAAGATTGTAACATGCAGTTGTGTACTTTTCTTTTTGATCGTAATCTGCACTCTATATAACGAAAATTTCGACATCACTTGTTTTAAGGATATGGAGCATAACTAAACAACTATTAGCTGTAGGAGGTCGAAATTTTGTATTTAAGACTAATCTAGTCGTCTAGTTATGATTCTAGTTGTGCATCTAGTTGTGCTTCTTCCATTTTGATTGCAATCTGAGTAACATAAATTGAAAAAAATTAATATAACGTATATTAACGCTTTGCGAAAAAACTCAAAAATGATTAGCTGTAGAATGTTGAAATTTTGTATTTGGAAGTTCCTAGACGTCTAATTGTACATCTTGACCTGCTGATTGCATTCTTCACTCTATATAATGAAAACATTCAATATAACGTGTATTAACGTTGCTAGGTATAGATGAAAAATGATTTGCTGTAAGACGTTGAAATTTTGTATTTAGGACTATAATAACATCTGGACACTTAGTATTTATAAAAGCAATTGTTTAGCTGTACACTTCGTATCAAAAATTTTCTGTATAATGGTTATTTTAGGTACCGATTTACCACAATGCAACTCAAAGACATCAGCGTATTCATATGTATT
>CM063504.1:19961906-20001906 GCA_032207245.1 Pardosa pseudoannulata | reverse complement strand
CGATGACTAATTAGACCGAAAACTATTGCTGAAAGCTTGGTTCCGAATAACTACAAACATTCCCGCCATTAGCAGTTTTCGAATCTGTAGATTCCTTTACCGAAAGACATTGCCCTACACATTCGGCTACCGTTCATATTGTTTTACTTAACATTTTTCCTGACCTGAACATCATATATAATGTACATATCTAATTCTTTATACACTTGTGTACCACATGTGATACACAATGAACTATATTTTAAGCTGACATAATATGCGGATAATAATTTGGCATGATGTCTTAAATTTAGTTATATTTTTCAGTAAGACGTATGAGTATAATAGTGTATAAAACATTTTTCCTTTTTTATAATCACAATAAAATAGATAATAATTCATAACTAAGTATTTTTAAAAGTAGCAATTTTTTTTTTAATTTTAGGGTTGAATTAAAGGAAATCAAAATTTGTCATTTCATATAACATATAAATGTTTTTATAAAATAATAAAATCGCCTATTTAATAAAAACCTAAGTTATCTGTCTGTCTGTCCTCGAATTTATGAAGCGGTTGTACCTGGAATAGATAGAGGCATCCATATTGGATTCTTGATGAGTTAGGTTTGGTTTGGAGTGCTATGGTCTACTTTTTGCAACACGAGGGCTAATGAGACCGGGACCTACAGCTTAAAGCCGATTCCAAACGGCTACGAACATCGATGCCTCAGTGGGATTCGAACCCACGAACTCCGGTTCCGAAGGCCAGCACCCTAACCAATCGGCCATCGTTCGGCTTGATATTGCAACTTTTGAAATCCACTCCTTTCCCCCCTTTTCGATCATTTATGCCATTATTTCAAACCCCATTTTCTATTGTTAAGAGCATGCGATTAAATTTATCAGTTTGTCACATAATAAAAAATTGAAAATATTTTTTTTTCTAGCATTATGACGTCATTCCTTTAAATTATTTAAATATCGTCTGCATTGTTTTCATACGTTTTATCACTGAACTTAGGTATTACTTAAATAATTTCCTTTTATATTTGGCTTAAATAGTAAATTAGGCACATATGCGATGATTTTAAATTTAATCATCAATTATTTTTGTTGCAATGGAAATTTTATCACCGGTATTTACAACAAATTCTACCTACCTCCAGGGTGTAGTGGAAATGATAGTTTCATTCCTTTACTTCCATTAATTACTGTAGCAAGAAGAATTTGGAAGAACTTAAGGATAATTTCGACGTAACTAAGAAAACTTTTAATTATCTTTCTAAATGAGTTCAACATGATTCTAAACTGCATTCACAATATCGAGAGACTTTAGAGGAGTATGAAGATAAACAAATTATTGAGCATGTACCAGATAATTCTCAGCCAAAAAACAAATCATGTTTTTACCAGCCTCATAGGGTACTTTACAATTTTGGAAAATTAAAAATTTTACTGATCCCGTCATATGACGGTCTATAAGCTAGTTTAAAAATAATCGTCCAAAATATATATTACATCATAAAATAGTATACAGTATAAAACAAAGTGTAAATATACATAAATAATAAAAGCATGTTTTCCACTTAATAAAATAAAAAAACAGGTAAGTGTTATATATTTTTTTATTAAAATTCAAAGAAATACAGTAATTAATCATTTAATCAGAAATTTCCAGCATTGTATGGTACTTCATACAAACTTATCGACATGACAGTACTAATAAACTTAACCTTAGAAAGCTACTCATTCATGTCCTGGGCCGATCGATGACCGATTAGTTAGGGTGCTGGCCTTCGGTACTGGAGTTCGTGGGTTCGAATCCCACAGTGGCATGGATGTTCGTAGCCGTTCGGAATCGGCTTTAAGCTGTAGGTCCCGGTCTCATTAGCCCCCGCGTTGCAAAAAGTAGACCGTAGCATTCCAAACCAAAACAAAACCAAAACATTCATGTCCTGGATAAAGCACTTAAGAAATAACTTTGATCTTCCTTCCCCAGGAAATGGGACGTGTCACTTGAAATCTTAAGTGGGAATGAAGTGATTTTCCAAAAAATTCTTTAATAGCATTTATTTATATAAATAAGAACTGATAGATAGTATGAGCCGAACGCTGGCCGATTGGTTAGGGCGCTGATCGTCGGTACCGGAGTTCATGGGTTCGAATCCCACTATGGCATGGATGTTCGTAGCCGTTCGGAATCGGCTTTAAGCTGTAGGTCCCGGTCTCATTAGCCCTCGTGTGCAAAACAGTAGACCGTAGCGCTCCAAACCAAACCTTCTGATAGATAGTATAAATGTTTTAAAGGTTGGTGTTTCAGACCTTAATTACAATACTATTAATTTAATTATACAAGAATAAAATATTAAAAATCTTCGGAGCTTTAAACTAAATTAAAGAAAAATGACAAAATAATTTGAAAGACACTAATAACACATATTAGTAAAACTAGCATATAGCCCGTCATATGCCGGGATCAGTAAAATTTTTAATTTTCCAGAATTGTACCCTATAAGGCAGGTAAAAACATGGTTTGCTTTTTGGCTGAGAATGATCTGGTACAAGCTTCATAATTTGTTTGCCTGTTCTTCATACTCCTCTAAAGTCTCCCGATACTGCGAATGCAGTTTAGAATCACGTTGAATTCATTTAGAAAGATAATTCAAAGTTTTCTTAGCTAAGTCGAAATTATCGTTAAGTTCTTCCCAATTTTTTTCGCACAGTCATTAATGGAAGTAAAGGAATGAAACTGTCCTTTCCACTACACCCCGGAGGCAGATAGAATTTATTGTTAATACCGGTGATAAAATTTTCATTGCAACAAAAAAAAAATCGATGATTATATTTAAAATTATCATATATGCACTTAATCTATTATTTAAGCCAAATATAAAAGAAAATTATGCATGTAATATCTAAGTTCAGCGATAAAACGTATGAAAATAATGCCAACGATATTTAAACAATTTAAAATAAGGAATGATTCAATGAGATGCTTAAAGGCATGGCGTCATAGGCCAGAAAAAAATGTTATTTTTATCTACTTATAATGTGATAAATTGATAATTGAATCGCCTGCTCTTAACCGGGGAAAATAGGACGAAGTAATGGCATTAAACGCTCGAAAACGGGAGAAGGGGTGGATTTCGAACGTTGCTAACCTTGTTAGCTTATTGAAAGCTATAATAGAATAATAGTTGAAGTAGAAACATTTTGCCCTATTAATCCTGAACAGTAATAAGACAAACGTTAGCTTCATTTAAAACTACATTTATTAAACGTAAAAGTAAAGGAAAATAAACATCGGCTAACTGCCATATACACATGGCCGCACAAACACACTGATACATAATAGCCTTTTTCCCCGAGTACTTATCGGTAGGGAAGGAAACGATCTTCAAACGTATGCAATACATCCCGACTCCAAAGAAAATGCGCCGAACGATGGCCGAATGGTAGAGCGCTGCTCTTCGGAACCGAAGTTCGCGGGTTCGAATCCCGCTGCTGGCATGGATGTTTGTAGCCGTTCGGAATCGGCTTTAAACTGTAGGTCCCGGTCTCATTAGCCCTCGTGTGCAAAACAGTAGACCGTAGCGCTCCAAACCAAACCAAAGAAAATGCATGCATAATATATACACTAATATCGTCAGTGGTTATGAGATGGGTAATAAAATAAAATATTCAAATTACTTATAAAAATAAAGTAACTAATTTTCTAACAAACCCTAACTCATACAGAATCCAATAGGGATGCCTCTAACCGCTTCATCCATTCGAGGACAGACGAACAGATAACTTAGGCTATTATTATATAGGGAATTATAATACATATTCTACTATGTGTGATGGGAAAGATGGCTGAATAGGTAACTCGCTACTCTTCGGTACCGGAGATAGCGGGTTTGAATCTAGCTAATGGCATGGATGTTCATAGCCGTTCGGAATCGTCTTGAAGGTCCTGGTCTCGTTAGCCCTCCTGTATCAAAACAGAAGACCGTTGCGCTCCAAATAAATTCAATGTCGAGGGAGTCTGGAACTTAAGCCTTTATTTCCTGGAGAAGTCATTGTGGTTTAGTTTGGGGCACTACGATTAATTTGTTGCATTATGATGGACAATTAGAGCGGGTCAAACTGATTAAAGCCCATTCCGAACGACCAAAAGCTTCCAAGCTAGCAAAGTACTCTATCCTTTCGGCCCTCCTCTGACTTTCCAAGATTGTGAATCACTCGATGTACTCTATGTACATAGAAATTCCACAGATAGCTTCGTGGTCTGGCCTTCCTAGGCTTGGCTCACTAGTTCAGAATTTTCTGTTCTTTAGATACACAAAAAATATTGAACAACTGAGTATGACAACAAATTTAGAAAACAGTATGGTATATTCAGCAATTTAAATATTATCATTTTCTAGTAATAAATTACTTCTTCTAGCTTTTAATATCAACTTATTCACACCTTCATTCACATTTATAGTCATGCCTATAAGTGCCTAAAGTAATGCTGAATTTGTCAACCTTCTGTGATCAATTCGAATTCGAAGATATGTTTTTACTCTTTTCATGGTTGAAAACGATCTGCAAGTGTTGTAACTTGCAGTGGAAACTAGCGATGAACGCAAATTTTAATAAAGTAGAACCTTGATTATCGGAACCCCAATTAACCAAAACTCTCCGTTAACCGAAGTCAGTTTCTCCTTCACTTTCTATTATCGTCCAAAATTTTCTCTTTACAAACATGCATCTTTAAAGTTTTCTTTTATTCCACATTCCTTTTGTACTCAAGCCGTCCTTTCCAAACTACGAGTGCTGATAAATCTTTTGGAATTCCCTTTTTTAGAATTCCTTCTTTCAAGCACAATTCCCGGTATGAGTGTACTCTTCCCCACTTTCAAACATCCCTGTTCTAAACAAAAACACATCCCATTTCGAAATTTGGAAGGTCATACTGCCGAGTCCCAGAACAATCGAATGTTATTGCACCAATGATGATACTACATATTAAACTAGATGATTATTGATGAATTCTCGATTATCCAAAAATTTCGATTATCCGAAGTAGCTTCGGTCCCAATTACTTCGGATAATCGAGGTTCTACTGAAAGTTTAAAAAATCTTGTAATGCCTACATTGAAAATATTTCGGGACAGGTTCAGAATATATAGAACCTTCACTATAAATACTTTTTTCATGTGTTCATTTTATTATACCTATTTAATAAAAGGTAGGAAGGCACGGAAAAAATTAGAGCATCGTAGTAGCATAAAGGGTAGAAACCGTTGATTTACATTCTATCACATTCCAACAATGAAAAATACAGTGGACTCAGCTTAATGTGATCAGTTTGGGACACCGTGATTTTGATATCAATAAACGATAGAAAAATTAGATAAATTTACCCCCCCCCCTTTAATTCACATGTACTAAATTTCAAAACAAAATGAAAAAACACACCTTATAATCCTTATATTACCTTGCATTTGTGTATATTAACCTTTAAAACATAAGAATTGTATGCATAATTAAAAATATTGATCAATTGTTGACTGTCTACAAATTTTTCTAAGAACTCATTGATAAATTGATCATAATCATAACCAACTTGTCATAACGATTTAAAATTTCGATCTTTTGTTTTAACGTTAAATCAATTCGCTTTCTGGCTTCCATATCGACATATAAGTAAGCAAGGTATAAAATGTGAATACGTTCCTTTTTAGTTCCGATAAAAATGTGTTACCTTCTGCTTATCTGACAACCACTGACCACCAGCAAGGTGTGCGTATTTCTGAAAAATTTCCAGAACGGTTAAATTCTCACTTCTTTGTTCATTCCCCATTTCCCTAGGTGAAAGAGGGAGAACTTTCAAAAATTCAAACAACAGCGAAGGAAAAGAAAAGATTGGGTTCCTTCTGAATACATTGTTAATATTCCTTTGCCAGTTAAAATGAGGTTCGAAAACTGATCCCATTAACCGATGTAACGATCACATAAAGCGGTAATTTTAACATACAAATGAATAGAGAAAATCGGGACCAAGTGATTTCGATAACAATAAGCGATTGATAACATTAACCGCGATCACATTAAGAGGTTTGGTTTGGTTTGGAAGCGCTACGGTCTACTGTTTTGCACACGAGGGCTAATGAGACCGGGACCTACTGCTTAAAGCCGATTCCGAACGGCTACGAACATCCATGCCATAGTGGGATTCGAACCCACGAACTCCGAAGGCCAGCACGCTAACCAATCGGTCATCGCTCAGCTCACATTAAGAGGAGTCCACTACATATTACGACACTAAAAAAGCACAATTACTTAGAACAAATAACATATTAACACAAATGACAACTCCCACTGTTTCGAAGTTTCGTGTTTCACCGCTGAGCCACTGCCATGCATTCAAACGGTTAAGAAAATGTGAAATCCAATAATCGTGTCTCGGAATCATTATAACTTGTTTATTAAAAGAATTTCAAATATTTTCAAGGAATAATATATGGCTTTGCACTCTCGGTTGTATCAAGAAAATCGTAGAAAAAGTTGGTTACGATTGGTCCAATACATATTTTGACTATCGGAGATAACCATAAAACATCCTTCCTCTTTACATAATAGTGAAGATGAAAGGTTATATAAATTGCAGTGTTTTAAATGTAACTTATTTTTAACAATGCATTTTAAATATCTTATTCATTAATAGTTTTAGTCCGTTAATCTGGACAAAAAGTTATTACTCAACAAATGTAAAACAACATTTTTTAATAAAACGTAAGTAATCAAGTACTGTTATAACAAATATCAAAAGTAAATGAAGCAAAAGTGGTATAATCTAATTTAGATTCGAACCCGAATCACTCGCTTGGAAACAGTATTTTATGCCGCTGAGCAACCGCCATACATTCAAACCTTAAAAAAATTCGAAAATAAATATCCGCAACGTGGAGAAAGGAAAGCAGACCAGAGTGCCGGAGGTTGTCAGACAACAAATGACGTTGGCAGACAGACGTGTACTGACAACTTGGCCACCAATAGAAGTATATGTTGTTATCCGGTATGAATTGTGCTGTTGTACGACAACGAAAAATCACGCACAGCAAGTCTCACACGGAATCAGTTTGACTTGTCAGATTTTTGACAGATCAGTCATCTTTCTGGATTACAGAGATTGGATCACCCAACCTAAAGTCCTGATCTTGCTCCTTCCCATTGGAATTTCCCCTGTTCTATGCAAGCAAACTCGGACGTTAATTACAAAAGAATGCTAAGGCAGAGAGCAAGCTGGGTGACTATTCCTTGCATCGCATTGAATACAGCTTTACTCGAGTGGTTTCTTCAAACGGATTCCACAATAATGTCTCAATTTCGTTATCGGCTAGGTCGAAAAACAATACAAGGTGTATAGTTTATGCTGCCGTGGTTCATTTGTTTCGGAATAAAGTTTTCGTGGGAAAAAAATGAAGAAGCTTTCTGTCAGAACGTCTCTTGTGTGTATGTATGCAATATATATATATATATATATATATATATATATATATATATATATATATATGTGTGTGTGTGTGTGTGTGTGTGTGTGTGTGTATGTTGGTAAAGAAAAATGTAGTCTCAATCGACAAACAAATGTAGATACTTTCTATAAATTTCCTTAAGGAATATGGTGTCGACGACCATTCCTTAATCTTATAAAGATAGCGAAATTAATTTATAGCCAAAAGACCCGAATACGACTACAGTGATCAAAAAATTCTCCGAGTCTTTAAAATTTATAAGCAAGGGTGGAAACCCCTAGTCTCCCCGCCTTTCCTCCTTTTAACTCCTATTCTAAATTGATCACTGGGGCTACAGCTCACGCCTCATGAAAGGGGTCTTACCAGACAAACTTTATAGAGCCATAAGGGCCAGTTTAAGAAATTAAGAACAAAAAGGCGATACACGCTACCGGAGACAGATTTTGAAAGATTTTTCTTAGACATTTTCCTAGATCTTGTTAGAGTTTAGATTGTTCATACTAGACAATCCCACAACTCGCCCTGAACTTACATGAAGTAAGAACCCATCCCCCTGAGTACGAAAATAAATATCTTCGTCAGTGAAACAGCTTCATGTTGCTGTATCACACTATCGGCCATGACTGCAACCGTCGTACACTTGGCTATACCAAACACACACATACATAGTACAATTCGAACTGAGATTAAAGGTAAACATTAAAAGTAATTACATGTCTAACATATTTCTTTTTTTTTATGCACGGACAAGAGAGAATGAGGAATTTGCACATGTGGGGGATTCGAACAACTTAGTGTTTTTCTGGTAATTTCAGACTCGTAGATTCCAAAAATGTTCTCAAAAATGTAAAAAACTGGGTTCATCATTTAAAAAATTAATTTTAAAGTTAAGCGAAAATCACGTGACATCAAAAAGCTCCGTGATTGGTTGTGATGTCATCGTTCATGCAGACCAATATTTTTGTATTGCTTTTAAGCGCGCACTATTTTCCGATTTTGTTTTTGCAAGTTCCTGAAATATTCTAGCTATCAAAATTTATTTTTATTTAAACCTGAAGGTTTATTTTATCGATCTAGATAGCTTAGTTATCTCAATTTGTCATAAATGTCTCTTCTACCTGGATTTACCAATCAGACAACCTCCCGAAAATTGACAGCATGTCAATGTTTTCTTTCTTGGCAAAAAACCCGGATTTTATGGGAGCAGAAATACGAGGAATTAAAACCCAAAGGTGTGTAAAATCATTTATATTTTTTTTCCAATTTTACTTAACATGTATTAATACTTTATTCATGCTAAACACAGCTCTTTTGTTAGTAAACACAAACAAGTCAAATAAATATACATATATCATATACATACACATTTGTAGTTGCATCGTTTTTTATAAATAGAGACGGATGTAATATTAAAATAAAAATTAGAGGAGGTATTTTTTGTGAGACCGGTCTCATTAGCCTTCGTGTTGCAAAAAGTAGACCGTAGCACTCCAAAACCAAACCAAAACCAAATCAAAACCAAACCAATTCTTAGATATTTTAAATATGATGAAAAGAAATTTAAAATCTTTAAATGGCTTTACTTAATTATTTATACATTTTTAAATAGCAATACAATTTTATTGCCTTTAATATTAATGTCAAATTTAAAAATGTATAAAATTTCTCAAATTAAATTTAATTTTTAAAGTAATATAATTATTAAGTATTTTAAAAATATTATACTTTTTTTTTCAAATTAGTCACCAATTTAATCGAAAAATATCACTGTTACATTTGATACATAAGAAAGTATGCATCTCTGAAGAAAATATTTATAATACCTTGAAAATACATAACTTTCCCCTCCCCCGAGTTATTTATTAGGTAATTATATGCTTTAGATATTTATATGTTTTTCGATATTTATATGCTTTATAAAATATTTATTGTACTTGAACTCTGTGATAATACTCGAAAATTAGCAGTTTTAAAAGTTAAATAGCAGTGGTTAATCAACAATCCTTTTAAAGGTATAGATGTATTTTATATACTTTAATTGTTCTAAAATAGTAATATTTAAACAAATGCAAGCATTTATTTACCGAAAAATGGTCTTCACAAACCCATAGAGATGATTTATATGATAATTTGAGGTTTAATTTCTCATCCCTTTTCATCTCAGTTGTCCAGATTTTACGTGTATGTGGGTCTTTTGGGACGCTGAAAAATATCTTCTCATTGCAATTAGTTGTATTTTTACAGAGTGGCACAATACAATATTTAGAGTATGATTTTTTAATGCCAGACATAACAAAAAAATGCTATTATATGCGATACTTTACACAAAAAACAAATTTAAAAGTCGCCTTTTAACATGTAAACAGCATAGGAGCTCGGTGTTTACATGAACGATGACGTCACAAACTCGGCGGAGATATAGTAGCGTTTTTGAGAGACGTTAAAGAGTCCGCTATAAAACCCATTAGAAATCACTCATTAAGCCCCCAAATGAAAGAAAAATAGCTACTGTCCTGCTTACTTTTTTGTCTTCTATCGTTTAAAATCAAAATTAGAAAACGTGAAAATTCCTCATTCGTGTGGTCTTTTCTGGAACGCAATTACTACTAGTCAGTCTTATTCTCGCAACTCTCCTATAGTCTATTACATCATTTACTTCGGTTTTAATCAGAAGCACGAGTTGCGGTAACTGTGGTTAGAGGAAGGGAAATGTTTATTGCATGAATTTAGAAGCGAGAATGACTGTGTACATTTAATAATAATTTTTCTTAACAGGGAACCACAATGCGTTAAACGATAGCATAGCTAGAAGGAAAATGTTCACCAGAATGGAAAGAAAAAAGAAATTATATTGGTGTTTTAATTCTTTTGTTTAAGTATCAGCAGACAAACATTTGTGCAGCACAGGAGTAACCAATTATAACTAAAAGATAAAAATTGATATAATTATAGTAAACTTAATATTATTCAGTTGTTTTATTGATGATTATTAGTGTAATCATTTATGCATAGTTATTAATATTAAACTGCTCTATTGTTAATTTATAAGTAAAAATAATTAATGCTATAATAGTATATTATTTTAAATTTTTACCTTAAAACATATATACATATATATATATATGTATATGTATATGTATATGTATATATGTTTTAAGGTGAAAATTTAAAAATGTATATATATATATATATATATATATATATATATATATATATATATGCATATACAGGGTGTACCAACAAGACCGGATGAGCTCTATAGAACCAGATTCGTTGTTTGGAACACATAAAAAATGTCCCACAATCTGTACCTCTACAAGCCATAGTTAAAAACAAAGTATTTGTATGACGCAATATCCGGTCTGCGCAAAAGCTTTATTCAGAACATGAACATCGTTACTAGCGTGGGGGTCCTGTTTTATGGTCTCCGCGATTTATAAATCTGACTCTTTTATATTTCTTCCCGTTGTAATGTATTTATAACACTAACACCAATGTTTGTTTACAAAGGGGAAACACAGTAAAAATATAATACCTTATATTTGGATTAATACATTTATTTTGTACACTATTTACAAATTGATATACTACTTGATCACCATATAACATAACCAGCAATTATTTAGCTTTTTTATTCATCATTACACAATAATTATTACAATTCTCTTTTGTTATACTTTATTCCTTAATCAAAATATTGAATTACTAACTGAGGCCTAAACAATCGTCATAAATATGTTAAATCTATTTACCTCCGGATATTACAGGGTAGCAGGCTCGGGCTTTCATCAGGATGTAAAAAGCGTAAAAGGGGCGTCGGTAATGGCGTTATTTTGCCATTATTTTGCTGCACGTCTATGGTGGCATACGGGTTTCGGGATTCGATTGCTGGTCCGGGCTCTTTGGATGTCCAGCAACTCTTCAATCCCAACTTCGACTCCTTTTCTTCATTCTCTTTCCCAACTCCTCACCTCGGTTTTAACTCCCCTTTCTCTTCTTTGCCAATAGCTTGTTGGTGAAATTTTCCCACATTTGCACCCCCTTCGGGAGTGCAGGTGGGCTCATTAAAATAGCCCCGTTTTGTGAAAGCTGACATTATTTTTAGCCCCTGCCCTCATAATTCACAGTTACATCTCTGTGCGAGATTGTCCGTTACGCTTGTGCCATTCCGTGATCTATAACTCCCCCGCAGGGGTCTCTAAAACTCGAAGTCAAGAATAGAAGTCCTAAATTCGTCTTGGAAATTTCTTCCACAGCTGTACATGCACGTGCTGACCATCGTGGAAAAGTACCTCAGTATACTTCCCATGGGGTCATTTGAAGGAATTAGTTTATCGAGAGCCTGTAACTTCAGAAACAGACTCATTTGCTCTTCTCCACGGTGCGTGTACTTTAGTGGGCACTACGAGGATGGGGCGTATGCAGTTAACCATTCAACGACACTTACATACATGCCACCATATGCTCGGGGAACATTTCAAATATCTCCCTATTGAAAATACAGATGTTCGTGTTTCGATTAAAGATTTTTTTTCGTAAAGCGTATTATGTCATACAATTTCTCGCATTTTTCTAAAAAATCATGGATCGTAGAAGTATAGTTCTTTAAACATTTTTTATGTATTCCAAACAACGAATCTTGTTGTGCAGAGTATATCATGGACCTCCTGTGTATATATATATATATATATATATATATATATATATATATATATATATATATATATATATATATATATATATATATATATATATATATATATATATATATATAGTATATTCTTAAATTGCATTTCCAAAGCCGCCCATAAAGTCTAATGACTTGGACAGGTTTAGTGCAACACGCTAATTTAATAGGGTAAGATTGATGATTATTGAAGCAAGAAAAATGTAATATGTTATATTACTAAACAAAGTGACTGCTGCAAAAAAGTAAAATACAATTTACCAATGTATATGAGAAACGCTTTGAAATTTCTTTAGACCAATTATTCTAACTCGAATGGAATTAAATGTAGCACTTAGAATATAAATATCTAATCTTATTAACATCAAATCTAGTACTAGTTTAAAATATCAAATTTCAGTTTAACCTAGAGAAAAAAATAATTTTAGGAATATATTAGAACCTCGATGGATTGTTTTTCAAAGGAACATAAGTAGAAAGCTGGGGAAACTATGTATGTAAAAATGCGATAAAATTGATTACAACACTAATTGGAAGAATTTAACGTTGTATAAAATGATAGCAGTACCCACATGGGGTTATCCTTTATGATCTATGGTATGAGAATGTTACTAAAACAAATTATTTTCCATAAATTGTATGAAACAAACCAGTTATCTCTAATTACCGTAGTCAAACTGCATTGGCTACTTTTTGTAACTGGAGTCCGAGGGTTCGAATCTCTCTTCTGGCATGGAGGCTCGTAGAGTTTCGGAATTGGATTTAAGTATTAGGTCCCGGTCTTATTAGCTTTCGTGTAGCCAAACGTAAAAATAAACCTTAGCGTTTTAAACAAAGATGCATAGTGTGCGATAATCATTTGTGAGGGTTACCACCTCAGAACACCGCGTGCTGTTTGTTAGTATGTAAAGATGATCAATTCGGTAGGAAGCTGCTCAAGTCCCGATATAGTTCTGAAATGAAAGCTGAAAAACTGTATGTATATATATATATATATATATATATATATGTAATATGGGCGAGACTCATTCAAAATCACAACACAGTTTATTTCTGGTGAGATACATGAAATCCATACAACAGTCAAGCACTTTTACAACATCGTGCACATAGACAATGTGATCCCGCACATACGCTTTTCAAGTAGGGATTCCTCAGGTAAAAAGACTACGAATAATCCCTAAGCACAATTGATCACGTGATAAAAAATACCCATGTTTAAAGAGAACGCTCTAACTATTGGCTAAAGTAGTACAGACAGAGGCTGAATTAAGTCTATAGCGTGTCTGGAGGGAAAAAATAACAATTACCGAGCAAACACCGAACTTACTTTATGAACAAAAGTTATTAAATTAATATTAAAATACGTAAAGAAGGAATTTAATATCACACACACACATATATATATATATATATATATATATATATATATATATATATATATATATATATATATATATATATATATATATATATAAATTGTCCGAAATCTGAGATTTGTTTGTTATATATTATTCAGGCGTAATACTTATATGGATATATAAGTATTGTACCAGAATACTTTTATGTTTATGTATGCAGGCCTAAATAGTTATAGGTTTTGGGCACTGTTTTGATACTCGAGTGTTTATGAGGCCGAGACCTACTGCTTAAAGCCGATTCTGAAAGGCTGCAAACATCCATGCCAGCAGCGGATTCAAATTCGTGTACTCTGGTACAGGACAGCAGCGTCCTACCCATTCATCCATCGATCGACTCAATATTAATAAAGAGGGAGATAAATACAATGGAATCTCAATTTATCTTTCACAAGTTATTCGCCTTCCCATATTGATCTTTAGATTCATTGCATTCCAAATATAACCCTAAAGAACCAATGTTATACACACACACACACACACACACACACACACACACACACACACATATATATATATATATATATATATATATATATATATATATATATATATATATATATATATATATATATATATATATATATATATATATATAAAGAGAGGTTCAAGTCACAATCATGTCTCATATTATCCAAACATCACTTTTGTTTTAGCTCTTCATTTAAAAGACATGTACTTGTTTTATAACTTTTTTGTACACATACATCTGATTTCTTTTCCTATGTTGTTGCGATTACTGTCAATTAGTACCAGATTTATCGACCATTTAAGCATGATAGATTCCTTTAACAGGGATGGATACAAACTCGTTGTTAAGACATTTTCAGCGTCAATTTTTAACCTAGCAGTTTCTTCCATTCGTAAGTTATTATACCTATATCTCATGACTTTAGTGCATAAAAGCACTGCAACTTTCCCTTTACACGACATTATTTTTCATTTTTGCTAACGTTTTTAAGCGTACGCTAAAACAGATTGTCACTCTTATTTCATAATAATGATAATGTCAGAAATTCTTTTAGCCAAGTATTAATAAATGCTGGTTGGGAATGCTACGATCAATATTTTTCGAAGCACAAGAAATAATTAGACCAGAATATTCTGTCTAAAGTCGATTGTGAACTGCTACAAAATTCATTCTATCAGCGGAATTTGAAGTTACAGATTCCGATAACGGAAGACAGTATCCTACATTTTCGGGCATTGTTTAAATTTAATAAACATATTTTCTTTTTTTACAAGAATACATAGACACACATACACATACACATATATATATGGAAAACCCAATTGAACACGGCCTACCCAAAGATTACTGAAGAGTGTAAGACAGTGGCGTGTTCAGTGGAAACAGTCTAGAACTAACATTTTTGCTCAAAGTAAAAATAGACAACAGATTCAGAAGCACAAAATGAATTTATTTTTAAATGAAAAATCGAGATATAGCAATATTGACGTGATAAATCGTAACAATATTAATATAAAATTAATCATGATTGTCCATTTGACATTAATAGATCAACCCTGATGAATTGTTTGTTGATTTTTCATAAACTAGGAAGCGAAGAGTGAAACGTAGGACTTCAGTGGAAACAGTTCACATAGAAGGATTAAATTTTTCAAACAAAAAACAAATTAAAGTGATAGACAGATTCAGAACCAGCTAATGTAATTTATTTTTAATCTAAAAAAATCGACGATATAGCAATATGTAGCTATAACACATAAGAAATAATTGAATATTTAAAAAAACTAAGTGCATGATTAGACATTTGAACACACCTAAAATTTTGTGATTTTTAATAAGAGATTTGAAAAAACCAACCTCTTCATCCACTCAAAATACAGAATATTAAAATACAGTAAATTTTTACAATAAATCACAAAGTGATGAAAATCATTCAGTTAATTTAAGTGAAAAGTGAATGTTTCAGTCTAAGTATGAATGTTATGTGTTTCCTTGTGTTTTCTTTAATTCAATTAGCTAAATATTTTTTTTTGTAAATCCTAAAAATGTTGCTTGAGTATCAATTGTTGATTACGTCTAGACAATGCTGCAAGAGACGCACGAAGCTGACAAATTTCAAGTGGTTTATAAAGATCCTGATTAGAAACAAGAGTGTAAAATATAATTATAATAGTTGTGTCTCAAAAATTTCAGAGTGACCCTCGTATATATATATTTTTATATGTGTGTGTAAACAGAGGAACCTCGATCTATCATTCCCGCTTTATCATTCGATTCATTTAGTTTCAAATTTATTATCACAGCACAAATGTTAGTTTATTGCAAACTTAATGTATATGCATACATGTATGTCTATACATTAATGAATATATACATCTTTATATATAAAATTCTTCTGTCCATGTGTTTGTAATAGAACTCCTCCTAAACGGCTGGACTGATTTAGATGAAATTTTGTGTATGTAATTAAGTTGATTAGAGAATGGTTTAGATTCACGATTTGATTCGCTAAAAATTTTTTTTTTTAAATCCAGAATTGCGGGCTTATTGAGATTATTATAATGCCGCTTGAAACCTTTCACTGCCAACGTATCTGTGGTTCAGTGGTCGGAGCAACGGGCATCAGTGCGAGAAGTCCCAAGATCGAGTTCCCGTACAGGCGATGTGGGAATATTAATTTTATGTAATTACATTTGTGATGATTGTACGTGTGGTAACTTTTAATATAATTTTAAGGTCAAGTACTTTTAATATAATTTTTTTCCTTATTTTCCCATCTAAATGGTCCAATTTATAATTTATTTAAAAACATTTTACAATTTTTGGATTTACAGCGATAAAACAATAGCGGTAGCTCAGGCGGCAAAGGCAACGCTTTCGTAAATGGTGGGTTGTGAGTTAGGAGTGAGAGCCGGTCTAAGACCCGCCATGTTCGTTAAAGGTGACTGGGACACGTAAAATATGTTCTTGCTCATAATGTCCAAGTTCTCAAACTATACCTATAGGGTGACAGGCCAAGCCTTTGGATCTTCTGCTTGGTCCCTGCTTCTAAATTACGAGGACCCACTTGAACATAAGTAGTATTTTTACTTTTGAGATGCTCGTAGAAACGGAAGGCGCACTCCTTTGCCTTAAATCTAGTAGCCTTCGGCTCAGTCGAGCTTGGTTTGACCAAGTGGCATACAACAACAACAACAGCGTTAAAACAGGACAACGTCTGTCGGGTCATATAGTATATATATATATATATATATCAAAATTAGGTTAACTTTAATTTTCTTCAAAAAACACCTCCTCTCTCTATTTTAATTCATCTAGAGATTTTTTATCAGCTCTAAAATGGTTTGGTCAATGAAGTATTTTCCACTTAACAATTTCCTTTCTGTCAATTAAAACTGGTAAACTTTTGTTATGCAGCAGTTTCGCAGGTGTGGTTGGCGGGACATGTGTCTCGTGTTTTGTTGTGGGAAAATTCTTGTTGTAAGTGCTCTTGAGTTCTTGTGTCTGAACAAGAGTGAAATTGGGGCTTTTGATTATGTATCGTCAGAAGGGGAGTTGTGTGTGTGTTGCCGCTTGAAATAAAGTTTTAAATTAGACTTTTGAGTTCCTTGAATATGGAAGCCCGATGCATTTCAATACTTATATCTGTTGAGCTTTCTCCTTGTGAAGGAGTTTAATAAAAAATGATTAATATATATATATATATATATATATATTATTATATATATATATATATATATATATATATATATATATATATCACGAATAACATATAATATCTTTATATAATATAAATGTTAACCCTATTTTCAAAATATATATATATATATGGGTATACTGGATGCGCATATATATGTCCGATGTATATTGTATATATATACTACGGCACACTATATATATACTATATATATATATATATATATATATATATAGTATATATATATATATATATATATATATATGAGTATTGCAATTTCTTCTAGTGTCTATCAGGTTTTCAGAGAATTTGATAGCGGGATTTTTCATGATTTGTCGAATAGATTCAATGTTGCAAACATGGTGCAAAAGAAAATCGCTTAGAACATTAACTTTGGAATTAGCGTTCAAATTGGTAATCGGATTATAATGTGATACTATAATTTACTTTAGACCTTTGTTTTTGCTTCATTTTTTTAAATCTTAACTTTTACATGTACACAGCCATAGAGAAAAGTATTATGTTCTCTGAAAATGTGCATTTGTATCAAAAATTATGAAAGTACACAAATCATAATAACATTTTTCTTTGAACATTATCTAACGTAGTGTTTATCAACTACTGATTCATAGTACTTTGCTACCAGTCCAGGAAAAAATTTAAAATTTCAATATCCTCTCTAAGGTAATTTAAACTACTCAGTTACATTTCCCAGGTTGAAATCATAAGCCTTAAATGTGTGCGTAAGCCAAATAACGTGAATAAATCGAAAAGGTACAGATTAATTTATACAAGCAGTGAAAGTAAAATTCATAGCAATTTTTTTTCTGTTTAGCTTGAGATTTTAAAAAGGAAAATCTTGAAAATTTTTTTACTTAACAAACATATAAACTATTCATAAATATTTTAACACAAATTACTTAAAGCTTTATACACTATTTAAACAACGTAGTGCTTATTTAGATGGATATGAATTGAATCAGTTTGGAGCTCTACAGTGTAATGTTTTGCTACACAATGGCTAAAAATAGCGGAACTTTTGCTGGAAGTCGATTTCCGAGCATCTATGCAAGATGCGGGATTCGAACCTATGTACTCCGGTACCGAAGAGCAATGCCTTATCATTCAACCATCATCCGGCATGGAAATAGCTAAAGGAGGGCCAAAGTTAAACTCGTACACTATGCAAAATGCTTGTTTTAGAAAACTTAAGAGCATTATATTTTTAGTTTATTACTTTACTTGGTATGATCTATATCTCTTAACACGTGTTTTCATGTGTTTAGCATTTTTCGCTTTTAAAATCTCAAATTGATCGGAAAAAATACGGGGTCCGAGTTTTATTTAGAATAACTGTACATCCTAATTTTAAATAAATAAATACTTTACTTATTCTTGATTCAACAGTTCTTTCGATAAATTAAGTTGCTACTGCATTGAGAAATCGGGGCAGAAAAACAAGGCTTCAGCTATGTATATCAAATTTATTAAAAAATAAGCAGCAGTAAATATTGCACTATGTAAAAAATATGTTTGTTTTAACATTAGGTATAATTATTATTTCCAATGCACTTGCTTTTTATAGCATTGGAATGGGATGTTTATTGCCTTTTTATTATGGGTGCACTGTATAGGCAGCTAATATTACACCTTAAGACAATTTTAGCCTATATGGTCGTGAGGACCTCCAGGCAGTCCCGGCGGTGATGGGCATTTCGCAAGTATTGGGTCACTCCATTCGGCCAACCCCCTTCAAAGTTCCCGGAGCGCACCTGTAATGTCACAGGTGCCACTGGCGAGAGAACGGAGCAGAGTGGTGGTAGTTAAAGGAATTTGTAAAACTACTGGATGCTATAGCAGACCTCTTGACGACGGAGTTAGTGAGGGTGGCGCAAACCACGCGGACCAAAAAGAGGGCTAATCTTGTCCAGATGGCCTAAAGGAGGAGCAGGAAACTTTGAGAGGTGACAGTGGCAGTCCTGGGACTTGGAACCATTACTTGTCAGTTATTGCAACGGAGCTTTGGACCATCCTGCAGAATCCCCGTGACTCAATTTGCTCAAAAATACTCATTGAAACCTAGTATCAGTTTCAGGGTGAAGAAACTATACCTTAATTAAGAATTTAAAAAGTTACAATATATATACATAAAAAGGATATATAAAAAAGGAGGGGTGCTGAAGGCAGCATAAGAAAATCTCTGGGTGGTTCTCTCGGGAAATGAGCTTCCTTTGGCAGGGCTGCAGAAGTTAGCCCCAGGGCTCGTAACTTCTGGCTTATGCTGACCATATTCCCAAATCTTTAAGACAACACAAATAAAATGGGTCCTCTTAAGTTAGAGGCAGGGACTCAGAAAACCCTCCTATATTTTTGGCTGTCACCATCAGTGAAATATTTTTTTTTATTATTATTTATATTGGTCCACAGGTGTAACTGTTTGGTAAATACTGATTTAATACGATTCATTTGGATTTTAATGTTATTAAGAACAAAAACTGGAAGACCCAGACCAAGAGAAGAACAGCCTAATTGGATCTTTTAAAGAAAACCAAGACTCACAAAAAGTGGTCGAGCCAGGTATGATGAAAATATTGTGATACAATCTTTGGATTTATAATACTAAGAATACTTTTAGGTTTAGTATGTACTAGTTTTTGACATTCAACTACAATTACATTAAATTATTTAATTTAATTATTATTAAAATTATTTTAAGATACCTTTTGGATGTAATTCAGTTTTATCGCCATTCTCTCTTTATAACTTCCCGTAACAGTCAAACTGGTATTAGATCTGGAGATTGTGGAGGCCAGTCAAAAGGGTCAATGTTATTTTACTGAATCCTTTCCTGGAAATCTATTGTTATAGTGTAAGTTACATTGCCTGGAATCCCATGTCATTTACGTTTTTAATGCCGAATGGGTTTGAAAGTTATGGTTTTAAGATTTTTTACAGCACTTTTATGCAGATTTTACTGCTCATGTGACCTTTAGAAATGAATATTTATCTAGCCCCGCTATGCCAATCCGACCTTAATATTCCGTCAAGCATGTTTTACACTGTCTACGACACATTCTGGGCTCTATGCTTTTCTTGTTCTTTGTCATATATACTTCCCAGAGTACGCTCAAAGCATTAAAAGTTAAAAGCCTGTTTCTTTTGGTGTTAAAAATAAAACTAAAACAGGCACATTTCTAATTCAACATTTTGTGATTGGAAGTTGTTTAAACATGGAACACATACTGCTGGAATCGTGAAAATACAAATCTGAATATTTTGTTCATAAAAAAATGATAGTTCCTCAACCTTTCTCAGTGAAAGATTTAGGGATTATAACTCATTTTAAGTTTAAATATGTGGGGTTTTTTCTCGGGGAGCTATACATCGAATACGATCTGTAACTTGAAGTCAAGCTTAAAATAGTTATCTTCTGGCTGTTCTTACACTGACTTTTTGTGTAACTTATTTCGATAATTGTCCTTTTACCCACATAGAAAAAGATTGTCTTAATTTTTATTTGTACCGAAGTTATTTTGTAACGAAGTAAAGGTTTGTAATCTCAAATAATTTAAGATTTCAAGAAAATAGCCATTTTGTCCTTGTTTCAATCAATTTTGACTAATTTTGGCTTTATATCTGTACGTAAGGATACCGTGCTTATAGGACACTTTAAAACTGAAACTTTAAATATTCATTTTGATCATCCCTGAATGAATTTTCATTAGTTTTTGGTATAACCTCTGTCCGTACGTACGTATCTCGCATAGCTCAAAAACGATTACCGTAGAATGTTGAAATTTGACACTCTATATTTTGAAAAATCTCAATATAAAGCATATATATTCAGCTAGTCAACACATATCTAAATAGCCTGCCTACTTGCAGAAAGTTGGATTTTTTTTCTGGATAATATATTGACATAATAAATTTGACGCTACCAAATTGCAGCACTTCTTCAAGTTAGACCGAATATAAAGCTACCACACCTTTGCAACGCTAATTTGCTACCAAACTGTGGCAACTTTGAAGGAAAAGAAAATTCTTACACTTGCTGCAGTCTTGTTTCAAACTTGCAGACTTGCTGCAAACTAAATTTGCAATTTGGATAGATTTTCGTTGCCTGGACTTCCTGGGCAATTCCTTGGAATATTAGAGTACCAGGTTTGAGTCTTACAGGCGCACTAAATATCTCCCTGTACACCGTTGTAGGTTAAATCTGTTGTCCATAATGTCCTCTCTCTGGAATATTGATAGGTGGGAGAGTGATATGGAATCAAGAGAAAAAAATACCCTATCCCGAGGATGATCAAAATTGAAGGAATTCTCCAGCGCAGCAATAAGAAAACCTTACACTCAAGAAGTTAGGCACTCCTCTATGAGGAATCATGTTTTATTCAATGGCTTAGATTGTCCTAGTGAATAGCACACTGAGTTAAAATTACTGGAAGCAGTCTAGGAACGTTCTCTAAGTAGTTTTTTCTGTATACAGAGTGAATATGGTTCATAAATTTGTGTGTCTTGATGTACTCTCGCTGAGAGATGAGTGTGAAAGAGAAATATGTAAGCAGGAGAAAAATAATCACCCTCATAAGGATGATACAAATTAAAAGAAAATCTCCAATTAGGCATCAATGGAGTTTTACACAGGTAAGAGAAGGAGGTACGTTGCAGGGTATCAAAGCTTTAATCAGTAGCTGCCAATCTAATAAGCCCTTTTACAATACAGTCGAACTCATTTATAACGAGCTCGGATTTAACGAGAACTCGGATTTACCGAAGGAAGCGAGAATATTTGGTTGGATCACTGTTAAGTCTATGGAACAGAAGTCACTTTTAACGAGCAAGACCTGGTTTTAGCGAGCAATATTTTTCTGTCTTGCATTCTTTTTTCTCATCTTTCTAGTCAATAGGAAGGGTTCACAAATCCGATGCAATTGAATTTTTGACACTAAATTCTACATCTGTTATCCAGCCTATGAACCAAGGAGTCATAAGAAGTTTCAAGTGCCACTTCCGTAAGCAACTGATTTTGATGATTCTGGACCGAAGAGATAGAAGTGGAACAGCATCAAATACCAATGTCAACGTACTGTAAGCGATACGTTTAATGAACGATGCATGGGAAAATGTCACATCAACATGCATCATCAAGTGTTTCCATAAGGCTGGATTGGAGAGTTGTCAAGACGGTCAATCCACTGAGTAAGAAGATGTTGACAATTTCATACAAACTGCAAATTTGGAAATGACCAAAGAAGAATTTCAAATCTATGTATCCATCGACGACGAACTGATGACCTCAGATGCACCGACTACCGAAGATTTTTCTTTCCGTTTATTGTTTGTTTCCTTTACGACTGTAGCGCAACTAGAAATTTTTCGCTGATGGGGGGAGGAGGTTAATTGTCATTAAATTAAGAAAAGTATTTAATTAAATTAATTAATGTAATTAAAATAAGTATTAATTAAATTTTAAGTAAGCTCAATCATCTGACCTCCCAAGCCCCCCGCCCTTCTGGTTGCACGCCTGCCTTAAGGACCCGTTTATTACGAGCACTCGGATTTAACGAGTAAATGTTACGGTCCTTTTGTGCTCGTTATAAACGAGTTCGACTGTATATATATACAGATAGCTATATATTCCGTTATGCCCATAAACAACCAATAGTTTTCTTTTTCCAAGATTTTTTTTCCAAGTAAATAATTTTAATGATTTCGAATTTACTAAAGCTACGAGATTAAAGAAAGTACATAATCTAAAACTCTAACGCTTGAAACACAACTGTCTTACATAATATTCGGTAAATTTCTTAATTCTTTCAATCCACTTTCTACGTTTTTATTTTTATTTAAAATGACTTTTCTTATGTTATCCCTTAATACAATAATCGTTACCCGAGAAGTACATTAGCCGTCATCTCCTCAAATAAATAAATAAAATAATAATAATGATTCTTCTATTCATATATATATATATATATATATATATATATATATATATATATATATATATATATGTACATATGTATACATATATATGTAATGAGACTGACTTCTCGATGGGGGGTTGCAGCCATGGCCATAAAAATGATACCGTTTCAGCTATAGACCTTTATTAAGATAACTTTGAAGGACGGGTTCCCACTTCAACATAGGGACAAACTGAAGGGTCAACTAGCATGTAGTTCTATGTACAAAACACGCAACACCTGGGTCAACATCTGTGTGAAAATATCTCTAGAAAAATCTGTCTCCGCTAGCGTGTATCTCCTTTATATTTGGAAATTTCCTAAATTGTCCGCTAGGGCCATGTAGGTTTATAATTGGCCAGGCCCCTTCTCTGAGGGCGTAACCTTTAGCCCTAGTGGTCAATTTAGGTTAGGGGTTGAAAAGGTGAATGGAAAATGATGCGGGAATTTTTACCCTTGATTTAAGTTTTGAAAACCCCTGAAAATTTTCCTTAGATATATATATCTACACACACACACACACACACACACACACACACACATATATATATATATATATATATATATATATATATATACATATATATACATATATGATATGATAAAAATGCGCAACAGCCCCTAGGGGGCCAAGGCTTACGGTGCCAATCTCCGTTTGCGTGACCAAAGGCCCTGGGGTGCGAAGTTCCGGTTAGGTGGTCAATCTTACGTGGAACCCCCAGTGTTTAGTTCCCAAGCATGCGTGGTCCTCAAATTCTCTACCCACTGAAGGGATGGAAGACTGAGTCAACCTTGCCCAGCCCGGGGATCGAACCTCGGACCTGTGTCGTGGGAGCACAAATTCATATATATACATATATATATATATATACATATACGTATACATACATACATATATATATATATATATATATATATATATACATATATATACATATATATATATATATATATATATATATATATACATATATATATATATACATATATATATATATATATATACATATATATATATATATATTATATATATATATATAATATTATATATATATATATATATATATACATATAAATAATATATTATATAACTATACGTAATACATATATATATATACGTATACATATACTATATATATATACATACATATATATATACATATATATATATATACATATATATATATATATATATATGCATATATATACATATTATATATATACAATACATACATATATATATATATATATATATATATTATCATATTTATATATATATATATATATATATATATATATATACACGGGGGATAATATTTTTAACCTACTTTTACACATCTGCTAGTAATAAAAGAAAGCTTATTCCATTGACTAAAGAGAAAATGATTGCGTAATTGCTTTAACACTAACACCTCTTTCCATAATAATCGCTATTATTTCAGATCTCTATTCACAACGTCGCTGGCAACTTTAAAACCCTGCAACAAAACGTGATAGGTGCTTTATTCCGCCGCGTCTCTAATTCCAAAAAATCGATGCATGGGTAGTGCCTCCGTAGGAAAAGAAAGTAGATGCTGATATCAGCGAGACCATAGCGTGGGGGGAAAATTCACAGTAAAAGAAAAACACTCCAGTTTTGACGTTATCGTTTGGCAGAATTCTTACGGATGCATGTTTTTGTAGGGGATCAGTTGCGAAAAGGTGGAAAGATAAAATGGTTACTGACTGCTTTTTAACAATGTGATGACGTAGGAGAAAGAAATGGAGAGAAATAATGAGAGATATTTTGCTTGCCGTATGTGGCATTCGCTCGATGCTCTACACGTGAAACAACAACAAAAGAAAATAGTCCATAATTTTAAATTTCAAAATTGGTCGAAATATAAGAGTAACTCTGACGATTCTTAAACCATAGATTTCAATATAGTTTTGAAATATAAATACCTAAAACGTGGCAATAAAATATATTAATTAAATTTTATTTTTATTTTTTAATTTTTGACGTAATTGCTTTAAGGACAAGGTCGTATTTATATGAGAAGTATCTGCTGAGGTATAGAACGTCCCAGAAAAATTTTTAATGTATACATCAATATTTTTAAACTTATATGATCACTATTATAACGTCACTAATTAACACTGAAGTGTTGAATGAGAGTTTTCAACCATGGAAACAGTAAAAAACATTTCTTCGCAAAAGAACTGGTCACAAGAGGTTGACATATTTTCAGTTGTTCTCGGTGCATATAGGTCTGACTATAAATGCAGATGAAGGTTCGAACAAGCTGGCCTTAAAAGCTAAGAATTAATTGACTACTATAAAACGGTAGTTAATTAATTACTGATTATACTATACTTTTCCCCATTTTTACATGTAAATTTGTAATAGAAAGATAAATAAATACAACATAATTTCTTTCTGAATATTATCTTTATTTCCATAGTTATTCATAAAATTACTTCAATTACTTAATTCATAAAATTAAACATGTTACAACATTTACCAGGCAAATTTAAACTTGATAAAAAACCTAGCATAGAATAAAAGCAAATATATTTTTCAAAATACAGGGTGTTTAAAAAATGATCGGTATATTTCAAAATCAATAAAACTAAACGGTCACTGATAGAAATACACAGTTTATTGCAATATGCTTGGGATAATAGTAAATTTTCAGGCAGATAAACTTTCAAAATTAGTTACAATATTCCCCAACAGATGACGCTGTAGTCTGGAAAAATCAAAACTAAGATATTATTCTGTGGGAACTCTTAAAAGACCAGGTGTACCGCCACTATCCAGAAACTGGAAATTGAATAATTATAACAGTGCATCTTTTCTTCATGTGAAGCCATCTCGCCTGAGACGTTTTCTGATAATTTCATTCTGAGAATACGCCATATTATTGCTGCGCATGGTGGATATCTGAAAAATATCGTAGTTTAGATTTTTTTTCCTGACTGCAACGCCATCTGTTGCGGTACAATGTAACTAATTTTGAAAGTTTATCTACCTGAAAATTTACTATTGTCCCAAGCAAATTGCAATAAACTGTGTATTTCTATCACTGTCCTCTAAGTTTTTATTGATTTTTCCAATATACCGGTCATTTTTGAAACACCCTGTACATTGAAATTATGTACACCGTTGCTGATTTGTTTTATGGCTTATTTAGGCTTGCATGTAAAATTATGGATGGATGTATCAGATTTATGTATGTTTGTACCTTGTCTGTGTGTAATGAAATTTTTTATGAAATTGAAAGTTCACTGTACTTTGGATAAATTCTCTGGATCCACCCCGAAGATTAATTCTGGCTATATCACTGTTTAAGGATTTATTACGAATGCCGTTTTTCGGAGATCTGTTATGAAAATACGAGCAGGTAGAAAGATAAATGGGTAGTTGATGAATGTTTTAACAGTCTGTTGACAGAGAAAAAAATTAGGGAAAAACAATGATAAATGTTTTGCTAGCCGTATGTGGCATTCGTACTATGCTCTACGCACAAGACAAAAATAGTCCATAGTTGGAATTTCAGTTCTGGTGAAAATATTAAATGAATCGAGGTGATTCTAAAACACTAGATTTCAGAATTGTTTTAAAATATAAATACACAATATGCGACAGTAAAATTTATTAATTAAATTTAAAATTTTATTTTTCGAGTTTTTACGTTATTATTTTAAGGATTTTCTACAGATACATATTTTTCATAGATCTTTTACGAAAATACATGTAGATGGAATTATAAAATGTTTAATGAATATTTAAACAATATGTTGACGAGTGATATAAAATAAAGAAATACAGTTTTTTACTGTATTTTTACTGTATTTTACTCTATTTTGACAGAGAATTTTTAAAACAATTTATTTTTCTTTAAATATATCTGATTGAAATTTTAATATGTTCTTAGCAATATATTTGTGCAAATTGGTTTAAAATTTAAAATTTAATCATTAATTTTTTAAAAATATATTTTAATTATTACTTTTTAAAAAGTAGCAAAATTGAAAATGCTCCATCCACATTTCTTTTACGGATAACATGGATATTTTTTATTTATATGTAACTTTAGAGACCTTATAAAGAAAGTTAGTTGGTATTACAAAACATCCGAGGAAAACAGTAAGAGAAAAAATATTCATACATCTTTTTCTGTACAAAACGCCTATTATATTTTTAAAGTACAGAATCAGCTGAATTTATGTTTGAAGTAAATTAATTTGAACTAACGTTTGTTTATACACCAAAAGATAAATAGTCAATGAATTTTACAGAGCTAGGACAGTTAGAAAAGCAGTAGCATTGTTTGAAATATTCATTAATTCCAAAAATGTTGTGGTAGAAAAATATAAACTATAATGAGTAATAATTATATTTTGTAGCATTAATTATATTCTTATTTGAATGATGGATATTAAAAACAATTTTTTTTCTCATTCTTTGTTATATTTCATAATTTAGGTAGGTATAAATATCCAATTTTCAGCCACATTTCGGCCAGTTAAAACACCATTGATTTCTTAAGATCCTAAGAGGCTCAACGCGGAAGAATTAATGTACAGAATAAAGAATGGTTAATAAATATGATTTTCAATTATGGTAAAAATATTGTACGAATTATGACGATTCTAAAAGTATAGATTTTGGAATTGTTTCGAAGTGTAAATAATCTCAATCGCGATACTAAAATGTATTAATTAAATTAAATTTTTATTTTCTAAGTTTGGACTCTATCGTTTGAAATATTTCTTGTGAATGTATGCTTTTAAAAGATTTGTTACGAAAATACCTGCAGATGGAAAGAAAAAATGGTAAATGAAAGTTTTAACAACGCGTTAATAAGAAAGCAAAAATTGAGAGATGTAATGACGAAAACGTGACAAGAGAGCTTTCAAAAAACTACATTCATTTTGTTTTCAGCATATTTGCTTGAAAATTTAATATGCTGTTGGCAGTATATTCATGTAAATAGGTTTAAAATGTCAAGGTTGACAATCAATTATTTTAATAGTTATTATTCCTTGTTTAAAAAGTTGCACAATGTATCATTACTTTTATACATCATATGGCTTTTTTTATTTATATATAACCTTTAAGACCGGGAACCACAACCTTTATATACTTTAGAACACATTCTAGAATATCATTGGGGTGGTGAGTATATATACATTATTTCAAGGTAAATGTATCGTTTCTTGACTTTCTTGAACACCATGCACACTTTTTAAAATTTTGATTATATAATACGTCATTAAAATTATCATTAGCACATTCCCTTAAATATTCCCTCTCTTTTTTTTCTGTAAGTTATTTTGTTTCTCCAGGTAAAGGTGTGTGACTCAAATATTGCAATCTAGTGACAACTAAAGGCATAATTAATATGTTATTTTTGTTTTTAAAAATAGACTTAAAAAGCATTGTTTAATATGTACATGAATATGTAAATATATTTCTGTTGAAAGTCTGAAGAGCTCTTGTACTGCCATATGATGGTGACTGGCTCCATTAAAACCCGTTATAATGAGATTTTTCTTCGTTAGATAGGTATTTTATTATACACCGAATTTTTTCGCGGTTACAGTACATTCTTTACTCCGTACCAAAAAGTGATAGAATGGCAAAAATTTCAGATTATACTATACAAATAATATACCTTTGTTTTTTATTTTAAAAATGAACAGAAAAAAATTCTTTCAATTGCATGTGAATACGTCACCTTTCAGCTGTACTATAAGGCAATTTGTCGCAACGTCAAGAACTACTATGATGCCCTTCCCATTCATTTTCATGTTTACAACAGCCAATAGACAAACAATAAACTACCCTTCAGTTTGAAACTAAAGCCAGAATTGTCATAATTTGAGAATATGCTCTACTGCGTGAAATCGCCTTATTATATACGAGGAGCATCCAGAAAGTAAGTTTCCTGATGTTTTCCTCTTTAAAGTAAACGTAATTAGCTGTGTCAATTGCGCTTGCGTAACAGATATATGACGTATTATTCATATGCCAGTTGGACACTTTCCGATTCGTGGCAGTTGCGGAGTAGCAGTGGTCCGATATGGAAACTCTAATTCCTTCTCCCGCCGCCTGCAATGTTCGGTCTGTGATCTTGAATGCACAAAGAACTGCATCAATTGAAACTCATCGTCAGCTCTGTCAGGTGTATGAGCCGAAACTGCCACACGAACACAAAACTGAAAGGAGCAGCACTGACACTTCTGCTACGGTACCACGATGACGGCGACGAGTTCCTCGATAGAATCGTCACGGACAATGAGACTTGGATTTCACACTTTATCCCGGAAACCAAGCAGCAGTCAATGCATTGACATCATAGTGGATCTTCGATCAGGACCAAGTTCAAACAGACGCTGTCGGTATGGAAAGGGATGTGCACTGTGTTCTGGAACAGGAAGGCTGGTTCCATTCACAGGCGGCAGAGTTCTACGACAGAGGTATACAAAAGTTGATCCCACAATACGACAAGTGTCTCAATTCTGGTGATGGCTATGTTGAAAAAATAGCTGAAACATTCCTGCATTTGTTGCCAATAAATATGTCCTTGAAAGTGTGAGTTCTTTTTTTTCTTTTAAATAGGGAAACTTACTTTCTGGATGCGCCTCGTAGCTCAAAAGCAGATATCTGGAGGAGACCAGAAACCATACTACTGTTACGAACTTCAAAAAACTGTTGGGTTCGGGGATTGAATGGACTTTACAAGCAAGCAAGACTGCAGCACGAAGACAAATACTTTATTAGCATTCAGTAAATATTCACACAGTCAAAATCACCGCGGAACAATTTGAGCCCAATGCCGTCGGCTCACGCACCAGTTTCCGCATCAAGCACAACACACCGTGCGTACTCCGTAGACCAAGAGATCCTCTTAACGTCTCTTCTCTGCATCTTCAAGATCTTCAAGATGATGGGTCAACTGGATTACCTGGCCCAAGCCCTCAAATCCAGAGATTTCTTACAGTAAGCAGAGAAATTGACAACGAGCAGAGCATAAACAAATAAAAGTTAAAAGATAAGGATAGAATGGTGGATTCGTGAGTTCATGACACAATAACTAAAAGAGTAGAGAGTTTAGGGATAGGAAAATACAATTTTTTTTTTTTTTTTTTTTGCTAGGGACATCAGAACAGTATTGAATTTCTCTGCATGGGACTCTGTCTGCCTTATATAGGACCACAGAAACTGGTGGAACACTCCAGAAACTGGAACTGGAAGTGTTCAAGTGACTTCACACTTGGCAACATTTGGCGACATTTGGCGATAAACTTGGCGACAAAAATAGGTTGCCAAAACTGTCGCCAACGAGCCGATATTTCGCCAATTTGGCGAGATTCCCATAGAGTCCCATGCTAAACTCAAGCAATTTTCGCAAATTCGTAACACTATTAAGGTTATTCAGTGTTAAACTGAGATTTTTCCTTGTACAGAATATAAATAACAATTAAAAATGGATGTGGATAACTAGATGTTACACTAATCCTAAATAGGAAATTTCTACATTCTATGGCTAATCATTCTTGAGTTATACGAGATATATACGTATGAACAAATGTACAGCCGATACTGGTCAAAGTCGATTCATGCAAAGTCAAAATAGCTATTTTGATTAAAATCTCATCACCGAAATTTTTCACGATTACAACACTTCCTTTACTTCGGGCAAGAAAGTCAAAATAAATAAATAAATAAATTCTCTGTACTCTAATTGACCTATTTTTGTTGGCATGAAACCCACATTTGTATTACAATAGAGAAAAGCAGATAACTTCCAAGTTGTTCGCCCGATTAAATCGGCAGCGAACCGAACCTGCAATGAAGAGAAACGATCTCTTCTACTGAAAAAGATTGCACTTCAATCATTTAAAGTAAAAACAAGCATAAATAAATAATGTATACGTGGGTCACTCTGAAATTTTTGAGATACAACGAGGTTTTTAAAGTTATACCTACAAAATTTTTAGGTCTGTTCAAAGTAGTCTCCTGCAGCATCAATGCACTTTTGTAAACGAATTTTTCACATATTAAATGTCTCCAGCTATTCATTTCTTGGAATAGATGAAAAATTGCATTTATTGCCACATCAATCTCTTCATCTGAATGAAAACGACGTCCAAGTAAGTTCTTTTTTAGATTAAAGAATAACCAAAAGTCATACATAGCTAGATCAGGTGAATAGGCAAATATTCTATCACAGCAGATGCATTGTTACGGTGAAGCAATTGTCCCCTAACATTCACTTCATGTAGAATTTGTGGAAGACATTTAGTGGTATACCAGTTTGCTGTTACTGTCTTCTGTCCTTCCAACTTAATGGCTTTGACCAATCCCGTACTGCTGAAGAAAACGGCATACATCATTTTTTTCAGTGGGCGTTGTCTTTTCACCATTGTAGGCTTGGGATAATCTTCAAAGACCCATACTTTGCTTTCTTGACATGTTGGACGTCAAAAAACGGTATGTACGTTACAATTTAAGAAATGATGCGTTCGCCACTATCATTTAGCATTTTAAGAGTTTCTTTACTGATTCTGACACGCTCCCCTTTTTGGTGCTCAGTTAGGTTATCGAAACCCAACGGAAAACTACTTTTTTCATATGTAATTATTCATTAATAATTTTGTGTATGGCTGCGGATCCAATGTTAAGTTCCTTCTGTATAATTTGATAGGTACAGCGATTATCATCCATTAACATTTTTCGTATGGCAGACACATTATCCGGGATTACTGCAGACAGCAGCCTTCCTGTGTGTTCTTCATCCTGAAGAAAATTGCGACCTCTGCTAAATTCTTTAGACCATCTGAATACAGTAGCACGAGCTGGAGATTCATCACCAAATGCCAATCGCAACCGTTGAAAGCATTCTTCTTGATTTTATCTTGCTTTAAAATAGTAGAAAATCATAGTGCGAAAATTTTCTCGCGCCAGCTCCATTTTCTCACCTGTTTAAAATTTATTCTAAGCCAAACAAGTTGAAGTAAGTCAGTAAAAAATTGTCTACTGTGTTAAAATACTTTGTATTTTAAAATTAAACTGTTATTTATTTTTTATTTATTTATTTATTGTAAATTATCTTCTGGGAGTATTTCAAAAATTTCAGAGTAACCCTCGTATATGTGTGTGTATAGGCACTTTGTATTCCCCTAGCTTGTTAAGTTTATGTTATCGCATTCACACACATAATTCAAAATGTTATGTTGTACTTAGAATGGTGTATAATGTCGATATGATTAAATATCGAGTCAAACAGCGAATCTAGAGGTGCTGAATTCGATCCTAAAATTTGAACTCGTGCCATAAACATCTCCGAAGTTTTCATTGATTCCAATAAAGAGAAAAAAAGAAGGTGAAGTGAACTGCACTGCAATTAATCAATTCATTTTCAAGTCCTGAAATAATTATTTAATTTATATAAATACCCCTGTAAATAACTACATAGGATTACGAAAATGCAGTTAAGCAGTGTGATACTAGCTCAAAGATTTAAATTCCCTGAAATAATCCTAAATATGATTAAATCGCGAATCAAACTGTTAATTACAAGAAAACATTACAAGACTCATTCAAAATCACAACACAGTTTATTTCTGGTAAGAAACATGAAATCCGTACAACAGGCAGCTTTACAACTTCGTGCAAACAGACAATGTGATCCCGCACATACACTTTTCAAGTAGGGATTCCTGAGGTAAAAGACTACGAATAATCCCTAAGCACAATTGATCACGTGATACAAAATACCCATATTTAAAGAGAATGCACTAACTATTGGCTAAAGTAGTCCAGACAGAGCTGAACTAAGTCTATAGCGTGTCTGGAGGGAAAAATCAGAATAACCGCGCGCAAACCCCGAACTCACTTTATGAACAAAAGTTATTAAATTTATATTAAAATACGTAAATAAGGGATTTTAATATTACACACACACACACACACACACATATATATATATATATATATATATATATAATAATAATAATAATAATATATATATATATATATATATATATATAATAATAATAATAATAATAATATCAATATCTAAGCCCTAAAGCGTATTCCAAAATTATCCCTTTTCCCCATTCATTATTCTAGATCTTAATTTCTTCTCTTTATATTAACCATATTTCCCATCCATCCAATTTAAACGAGGATGTTTTCATACCTTCAGCGTAACCCCGAAATTCTTTCTATGATTCCCAAAACAGAAAATGTTATAGCTGGCATTTTTAATTAGGAAGTTATAACTCTCCCAGAAGAAATCTGTAATGATCAGCAATAATGCTCATCTGGAACGCCACACTTTGGCAGATGGCTCTAGTCAAAGGTTACTTTCTATAAGCAAATAACACTTGCCTCAGCATTTTTCCCACGACTCTTAAACCACACACGGGTTTTGGTCGTCTCTCGCAGAAGGCTGGCATTACAGAGAGAGAGAGAGAGAGCGTTCTGAGACCATCCGGTTCAGATGCCTCTAGATTTTAGCCTATCCTGATAAGATGAAATAAAAGTTAAGTTCGGCTTTGGTTTGGTTTGGTTTGGAGCACTACGGTCTACTGTTTTGCACACGAGGGCTAATGAGACCGGGACCTACAGCTTAAAGCCGATTCCGAACGGCTACAAACATCCATGCCCGTAGCGGGATTCGAACCCGCGAACTCCGGTTCCGAAGAGCAGCGCTCTACCATTCGGCCATCGTTCGGCTAAGTTAAGTTCGGCCACGACGACTGATGTGTTTATTTCGAACAGACGATTAGCGGGACACTTGGCAGCCCAGCATGCCCGGGCTGAGGAAAATAATAGGGGCAATTTCAGAAGAAGTTTTCAAGTGTATATATATATATATATATATATATATATATATATATATATATATATATATATATATATATATATATATATATATATATATATATATATATATATATATATATATACATATATATGTTAGGATTTAAATTGTAGATTAATTTTAAAAGATTTTAATTAAGGATTCTTTACTGAGAGTGACGCGGCATGAGGAGTTGGCCACATGAATACGGCTCACGCGCAATGATTTGCAGCAGAGAGCAAGCAGTGTGCACATTCCGCAGACAGAGCTGTGGCTACCCGAGGCAGCTAAACCTGCCTTTGTTAAAAGTTAGGAGCCAATGTGCGACGCCATTGAAAATGATTGATGAGTAGTGTGCTCTGAGATTTGAATAAAGCCATGAAAATGTACTGAGGACTCTAGTGTCATTTAGTGGGAGCCTGACATATATATATATATATATATATATATATATATATATATATATATATATATATATATATATATATATAGCTAAACGGCAAAGTCATCAACTTTCGTCTGCAGGGTTGTGTCGAGACCTAAGCCCTTGAAAGGCCGCCGTGTTCATTAACGTTGGTTGGGGCACTTAAAATATGTTTGTAGTCGCAAAATAAAACAAATTCAAACTGAAACCTCTGGATGTGATAGACCAATCCTGAGGGTCTTCTTTTTGGTAAATTACGAAGATCTATTGAGTTAAAAATTGTTCTCTCCCGTGAGCGGTGATCCGAAAAATGGGTGAATTGGTAGAGCGCTACTCTTCTATACCAGGGTTCGTGGGTTCGATTCCCACTGACAGCATGGTTTTGCACAGCTGTTCGGAATCAGCTTTATGGGGTTCCTGGTCTCATTAACTCTCGCGTAGCAAAGCGCCACCTACAAGTTTGTCTCTTTCAAGGGGTATTAAAAACGACAACAACAACAATTAGTGGAAAGCACGTAAATGCGATTGCTCAGAAACGGTGCGAATAGACAGACCTACAAGAAATTTAGAACAGTGATTCTTTAATACTGTACAAAACTCCTAAGGGCCCTCCCCTATTTTTTATTACAAAATATGAATTGGTATTTTGTTTATTTCATGATGAAATGATTTTTCTCTCAGATATGTAAGACATATCGTCGAATTTTTAAATAATTCCGAACTGTCCAGGAAACGAATATTAATTTTGAAAATTGCAACATCGAAATAAAGTGTCCTGAATAATGTTTTGAAATTTATGGGAGTTAAACATTGAAACATCCTCCTATTGTTTTTAAGAATTATCAAAAACTATTACGAATTTTTATGAATTTTCAGCTATAAAATGATCTGGAGAGTCGTGCAAGGGAAATTTGCCAAAAGCGAGTTGGACGACATCTTCATATTTTCAGAGTTCATTCTTTTAAAAAATTTATTATTTTTAAACTACGAGATAATATAAATTACGTGAGAAATCCACAAATGGAAATAAAAATTGTGACTTCAGAATCTTTTAGTAATAAATATTTGAAATTAATACGCATTATAGATTCACTTATTCTTAATTAATTATTTTATCCATTGCACTTCGGGCCCAACGATGGCTGAATGGCTAGAGTGCTGGCCTTCGGTACCGGAGTTCGTGGGTTCGAATCCCACTATGGCATGGATGTTCGTAGCCTTTCGGAATCGACTTTAAGTAGTAGGTTCCGGTCTCATTAGCCCTCGTGTTGCACAAAATAGACTGTAGCACTCCCAAACCAAACCATTACACTTCGACTAAAGCGCTAGTATATATTACAGTCTATTTTCAACTAATAAGTATTTTTTAAAACTTATTAAACAATTTATGTAATCAAATTAAAAATTAGAATGCATGAACTAAAAGACGATTGTGTTGAGAATAAAAAGTAGTTTGAAACACAAGAATGTGAATTTTATGAGGATATCCACCTATTGACTTTCAGTACAGATACACCTAGTACGCCGCGTTTTTTCTCGCCAAATTTAGAGATTTTGTACACGCACTAAGTAGCGATAATTGACTCAAGATATTTTGTCGTTTTTATATAAATTGTGATAATTTAATTTTTGGAAATAATTTAAGCTGCAAATATTTTTAAGAAGGTTGTTTTTTTTTGTTTAAAATTGCTTAAAATGTTATATTTTTTATATATTTATCTACGAATTTTGCTAAAAATAATGTTTTGTTGTATTTCAAATAGTATTAATTGCGATATTTCCTTACATTTACTCCTCTGATAAATTGTATAAAATGTTAGATTTCTTTGAGTTTAAGTGAAACACGTAATTTCCGCCATTTTTTCCAAATTTATTATTTGATAAAGAACAAAAATCAACAAATTATGGTAGCTGAAAAAAAAAAAGAAATAAAAAAAGAGAATGGCAGTGACCGCTTTGCTAGGTGCATCTGTTCTTGACTTTGGAGCTTTCATCCTCAGATCGTTGTATCTGAGAGTGATGCTTCAGTCAGTTAAACAACCCTCGAAGTAAAGAAAAAAAAATATTTTTTTAATACTTTTATTCAAATATCCGTTTTCTGTGTAAATAAGGATACACGATAGTAGAAATGTTATACTAATTTATTCCTCTTTCTCGGAAGAGGCATTTTTGTTGAATGCTTGCCAAAAGTCAACTAATATTTCTTCGTAGAGGTTTTAGATCTCTCGTAGCAGATATTCAAAGCAACGTCTTCTTCAACAAATAATGTTAACTTGATGAAAAATTTTAGGTTTGATATAGTTTTTCATTTATTTACCCTGTCCGCCCTCGCTTAAAATGTATACACAAAAATAAACACTTTTTATTTATTTTTTCTGCAAAATTATATTCTATATAAATGTTTTTGACTCTTTATACTTAAACTTACTCAAAACTGTTCTTCCCGCTTTCATGCTATTAGGGATATGTTAGGGATATATTAGGGATTATAATATTAAAGATGGCAAGCATGAGGTGAATGAGAACTACATAAAAATGTTTCATGATATACAGAGCTAACTTACAGTTAGCTGAACAATGACCGAATGGTAGAAGCTCGCTGTAGAGTTCGTGGGTTCGAATCCCGAAGCTGACATAGATGTTCGCAGCCGTTAGGAATCGGCTTTAAGCAGTAGGCATTAGCCCTTGTGAACAAAAACGGTGTAGCGACATCTATTTGTCATTAAAAACGCCACATCTGTAAACTACTACAACTTCTACTATTACTTCTGTTTTCATCTCTGCCGGGGATTTCCCACCATATTTAGTATGTTAGAGAAGATTGCTTGTTTGTTTTGTTCAAACTCTATTAAATGTTTATTCTCCTAATTCTTGGAGGTTATTTAGAGTTTCTATTTCATAACTACCTCTCTCACATACTCCATAACAGTATGCCGTAGCGTTCCAAACCAAACCAACCTACAGTTATTGTACTCCGTGTCTATATTATTGCTTCAATTTAGCGCGGTACTCCTCTTTGAGTATTAAGTGTTAAAAGTTCCGTGATTTAACGAACGAAAAATTTAACTTTTCAATACTATACAACATTTCTTCCTTCTCGGACTGTAGCTAATTGTTAAATTGTACATCATTCATCCAGTAGCTATTAATTTCAAAATTGCTATAATAAGGTGACCAATATTTTTCCACTGAAAAGAAGGATATTATGTTAATAAAGGAAGACATAATTAAATATTTGCTGTGATGTTTCAGCTGAGTATGTAATCAATAAGACTATTAATTTATCAGAAAATATCATTAGTTTATTCTTATCAAATATTACACTATCAACGAAAATCGAAAATAGCAACTTTTGTCTTTCATTTTTTATCTTTCTGATTGCAGTCACTACTAAGGTACTGCCTGCATAAAATTAAATAACCGGTTTTTTTCATATTTATGAGACATTTTTGTTATTAAATGTGCAAATATGCATGAATCAGCTTTCATATATCGAAATGAAGGATATCTAGTATTACATAAAGAAAAAGAGGACATCTAGACGAACATATTTTGAGGGAGGACATAATTTCTAAAAGGAGGACTGTCCTTCCTAAAGGAGACCAATTGGTCGCCTTATTATAACAAATAACATACATAATACATAGCATTCTATCCATCAATGGCCGAACTATGGCTGAATGGTAGTGCATTGCTCTTTAGTACCAGAGTTCGTAAGTTCGAATCCCGCTGATGGTATGGATGTTTGTAGCTGTTCGGAATTGCCAAGTCTGGAAGTCTTCTACTGGGTCCGGCTTTTAAATTAGGAGGATCCAATTTGTTTGTGCTCTCCGAGGGAGTACTGCTTGCCTATGTATGGTGCTCCCATAATAAAGTGACCATCAAATATCTGTGGCTTGGGATTGGCGAATGCTATAAAAACAAATGCCCTCAAATTCGAAATAAAAATAATGTTTAGTCTGATAGTACGGTATTCGGTTAAAGTACGTTATTATAATTCTAGATGACTGATTGGGGCCTATGATCATCCTACTACTCAAGGCAGGGCTCTAATAAAAACCTTTTTAGGTGTCTTAACTCGAGCGTTAATGAGGCCTGAACTTACTGCTCAAAGGATATTTCGACAGCTATAGACGGTACTTAAAACTCTGGCTCCGAACGTTCTATTAATTTATTCTCTTTCCCAGAAACTTTTTTTTGTTTGGTGCTTGCGCATCACAAATAAGGAATGCTAACATGTTAATAGCACACATAGTTTTACTGAATATTTCAACTCTCATCAGGCTGGGAAAATGCTAGAATTTTACTTTGAGTTGTGTTGTTTTACGGAATATAAAAATTAACTAACAAGAGAATATTGGATTGATTTTGCTTAGAACCTTCCGATCTACCTCTTTTTTTCAGCCGAATGCTTATTAGACGTAAAATATGATACTAGTACAAACAAAATTTACTTATTAAATTTTTATTGTATGAAATACCAGCCAACATGTGCTTTTAACATACCAGAAACTTACTCTTATTAAGAAAACATAGGTGAGAATTTTTTTCATCTTTAGACTTTAGGAAAAAATTGTATGGGTATAAAGAATTTCTTTTATAGTTTAGAGAAGAGGTGGGCAAATACTTTTAAGCGCCGGCCAAAATGAAATTTTCAAAACGTCTCCCGGGCCGGAGGACTATACCGCGTACGCTGTGCACATGCGAATGTTTTGGATGGCGTTTTTTCTCTGCCCAAGAAATTTTTTGACAAAAACACTATAAGTATCATTTTAAAACATTTGGACAGAGAAATTTGACAGTTAATAAAAGATAATAGTAATAATAAATTGTTTTACTTAAGTGGATATGCGAACAATTTGTACCCAGTAAAATATGTCACGTGATTTTTAAAGAAATATGATCCATTATATTAAATTAGTGGTCATTAAATAAATCAGTAAATGAAAGATTTTATTTTGATATTTATTTATATCTTAACGATACAAATTATTTTATTTTGATTATAGTTGTTACATTTTTATATTTATATTACATTTTGTAAATATAATAGTAAATAGAATTATAAAAAGAAAAGACAAACATCAAACGTTAAACTAGAATAGTTTTAGTTAATGCGAAACGTGAAATCTGGAATGTTCATTTGATATTATTTCTTCAAAATTTGGATCCAAAACACTTGTAGCAATCCTTAATACCGAGTGTAGATTTTCGTCAGTAATTTGTGATCGATATTTATTTTTAGTGTAAATCATTAATGAAAAAGTTCTTTCACAAATATATGTTGAATCAAATAAAACTAGGTATTTTTGAACATAGTTCAAAAATTGTTTGAAATGTTCTGTATTCAAAGCACCGTAGAAAACACTCAACTCGTTTGAGTGAAAATTTTCTTTTAGTAAATTATTTAATCAAATACTGTTGATATTAAAAAAATCGCATAGAAGAGATTAAAAAAATTGCATGCAGGATTTTTCAACGGGCCG
>CM063504.1:19829406-19954406 GCA_032207245.1 Pardosa pseudoannulata | reverse complement strand
AAAATTTTATTTAGATGGGGGAAATGCAAGATTAAAAGCATACATTAATTACATTTTTGTGCATACAAAACTGTGGATGGGAAAAATCTAGTAAATTTTGTTTCATTGTACTCCACTATTCCCGACAAACAATTCAAAATACTAAAAAAATATAATTAATTATATATTTTGCTATTATATGAAACATGAAACCCCATTTCCACATCTGTTAGATGAGAGTTATATGTGAGCATTACAGATATAAATACTATTATTTAATGATAAATATGCAGCTTTTTCTTTGTTTTTCTCTCCTAATACTATTAAACTGCTTTGTAGAAAAATGCGTAAACTTTTGTATCTGAACAATTTTGATATGGAAAACACTTTGATGTTAGAATACATTATTACAATTATATAAAAATAATTATATTATTGCCAGAACAGTATATAACGTTACTGTGATGGCGCTACATCCCATTTGCTTTACAAAGGGGTTTCGTTAAAGCCCAGGCAGGACGACACTCTGTCTGAGTTTTTGACACTACACTACAAAGGATTGTCGCTCCAACCACGCCTTGAAATATCTGAGGGGAATTCAAAGGACAGACGGGACAACGAAATTTCAGACAGTAAGGTGCCCCCGAAGAAGCCAATCAGAGGCTACCAAGACGCCTACGCGGAAAAAAAGCCAATGGGAAGAGGCGAAAGGTGACGTCAGGTGTCGCGAATTTTTCGCCGGGGAGTCCCCAGAAAAAAGAGAACGGACAGAGGTTCAATTTTCGGCGGTTGGTATTTTTGGGGAGAGTCTTTTCTCCAGCTTTTTGTGGGACTCAAGGAGACCCAGTTGTACCCCTGTACAACGGTATCTGTCGGCACCTATCCGCAGATTGTTTTTTTTTAGGTTCGCTTTGAACCTGGGACTTTTAGGTCCGTACCAGCCCGCCTGAGATCTGTGATTTCCATTCGGAAAATTTGTACATATTCCATTTTAATCAAGAATAAACGTTATTATTGTTTCTAAGCTGTACGTCGTGTCATAACCACTTCCACACCCACACGCTAACCGAAAATCCCGTGACGTTACACTACGGACGCAAGTAACATTGTCAATGCTGGGTCCTCGTAATTTAGATGTAGGCACTAAGCAGAACACCCTCAGGCTCCGTCTACTACCTCCTGAGGTACCTTTCGTACTTGGAGGAACTTTGCGATTTCGAACCTATTTTACGTGTCCCAGCCGTCATTCATGAACATGGCTATGTATAAAATGAGCAGTTAAAGTTTCAAACTTCTGATAGCCTAGTTTAACGTATCAAGGTGCTTTAAGTATGACCATAACATTTTTATTTTGGTTTGGAGAACTAACTTTTTTGCTACACTGGGACTAAGACCAGTTTATTATTTTCGTTTAAAGCTGATTCCAAATGTCTGTGAACATATATGCCAGCAGTATATTTGTACACAGGGACTATAGTACTGAAGAACAGCGGACCATTCGGCCATCGTTCGGCCTTTACTATTTTGCTAAACGAGGGCATTTATAAAGGTCCTGGGTCAAAATACCCTTGTTCGCATGTGTATTTGAAGTATTTTGAAATTTAGACAGTTATTTAACCCTCTTGTATCAAAAAGTTGGTCGCTGTTCTCAAGCAAATTAAACTAGTTCATGCGTTGACATCTCAAGATAGACGTTTCTTTTAAGAGACCTTTTCTTTTCAAGAGACCAAGAACTTAGGAGCGGGTTCATTCTAACTCAGTTTCACGGAGGATATTTCGAAATGGAAGTTATTACTTTTCTACATTTTATTTAAAAGATTTCAAAGAGCGGGAATTTTTTCCACGTTTTGTTTACTTTACAGTGTGGAACATTCCACTAAAATATTAATGCCTAAAAATCCGGAGAAAATCGGAAAGGATAAAAAACAATTTTAAATGAAATAATGAGTTTTAGATAAAAAATTCTTACCAAAATAATATTTCCATTTCTTTGTTTCTATGAATAGTTTGTTGTACAGAATGTAACTGCAATGTTACAGAAAGCGGAGAGTGCTCTTTGCAATATCGAGGAGACTGCAGTGAAGTAAGTATGAACTTCAAGATTTATAGGGATCAATCCCTTTTCATCTTATGATTATCATCAATATAAATATTATGCATATAACATTGACTATTCCACGCTCATCTGCATTAGGAAAATTAGCGTTAAGGAATCGTGGTAAAATTTTAATTTTTATAAAAGATGAGTTTTGAAAAGAAGTATAAATAAATACTTTATAGATAAAATAGAATCTTAAATTTTGTAAAATCACCTATTTAAAATACATTAATCAAGACACCTTAAGTCACACAATAGTCATACGTTCATTTTACCTTTCCTTGCCTGCTTCCGAAAATGCCTACGAATGTGTATTATGTGGGATAAAGTTCACCCCTTGGGTTGCAGCATGTATACCTTGCTACCAAACCAAACCAAAATGTTGCTGTCTTTGTTTATTATTCATAGAATATATTTTATTATTCATATAATATATTTTAGAAAAAAAATCTAATTAGCCTTAGGCTTCTCTAAAGTGTAAAAGGTCGAATATAGTTCACAATAATATTATATTATTCTATACTTCTGACAGAGCTACTCTTAAGTTCTTTATCTAAGAAATATGATAATTTATCCTCCAATCTTCTAACTGAGGCCATAATTCTTCACAACGTTCAAGTAAGGTAACTTAGATGGATAATTAATGACATTAGGGCAACTCTTTAGTAACCAAAATTGAGTATTGATAGTAGACTATTTCGGGACATCTTCCTGATAGTACTGAAAAGTTGTAGGAATTCCATGTTGTGTACTAGGCATATTTCTAAAAATTAATAGAAACACATTGATCCATCATTGATCCCAAAAACACTAATCAGTCAACACCAGTTGCAGCCATACATATAAGAATATAGACTATAAGAATGGAAAAATCTAAACAAAGATTATAGCATTGGTTTGGAGTGCTACGGTGTACTATCTTACTTACGGTGTATTATTTGCTACACTAATGCTAATGAGACGGACCTACTGCTTAAAACCGATTGCGAATGATTAGAAATATCGATACCTTTAGTAGGATTCGAACCCAAGAACTTCGATCCGAAGAGCAGCTCGCTACTTTTTCTGCATTCGTTCGGCAAAGAATGTGGACATACATCCCCATACGATCATGTTGACTGCCTGATGTTTTACAGAGGGTCTCATATTTGATAAATAAAGTTATACATTTATCATCAGTCTGTTATATAACCAATTAAAATTCACTCTGTCTTTATCGATCAAAGTATAAAAATATTGTAAAGCCCAAATTTTAAAATTTTTGTGTTTTTCCCTTTTAAAATCTCAAATTGAACATAAAAAAACCTAGTATACAAGTTTTATTTTGACTCACTATCAAAAAGTCTAAAAAAAAAAATTATATATAAAAAAAAAAAAAAAAAAAATACTGCCCTTTAGGCATGCTTATTTTCAAATATTTTTTGTATTCTTTTTGATATCTTTCTCATTTAACTTACTCCAGACAGATAATTTTAATTGCCCCTGTATTTAATTAGTCCAGCGAATATCTTGATTAAATTTTTAAGCATTTTTATCTTACAGGATATTATTTATTACAAATTCCACTAAACGCCTAACAATGGCCCTGTTATAATGTACGTATCGTTTAATACACTGAGGTCCCTATAACTCTATCCCAGGTTGTGTGCTTGGCCAAAATAAGGATGAATACCTAATCCTGCATACTGAACATTTTATTATTTGTAAACATTATTTGCATTTATGGACATATAAGAAGGACTATTATGCCAGTAGGATCAAACGATTTATTATCTAATAACCTATAATAAATTATATTATTTAACAATGAGGTGGTGACTATAGTCTTACAGGCAGTGACTTATTCGAGACATGTGAAAATGGGAGCACATCTAAAGGCCCCTCCACACTATGGCCCACTGCAAGCCATGACCACCGTCTGGAGAAGGCTTGGCTTATCGTGGTCGATGACGGCAGACGATAAAATAGCCTTTGCGGACGATGGCTTCGGAGGCGGTTTTTCTCCAAAGATCAAAGGCAGCCAGATGCGCAAACTAAAGTGCGAAGTAGACCCTATGGACGAATCCACGAGCTCGGCTCATTTAGTGGCCCAGCGTGTGGATACAACCCGTGAACCATCAATCGAGGTCACCATCAGGAAGTGGTGAAGAATTGGCCCTAGTGTGGAGGCTACATAATACCGGCAACGGGCATCTGTAGTAGGGTGGCACAGGTTCAGTTCCGGTATTTCTGAACAGGGTAGCTCAGGCTTGACGCTGGGGTGTTATTGTCAGGAACAGAGCTGGGTCTTCATTTTCTGAAAGCAGGGAAAAGGGAATACAAAAATAACAGAGACTGGAAACTGTCGAAGCGCCACTCAGGAAATCAGAAGAGACCTCCCTCTTGGATTCCTCGTCTCTTACCCTTCTTTTTCACGTCGTCAATCCCTCCCATTTTCCTCGGATATCTTCTCATTCTATCCTCTTCTTCTCAAGGCCAATCGTTATTACAATCCAATAAGATTTGCCCATAGTAATAAAAATTGTGTATAACACTTTTTCTGTTTGCTATGAGTATTCTGGATCCTCCACCAGATGCATCCCAGGATTACGTGTCTACCCTGTCCCTCACTGTATCTTAATTGGTCCAATAACTTGTCAGTTCGCGTCCATTGTCATAAGCCTCCCGTGGAGTTCTTGAATCAAGCCATTCCTTCACAAATCACCTTAATAGTTACCACCTGCTATACATAGATAGTAATAGTGATAAAAAAAAAGTGTTTTAAGTTAATAATTCAGTGTATAACATTAAAATGAATAATGTCGAAAGGTTCTCCCCACCCACTTAGGCTTTTGCATCCATAAACTTCTTCAGTTGGATGTGGGTGTGGGTCATCTAAGTCTAAGTCTATGTCCACCTATACCAAAACAGTTGATCATAGCGCTCTAAACCAAAGCTAACCTCCAAAAATTGTAATTCTTCGTAGTTTTTGTGAACTCTACCTTCTAAAAACGTTTTCACGATTGTGTAAAGTATAGTGCTCGTTAATATTGTTCAAGGGTTCAAAGTGAAAGAATACTTATATACTTATTCACCTATTTTGTCTTAATTTTTAAGAGCGTAGTCTAATGAGGTTTTACAAAGCTGTGTTTTACATAAAATCTACTTTATTTTAACTCAACCGTAAATTAAATTAAAATTATTTTAACCTAATCGGAGTTTTTAATCGGAAATTTAATTTCAGGAAACCTGTATCTATTTCAACTTTCCGAACAAAACCAGTGTCATTGAAGTGAATATATCAACCCATTACCAGCAAGTCATCGAGTTTAACACAGAAAGCACATCATCAGTAGAAGCACTGCAGTTAGATATTTATGAATTCAATACTGAAACGAAGCAATACAGCAGGCTAGAAACGAGAAAATTACTTATAAATGAATCGAATCCACGAATTGAAAATTATCTGACTAGAACATCCAAAGCTCGTATTTGTATTTCTCTTGTATCAAACTGGTCATCTTACGAGGTGAAATTTTCTTTCAAAGAATGGACTTACAGTAAGTAATATAGCCTTGGAAAATAATGCATTCAAATTAAATATTCTAAACTTTAACTACACCTTAACAGGAATGATTTCACTATTCATAAATACTCATATTTATGGAAATGGAACTGGTGTATGTTAAAAAAATATCCAGCCAATATCCCATTAAATATCAGCCTCTAGATTAATCTATATAAACAATAACCTTTTAGTTATCGATCGTAGAAATATCTGCTTGCTCCATCAAGCAGTTCTAATCGTACTGACTCCGGCTGAAAGTCGGAACGGTTTTATACGTTTTGGGGCCTTCTCGAAGATTATTTAGCATATATGCACACCAGTTTGTCGTAAAATCGGACAAACTCATCAAGTGTGCTAGCTTCTTTGTAGACCAGTGCACTTCACTGACAAAAATATAAGAGAGAACTTTTTGGAGTAGTTACGCCTTAACAAATCCGCAATTTGTAACCATACTTGAACCCTTATCGTTCCAAATTAAATTTCCTACTTCTCAACAGTCTGTTCCAAATTAATCTTAACCTTTTGCGCTTCTATTGAGTCTGACTCCTATATGTCGACACCCTCTTTCTTTTGACGCAAGTACAATCAAGTACGTCAAGTATGATGCAATACGGTTTTAAAATTTAGGAATTAATTTTCATACTTGTATTTCTACGTAAAAAATAATGTTCACACTTATATTGCTACGTAAACAATACAATAATATATTACTTTATTGTTTACGTAGCAATACAAGTGTGAACATTAGTTCTTAAATTTAAAAACCGTATCGCGTCCTACTTGACGTACTTGATTGTACTTGCTACAAAAGAAAGAGAGTGTCGAGTCAGACTCGATAGTGAAGCACACAAGGTTAACAAGAAATTAAATTAAGTTTTTCAAAAGTATAATTATTGAATATTTAATAGGTATATCTTCTGTAACGACAGACACACGCGCACATTTGTTTTTTTTCTTTGCCACTTTATCTTGTTAGAGAATGATTCATCAATGAAACTGCATCATTGCTTTTCGACAAGTACTTGATGACATTTAAAATAAGTTTGTCTTCTTCCTTGCAATAAATAATGAAAATCATTATCAAGTATACTAATATAATTCTGTAACCCTACTTAGTGTTTTTGTATTATTGAATAAAAGAATAAATATATAAGAATATGAAGAACAACTTCATAGCAAGAAAACATTTTCTTTTGTTTAAAACCATATTTTAAAGTATACAGGATGAGTCGAAATTGATTTTACAAAATAAGAGAGAAAGTAGTACCAAATCCAGATGAGTAATAATTGCCAAGGAAGAAAGGTTTACATTCTGTTCTAAAAGACAGAAAATAGTCAAGTCGAAACGAGTAATTAGTGAGGAAGCAACATTTGGCAGAAAATTCATTTTCAATCAAAATTTTTACTTTGGAATCAGCATGTTTCGTGTGACATCAATTCCCACAGTTCTACTTCTGGCAAACAGTAGCAGACATTTTCAGTAAACATCTGGGCAGGTACTCTCGGAGATTACATGGTAGGCCCTTATATTTTGGCACATCGTTTAACCAGAGCAACATACAGTTTCTTCTTTGAACAAGTGCTTCCGAGTTAGTTGCAAGCTGATAAACATAAGGTATAAGATATACACGATGGAGTCCCAGCTCGGTCCGACATTTCTTTATTGCCACATACTCTTCACTATAAATGAAACGTAGTGGACCTGTGGTTTAACTTCTGGTGGAAAATGAAATCTTTAGTGTACGAGACGTCTATGAACTCAGCTGGAGATCTCGTATCGAGAATTATAGTTGCCGGAGACGTAGAAATCTCCGAGAACAGGCACAAGTATTTCATTTTCGGGTGTGAATTGTGCAATAACAATCATGTCTACTGCTTTGAATAGTTGTTATGAGTTTTTCTCTGAACAATTAATCAGAGTGCACACATTTTGGTATTAGTTATTAGCTTTCTCAACATTGTTGTAAGTTCAGGTTAGAATTCTAATTTCATTCTCTTCTTCCTAACTGAATGGAATGTGACTCTGTGTCCCATGATAATTATTGCTTGTCTGGATGGGTACTTTCAACCATGTATTTAGTAAAAACAATTTAGACTCACCCAGTATACCATATAACTGAGAAATAGGCAGTTGCTCGTAGATTTAATTATCGAATCATGAAGAATTTACTGATAAAATTCAGAGACAATAAAAGTCTATTGTTTAACATAATACTGTTAAATAAAAAATCAAATAATTTTGGAGAAATACATACAATTAGTATATGTCAGCTATTTCAATTAGTATATATTATAGTAATTATTAATATGTATAATTTTGATTGTTGTATAGCTAAAGAAAAGCCGGAAGTGGAAAATCCCTCCAGTGAATCGGGAGAAATTTTAGGGAACTATGTACCCAATAGTGTTAGCTTGTATAAACTGCCGAAACATCCCACCAAAAACTGGAAAGGGATCGAAATAAAAATCCAAGATCTCAGAATTGACACAGAAAAAGGCGAATATATCCTGATTGGAGCAGGTATGTATGTTAAAGTAAATATTCAACGTCTATGATTAGTATAACACCATTTATTAGGCATTTTAACGAATTTTTATGAAATATTTGTTAATATTTATGAAAAGCAAACATCCGGTATGCTTTCTTTCTTTGAACAGCAACCACTTACATTCTTTTTCCATTCGCTTCATACTGTAATTTTACCCATACAAACTACACTCAAGAGCCAAACCATTATGACCACCTGTCAATAACGAGTTGGCTCACCTTTGGCGGGCAACACAGCTTCAACCCCCCTTGGCATGGATGCCACAAGTCCTTGGTAGATGACCGGAGACAGGTTGTACCAGATGTTTAAGCAACGGTTACGCAAATCCGAGATATTCCGAATTGGTGGTCTTTGAACTCTGAACTGCCGTCCCATGACATTCCAAATGTGTTCTATCGGATTAATATCCGGTGAGTTAGGCGGCCAGACATTAACTGGAATTCAGCATCATGTTCCTGGAACCACTCCAAATCAATTTTAGCCTTGTGACAAGGGGCGTTGTCCTGTTGGAACATTCCATTTCCAGCTGGAAAAACAGAGGCCATGTAAGGGTGCAACTGGTCCGCAATGATGTTCAGATACCCTGTAGCATTCATGGCCTGCTCTACCACAACCACGGGTCCCAGAGACGCCCAAGAGAACGTCTCCCAAAGCATAATACTGACACCACTGACTACTTGGCCCTGCATTGTATTGGGTTGTCAGCTGAGCTACTGTCTGGCTGCGGATTTGCTTCACCATGAGACACAGTTTCTCACGACCTTTTTCTTTGACAGTGTGTGGACGTCCATCACCATGTCGTCTACTGCTGGTTTCACCGTCATTCATCCACTTTGCATAAGTATTAAAAACTGTAGATCGCGTAAAACCCACGAATCATGCAGTTTCGGAAATACTTGTTCCGAGCCTTTGAGCCATTACAATCTGCTTTCCATTGTAATTGCCATTAAATTGATTTTTCCATGTTATTTCCCTATTGTTTTATTCATAATTAAAACTAAAAAAACCCGGAAGAACTTCAGAAGAAAATTAATTGACCCACAAAAGATTAAAGCGCATATGTTAATAAAATAGCTTTACATGATTAAAATACTGTAATTTATATGAAAAGTTTCCAAAAAGTAGCCCAATGGGAAGGCGTTAAATTTTTTAAGATTGCAACAATTTAAGGTTAATAACTTCGGTAGATCTTCGATGTAGTTGGCCGCGGCAGTGTCCGTGGTTGATTTTATGGCATAACACATATGTGTGTGTGAAAAATTTATACGTAAATAGCTTTACATGTATGACGTGCGTAAAATTTAAGTTCGTAATTTGGAAGTGAAAACTACCCCTTATTTCATTAGCTAGGGCTTAACTCGGACATTTATTCACTGATATCCGTCTATGTTAGGAGAACTTTTTTCTTTAAACATAGAAACTAGTTCATGTTTTTACATTTTTAGATTTAATTTTTATATTATCATAGAGAATTGCACTTAAAAATTTATTTCTGGAGAAGTTTTTTATAAAATTTCTAATAAATGAAGACAATTTAGTAAAAATATCGGGTTTTTTCAAAAAGTCTAATTTTTTAATAAATTAAATTATTTCAATGTTTTTTTGATGCAACAGATTTCTTATACACTGGACTAGTGAATCACCTAAAATCTTTAATTAATTTACATTTGGTAATAAATGTTGGTCTTTCAAAATCATACAAATTGAATTTTTAACGAATTTTCATTACCTTTATATCTAACTATGATTGCAAAATCATTAGAAATTATCCAAATTTAAAGCTTTTAGATCATTCACTAGTAAATACTATCAAAAGCATTCATAATAATTTTCAACAAAATATTTTAAGAACTTTTAGAGAAATCCCATTTCAAGTTTCAACATTTTATTAAAAATATCGTTCTGAGAAAAAAGACATTTGAAGTTTATGAAAGCAACTTTAACTATTAAAAAATTAAAATACATGTTTAAAATTCCCCACACCTTCTTGCTTCAAAACTTTCTAATTGCCAAGTTGCTAATTATTAAAAATACTAGAAAAATGTTTAAAATAATCTTCATGAAAATTTAAAAAGTTTTGTCCAAAAACTGCTCTTTAAAAGGCTTTAAATTCACAACTTCTGGTTCCGAAGTCGCTATTTCCGTTTTGTTTTGACCGCTGTCACTGATGTTTAAACAGCTGTAACTTTTCTTTAAAATGCCGTAGAGACAAAACAAAAACAGATTTAGAAGCCTAAAAGTTGAAATTTTACAATAGAGAAATTTTAAAAAAATTATGATTTTTGCCCAAAAAATGACGTTTTCAACGTAGACGGATACCTTAAGCAGTCATTAGAGTCATGCACAAAACACAGATGCAGCCAAAAGTCCTTTAAAACTCCATTTTATTAAAATATCTCCGAACTAAAAAGGGTAAATCCACACGCACGTATACCACAAAGGTTGCCGAAGGAACGACGCTATATTTTGTCACAGAATGGAACGGAATCGCGCCATTCTCAGGATATATTAGCTTAACTTAGCACTCGTGGACAGTCGAAACGTAAAAAATAAGTGACCACGAGGTCTGAAATCCATCATGAGTCACCAAACTCTCGTGAGAACTACAACGAAATAAGAAAAGAATTGGAAGTTGATGCTTTTGTCCGTGAGAAAAGGAAATTATCACTCTCTCTCTGAATTGAGGCTCTTTTAAGCGCGAAGTGGGTTGGTAGGCTGCAGCGTTACAGTCTATTATTGTTTTGCCACACGAAGGTCAACGAGACGGGACATACTGCTTAAAGCATCCATGCCAGCAGTGGGAACATACAAATTCCGGGCCAAAAAGCAAAGACTTTTTATGTTTTACTTCTGACGTATTTGCATGTTGTTACACGCAAATACGTCAGAAATAAAACATACCTGAATCATTGTCTACCTGACTACCTGAATCATTCATTTATATAATGTATTATCCGTAGCATGTATAAAAAATTAATTAAACAAAAGCACATTTTGTATGGGGTGCCATTACTACTGATATGAATTGCTGTATCAGTTGCACTATGCCTCCGTAAGTATTAACCCCTTCAGGTATGATTTAATAATGAAAAACTGTGCATGAAATAACCATTTAATTTTTATTTAAAAAACTTGTTTCATTTTACAATTCTTACATATTCTTAATTAAAATCCACTTTTTACATAGTGTTAAATAATATCAGAAACAGTAAAACTAAGAAAATATCAAAGCAAAACATTAATAAGGTATACAGATTAAAGTCTTCAAGCTAGTGGTACTTTTCAAAACAAAGTGCAAAGGAATTCTTAATTGTTTACACCGCCAAGTAGTCTCACTTTTAATTTGATTCTTGTAACACACACGGCATTTCTTAGTAGGTTTTCTTTTAATCTGACTCATTAATTTGGCAATGACTTGTACCAAGTAAACAATATGCAATAGTCACTTGTGATTTTCACAAGTGATAAAAGTGTTGCCAAATTCAGTACACTAGAAATTTTAAACTAAATTAATTATCATATTTAACAGTAACTTTAAAGTGTAGCTCGTCATTGTGCGATATGGAATGAAAAACTAATGATAAGCTAGACTCGTCATTTTACCGGAAGGGGTTAAAGAGGTTATTCATAGGTACAGAGTTTTTGTTTCATTTAATTGAGTGGTAGCTATTGATGATCTGTGAGTAAGTGTATTATCACACCGACCTGGTCTAGTCCACCTGCTATGATGATCAATGCATATTGATATCCCGACCCAATCTAACCCACACGGAACATATGATTAATAAGTGAAAATAACATTCTTTATTCCCACTTTTTATGATAGTGGATATATAGTTAATAATATTTATTGCAGTTTATTCTGTTAGCAATACATTTGCTAACAGAAAAAGTTTTTTACCAAAAATAGTTTAACCTTTCCCTTGCTTTACTAATCATATCAATAGTTTAATCGGATTTTTTTAAGAGTTTCATAATCATAATAAAGATTAAGTTAGAATGAAATCAGTTTATCTTATATATTGTTCAGAGTGCATAGAAAAGTACTTAATCGGTTATTTTTGTCCGCAATCGTTGATCATTCCAATAAAAAAAATGTTTCAAATAAATAAGTATTTTATGATATTTTTAAATTAAAAAATTCGATTTTTCTAAATATAATTATTTATACGTTTCCCCGTTTCCTAGACTTATATTCATGATAAACTAAAACTAGCCTTGGCAACCGTAACACAAAATGTTCCACTTCTTTGTTACAAAATTAGCCGAGATATTTAAATACAAAATTTCAAGATTTTTTTCCTTTTTCATTCAGGGATCTTTCAATAGATTAATTACAGTAACTCAAGGCTGAAATTATGCGGCAACATTCCTTCTATGGCAAAATAAGGAAGATTCCCTGATTATAAACGGGAAAGGGTTCCATAGTAAAATTAATAGTAATATGGTAGTTTCCAGTAAAATGAGCTCTGTAAAGTAGTCCTGGTAACACAATCGCAAAAGGCATCGAACCCATTGTAATGCACCCTCTTTCTAGGTGCGCTATGTTAGCGTGGAACCTGCCCGCCTACTTTACTGGGGCAGGTATGTTCGTGTACTGTCGTTGGGATGCATAACCCAAATTAAGGCACATCAGGATTAGATGGACAACACACATTTATTTACAACATTTTAAAAACAAAATTAAAGAAAATCTAATATCATAGTGAGTCTCAGAGCCAGTCTTAGACAGATTTTTAGAACCGAGCGTCGTCTTTTCCTCACATCAGCACAAAGAGATGTTTCTCGTCCGACGGCTCTATCTCGACTCCCCGCGCTGAACTCCAACTGCCCTCTTCAGATCTCTCCCTTCTTCGGGAGGGGGGGGATGCCTGGAAACTTGAGCCGTACCGAAAGGGCGCATCCTCCTTCTCCGAGGCCCTGCAAAAAACATCCAACGACACCGAAACATCCTTATCAGTCCCCCCTCCCCTTGCCGGCCGGCTTCTTACTTCTCCTAAGAAATGCCGTGTGGAAGGGGTCAAATGGGGCGATTCTGCCGATGTCATCAAAGCACACATGTTTTCGTGGGTGAAAATTCCTTAGACCCATAACCGGAGGGTTTCGAGTTCAGTTTCAAGCCGGCCAAAGATCCGAGCTGTTCATTAATGGCAGCTTGGATACATAAAACAGGTTCTTGGTCGCAGTGTCCTTCCAATTCCCAAACGGTACCTCTGAAGTTGACACAACGAGACTGGGATCTTCTGCTTGGCCCCTGCTTCTAAATTACGAGTATCCACTTTGTTTGCTTATGTTGTACTTAGGCAGTAATGTTGGTCCCTTATATAGTCTCCCATAATAAAATGGCCAACAAATATTTGCGGCTTGTTAGTGGTGAATGCTATAAAAACAATTGCCTCCCAAACTGGCATTAACCTTTTACAGTCCATTGTTCCCAATAAGGAACATGATATTATTAAAATTATTTAAAATTAAATTTCATGAATATTGATACAAAAAATAGCCAATGTAGTAAAAGGTCTACCCGATATTTTAAAATTGAAGCTATATTTCTATGATTAATAGAAAAATTTATAAAAAATAATAAAAATGACCCTTTTTATCATTTTCTATAGAGCACAAATTAAAAAGTCACATAAATGTAAAAAAAAACATCTAATGTTTCTAAAATCCGATTGGTATCCTTAAAACAACTTTAATTAATTTTTAAAAGTATGAAATTCGACATTTATAATCAGAAACGTACCTGGAATAATTAATTAATTATTGATGTTCCCATTCGGGAACAATGGACTGTTGCCGCTATACTGCGACGAAATAATTTCCTCTACGGAGAGCATTTCTTGAAAGAAAATTTCCCTTTGGTAGGAAATGAAGGGGAATTCCCTAATTTTGTGAAAGGGCATTTCAATTCTATAAGCAGTCTAGTGCGTTCGCTTCTCAGATATTATTTTGAAAGGTGTTAAATGTATTTTGTCTGTGAACAAGTTATAACTGCTCTGCTAAGAATTGCACCAAAGAAAGTTAGGCTTCAGCCTGAATCCAAAGTTCACCGAGAACAATATATCACAGAGAAAAAGTGATGGTCATTTTCTTGTACAAACAACATAAGGTAGATGTGCACAGTGCAAATTAAATGCAAGATTAGCTTACAATGAGTGCAAGAAAAAATTGCATCTCCATTGATTTCCAATATATCATGTCATAAAGGTATAAACTCTTGTTTTTGATATTTAAGAAAATGTTATTTTCATTTAAATTTATAAGTTTTAAACTTTATTGATATATGTACTTAAATTTAAAAAATAATTTTAAAGTCATTCTAATTATTGTTCTTATTATTTAGTATTTAATATATACATCATTCTACTCAATTTGTGAATCCAGTGTATAGTCAAAAGTGGGCAATGTTCCCAATTGGGAACGTCATGAAAATCGTGAAAGAAATTTTTTTCCACAATTAAATGACTAACATATCTTAACTGAGACATTAGAAGGCAAGATATGTAAAAAAATAATTTAAAATATATCTGGATCTGAATTCGGCCTGTAAAAGGTTAATAAATAACCTTTTTATCTCATACCGTTCCCCTTTGCCGTAAAAGGAAAGCTGCAAACTGGTTTAAACCTTAAATTCCTGTAATTAATCTGTTAACTAATCCTTGAATGAAGAAAAAGATCAAAAGTTTTTACTTAAATATTTCGATACTATCATTTTGTTACAGAGTATTGGAAAATTTTGTGTTACGGTTCTTAAGACGAATTTCAATATTTACTAAATAGAAACAGAAGAACGTATAAAAATTTCGATTACTAATTTCCGCAAAATTAAACTTTTAAGCTTAAAAGTACCATAGATAAATGCTTATCTTATTTGAAACATTTTTGGAAATAGATGTATATGTTTACTACCAACGATTGAGGAGAAAAAAAGAACAGTCAAGTACTTAATTTTGCACCCTATATGCATCACACTGTATTGAATGATATTTATAATCTGGAACAAACGAAGAGAGAAGAAGGAATGCATTAATCGATGAATGAACCAACACTCACGCCAACATAGGTTTATGGCAGCCTTAAGGCCAAATGTGAATTAGGAAGTCTGCTCATCTACCACCAACAACCCCGTCTTTATTTTTCTCTTGAAAAATTTCTTCCATGTGGCAACAGCCATTTACATAGCCTCCCAGTCAATAAGACAAGCTTAACATTTCAGTCTTACATTCTTTTTAATAGGAACATAATAACTTTAATACAAACAATAACAAACGTTATTGTATATTATTTTACTATTTAATATAATCAAAATAAATTAGTACATAGTAAACGTTTTTAAAAATGTGTAAAATTTAAATTTAAGAAACTAATATTATTTATTCAGAACTAGCATATAGCCCCTCATATGACGGGATCAGTAAAATTTTTAATTTTCCAGAATTGTAAAGTACCTTATGTGGCAGGTAAAAAAATTATTTGTTGTTTGGCTGAGAATTATCTTGCAACAAAAGTAATCGATGATTCAATTTAAAGTTGTCACATATGTACCTAATCTATTATTTAAGCCAATTATAAAAGAAAATTATTTACGTTACATCTAAGTTCAGTGATAAAAAAAATGAAAATAAAGCAGACGATATTTAAATAATTTAAAATAAGAAATGATTCAATGAGATGGTTAAAGGAATGGCGTCATAATGCTAGAAAAATGTTATTTTTACCTATTTATTATGGAATAAACTGATAAATTTAATCGCCTGCTCTTAACCGGGGAAAATAGGAGTTGAAATAATGGACTTAAAAGCTCGAAAAGAGGGGAAGGAGGGGATTTCGAATGTTTTAAAGAAGGCAGAATTTTTCGCTGTGATATGAAGCATATTTATACCAATTTATTTTAGAATCGGATCTATAGTTTAGGAGAAGATAAACATTACTTTCTTTGAATTTTGCTAACTATGGATGCCTTTATCCATTCCAGGTCCAACCGCTTCATAAAATCGAGGACAGACGTACAGATAACTTAGGCTATTATTATATAGGGGATATTATAAATTTCCTTCAGCTATTTTTAAATTTTATTCTTATCTATTCTATTAAAATATTGAAGTTTGTAGAAAAATATATGTAGAAAATCTCTCTATTGACCACACTCACAATTTATAGTGTTTAATTTAATGATTTTATTTAAGTACACTAATAAACTACTCTGACCAGTTATAAAGTAAAATAAAATATTAATTTTGCATAGTAATTTAACAAATAGAAGGATAGTCCTGTAGTAGCTAAAGGCAAAAGTCAGCCTCCAGCCATCAGAGATGTAGAATCTTCATTATTTTGGCTTGCTAATTGTTTTATGTTTACTTGTTTTGTACTTAGCAATTTGTTTTTCTGGTTCAGTAGATTTTAATTATAATAATCTTTTAGCTAACCGATGTCTGTCATTATTTAAAATCTCTTTATTACAGTAATTTTAAATTTACTTTCCTAAATATATCAAATGTATATCTTCCTTTATTTACATTTACCCATTCCTTTTGACAGAAGAAGATATTAGGCTTATTCCTATCGGAGTAAAAGTACACTCATGTCCATAAATTAAGGATAATTCAGAATCACACAGAAATTGAGCTCTAAAATAAAAATTCCACCTGTAGAATTATCACACACATCTTGAAGAAGAATATGCAAATTGCAGGAAACCACCAGATGGCACGGATAGTACGTCACAATGACGAGAGTGTATGAAAGGGGTATATAAGGAATGGTAGCAAAGAAAAATAATTGTTCACAAGCGCTTTAAAAGCCTTTCAGTGCAATAACCGCATAGTTATGGCACAAAGGTAGCATTTGGATGATTTTTTATGTGGTAGAATTATCGGACGACTGGAATGTGGACGTACCCAGCTGGAAGTATCCGAGGAACTTGGAATCGCCCAGAGTGTCATCTCCAGGCTTTGGCAACGATTCAAACATGATGGTAATGTGAGTAGATGTTACAGCACAGGTCGCCCCCGAGTTACTACGCCGAATGATGACCGGTATTTGGCAGTTACTGCCAAAAGAAACAGACGGAGCACAGCATCAGACCTGTCTCGTCAGCTCTTTTCAGCTACCGGTACGACAGTTTCAAGGCAGACCGTGTACAGACGCTTAGGGAACATTGGTCTATATGCTCGTAGGCCTGTCAGATGTGTTCCCCTTACCGCCACTCACTGTCGCCTGCGATTATGCTGGGCTAGAGAGCATGCATTGTGGACACCGCAACAGTGGTCTTGTGTGATGTTTTCCGATGAGTCCAGGTTCAGTTTACATTCTGATTCTCGCCGCTTTCATATGGAGAGCGCCAGGTATCCGTTACAACCAAGAGAACACCATTGAACGACACCGTTACGGTGGTGCAGGATGGCTCGTTTGGGGAGGAATTATTCTTGGTTCCAGAACTGACCTGCATGTTCAGAGTGTAACGATGACAGGCCACATCTATCGGGATGTCATTCTGGAACAACATGTACGTTTGTTTCGGGGCGCCATGGGTCCTGAATTTCTGTATATGGATGACAACGCCCGACCTCACTGTGGAAACATTGTAGACGAATGCCTTCAATCGGAGGATATCACCCGTATGGATTGGCCAGCATACTCACCGGACTTGAATCCAATAGAGCATGTGTGGGACATGCTTGGCCGACGAATTGCAGCCCGTCAACCCCCTCCCAACTGTCTATCGGAACTTCGGAGGACATTGCTTGATGAGTGGTGTAATTTTCCCCAAGATCAGATTGATAATCTGATACTCAACATGCGTAGGCGTTGTAACGCTTGTATTGCATCGTCCGGGAGACATACTCCGTATTAACCATCATACTAACTATGTTATACTGTTTTCTGTAAATAGGTTCTTTTTTTGAAATTTGCTCCAGGGAGTAAAAATCGCAATTTTTATTAAAAATGTCAAACATATAGTATCTTTTTTGCTCTTTACCTTTTGTTTAATAAATTGACTTTACAAATAAGTCAAATTTGTTTTGCTTTTGTCTCTTTCATTGCCTGAACTTCATTATCCTTAATTTATGGACATGAGAGTATTTATTTGTTGTCAATAAAAGTTAAGAAAATAATCTTTATTTTTCAGGTTCACCAGGTGATTACCCTCCTCGATTTATGTCTTCAATTACAGAATCTTCATTGTTCTTTATAGGAAATGCTAGTGCATATATAGAATTCGTTTGCAGGTCATTTCACAATACGTCTGACGCTTTCAAAATCATTTGGAAACGTATAAGTAAGTAAGATTTTAAGCATCATATTTGAGCCTTCAAACATTATATCTCAAAGGCATTCGAATTTCAGGCTATTCCCTCTGTAGAAAAATGGCTATCTAGATCAAATGACGGTGGTTCAGCACAGCGTATTGTTAGTCCTCCGATCTTCAAGACAGACATAACACAAACTACAATTCTTTCTACCTCGGTGCGGACATCAGCGCCCTCTGGCCTCGGAAGCAATTATTCATTTATCATTATATTCTTCACTTAAGCAATAATCTTCAATTAAGTTAACATCAATTAACTCTTGAACTTCTTCATCAAGCGTTCTCAGATTATTTTTCTTCCCGTTTAATAAGTCATACGATTCCCGTAATTCTTTTATCAAATTTTCCTCAACTTTACATTTTAATTTATCTTCAATAGCTTTAATCAACTTTGTAATAGACGATCTCAATGTAGAGAATTTACGTTTCAATCTATTTTCCATTTTAGTTAATTTTAAATACACCCAAGACAGCAATAATAAATATTTAATTTACTACTGAAATCACTAATTAATTTAAGATTTCCCTACCTTAATTTGAAATTCCATTATACCTTGATAATTTGAACTTTCCATTCTTAACCCAAATCGAAACACTATTCAGTTGACTCCACACTAACTTAGTCCATTGTTTCCTTGCAAACACAGAAGTTTTCCAAAGTTCAACCTATTCCCGGCCGATACACCATGTAGAAAAATGGCTATCTAAATCAAATGACGGTGGTTCAGCATTTTTAAAAACAAAAGTTTAATGGACTAAGGACACAGCGTATGTTAGGCCGCCACCTTCAAGAGAGACATAACGCAAACTACAATTCTTTCTACTCTCTATAAATTAAACATATATACAATGGCTTTGAAGTTCCTCAGACAAATTGTGTTTCACACACATTAAAAAAAGTTCTCACAATGAGTATGACGATATCAGGAAATATTCCAAAGCAAAAGAGAAGATGTTGTGAATATTCTATCCGGGGCTGTAATAACCTGCGATCGATACTATCTTTTTTTTTTATAAATACATATCGAAAGATCTCTCAGTAGGGCGTAGCATGATTTTTATAAGGGGTCATCCTATAAATAAAAACTCTACTTCAAACGACGTATTGGAATCCCCTATATAATAATAGCCTAAATTGTCTGTCAAGCGAATTTATGAAGCGGTTATACCTGGAATGGACATAGGCATCCATATTGGATTTTTCATGAGTTAGGATTAGCAAAATTGAAAGAGAGTTCGAAATCTACCCCATCCCCCCTTTTCGAGCGTTTAATGCTATTATTTCAAGCCTTATCCTTCCTCTTATTCTATACGAAATTCATTCTTGATAGGATGGCAAAAGCGGAGAGTAATATTTAAATTTCTGATTGTTTCTACTTGACTACCTGACTTCACATACTTTAATTAGTTGCTCACAACGTGCAGGCTTTGTACGTTTAGTAGAATGTCCACCCACTTGATCGTCTTACTTCTCGGGTTAATGGTTCTATCCCCGACGCAGCCAATTTTTTTTAATGTCTAATAAATTTGATATTTTCTGCTTTTTCTTTTAAATTCTTATTCCTAAAGTTGTTTTATTATTTTTAAAATAAATTTTTACTATTTTTTTCAACTTTTTATAATTTTTATGATTTTTATTTTATTGAATTCACGTATTGCTTTCCGAATGTCTCTGGCCACATAAACATTTCATGTTGTGTATCTTTAAACTTTCTTCTCGTAATGTAATAATAGTCTAAGTTATCTGCCCGTCTGTCCTCGAAGTAATGAAGCTGTTGGACCTGGAATGGATAGAACATCCATATTGGATTTTTGATGAGTTAGGGTTTGCAAAATTCAAAGCGAGTAAAGTTTATCTTTTCCTAAACTATAGATCCGATTCTGAAGTAAATTGGTATGAATAAGCTTCGTATCACTCGTACCGAAAAATACTGTCCTCTTTAAAACGTTCGAAATCCACCCCGTCCCCTTTTTGAGCGTTTAATGCCATTATATCAAGCCCCATTGTAATTGCAAGCGATTAAATGTATCAATTTATCACATAATAAAAAGGTAAAAATTACATTTTGCATTTTGCATCTAGCATTATGACGTCATTCCTTTAACCATATCATTAAATCCTTTCTTATTTTAAATTATTTAAATATTTTCTGCATTATTTTCATACGTTTTATCACTAAACTTCGACATAACGTAAATAATTTTCTTTTTTATTTGACTTAAATAATAGATTAAGTACATATGTGATAATTTTAATCGATTATTTTTGTTGAAAGGTAATTATCAGCAAAAAATAAATAAATAAATAAAATAAATTACTTGCCTCATAGGGTTCTTTACAATTCTGGAAAATTAAAAATTTTACTGATCCCGTCATATCACTGGCTATATGCTAATTATTAATGATGGCGTGTTAAAAAATTTTAGACACATTTGTATTGTAGGGGGACAAGATACATAAAATGACATATTCTGACCGCAAATATGAAATGAGATTTTGTTCTGAAAGAAAATCAAGTTAGGCATATTCTTTATTATTAACATTTTTCGAATAACACGATTCTTTCATTGCGCTGAAATCTGCTTTTTTTTGCTATACATTCTTATTTTAAACTTTTAAAAGTAATATTTCATAGTTCTAAATTTTATGTATCGAATTAATAAATTTGAAATGTTCCAGGTATGTTATTTTTATGCATTTTTTATTCAAAATTTTGAAAATTCTCTATTAATGTGTTTGTACTTAAACTGTGTATGCTTTTGATAATCGCAAAGTATTATCTCGAGTTACAAAGGATTTAATACCGCAAAATTGCGAAAACTGACTACAACATTGTATAATTAAAATAACTGTCTCTCAAAGATAGCATTTCATGTAAGTGTAAAATCAAAACCCAGTTTCTGTATAAATTCTAAAGATACAATGGAAAAAATAAAACAATTAGTTAGTATGCTGTGAATTCGAAATATTTTGTTGGACGACTCAATTTTTATCAAATAGTCTGCTATTTTAATCAAAAATTCTTTTCCAGTATATAAATTTGTGTTTTATGTGTTTCATATAGCAGCATTATATGCACTCAAGATCCAAAACATTATGACCACCTGTCAATAACGAGTTGGCCCACCTTTGACGCGCAACACAGCTTCAACCCGCCTTGGCATGGATGCCACATGTCCTTGGTAGATGGCCGGAGACAGATTGTACCAGATGTAAGAGTACCATTTCCAGCTGGTAAAACAGAGGCCATGTAAGGGTGCAACTGGTCCGCAATGATGTTCAGATACCCTGTAGCATTCAGGGTTTACTCTACCACGGGTCCCAGAGACGCCCAAGAGAAAGCCCCTTCAAAGCATAATACCGCCACCACCGGCCTGTGTATGACCTACTGTACATTGAGGGAACAACTGTTCGCCTGGAAGACGGCGTATCCTGTCACGGCCATCGGCGTGATGAATGACAAACAAGAATTCATCTGACCAGGAAACTCTCTCCCACTGATCCACGGGCCAGTCGCGATGTTCCTGGGCCCAGCGTAGGCGCAGCTGGCGATGACGCTTGGTCAACACAGGTACACGAGTGGGACGTTTGCTGCGTAGCCCCATATCCAACAGTGTCCTCTGAACAGTGTACTCCGATACTATTCTACTTGGCCCTGCATTGTATTGGGTTGTCAGCTGAACCATTGTCTGGCTCTGGTTTTCTTTCACCATGCGAGACAGCCTCCGACGAACTTTTTCTTTGATATCGTGTGGACTCCCAACACCATGTCGTCTACTGCTAGTTTCACCGTCATTCATCCACTTTGCATAAGTACTAACAACTGTAGATCGCGAACAACCCAGGAGTCGTGCAGTTTCGGAAATACTTGTTCCGAGCCATTACAATCTGCCCTGTATCAAAATCGCTTAGATCAGCAGCTTAAGTGAAAGAGTGATTCTTCAGTGTAGTAGTTTGATCGGGGCTCCTTAGCTCAAAGCTGTATCACACAATAATTAAAATAAAAATTACATAAAAGGAATAACAATTTGGCCCTAGACTTCAATTAAAATAGTAAAGTGGTAAAGTAAAAAGTTTTTAATAGAGAGTAAGAAGTTTAAATAGGGATAGAGAGTTTTTATGCAGATGCAAACATCAATTTTATAAAATTTTAATAATTTTTTTGGGGTTTTTCATATTTTATTTTTATTTTTATTTTTTATTTGTTTTAATGTATATATATATATATATATATATATATATAAATATATACAAATTAATTAAATCAAAATAAAAGGAGAAAGTTTAACATAATAGCGGAAAGGAAGAATGAAGGGGAGAGGTGATACAAGACTCTCCAGCAGCAGTTAAATACCACTTCCACCCGATCACGTGTCTTCCACGTCATCCAGATGAGTTCATTGCAAAATGTAGGGGTGGTCATAATGTTTTGACTCGAGTGTATTTTCATTGTGAAAAAAGTATGTCAAAAATTGAAAATTTTAAAAGTTAAAATTCAACGTCCCTTGTCCTCCTTAAATGATTTATACATAAGTATCTACTATAATATAAATCATCTTGATTCATAGACTTAAACTAACAAGCATTGATAATTTATTTTAACAATTTTTTTAATCTCTTTTTTCCTTTTATGATAAATACTTAATATTTTAAGGGGATAATAGTACCTTTCAACCCGAAAAGTTTTCATTATAATAACCTATTTTTTATTCAATATAAAATAAAAAGTTATGATCTGTGTAGAATAAAATGCTTCCTAGATTGTTGATAATTGGTTCTATCTTTACACAAATTATTTAGTTTTGTTAATATATTTAAAAGAAGCATAAAACATGTATATAAAGTGAAAAAATTAGAATTCCAATTCCGAAATTATTTTTGAAATTTGTAAATTGGAAACTAGTTTTTTATATCAAATAAGCTAATTAGAAGCTACTTATCTTTTTTGTTTCTGTTAAGGATAGTTCATTAATACGAGCAAGATATTTTTACGGTATGATGAAGGCTAATTTTTTTAAAGAATCAATTTTTAATGTGCATAATATTTTTAATTTTTTACAGATATCGTTGAAGTTTTAAGGCCTGTAGAATAAAATTGATATTTTACTCCAATTGATGAAAGATAGTGTAAGTGCGCTGGATTTAAGCAATAACGACACGATTGTTTGCAATGCCGTTTTTATTTGTTCCGTCGAAAAACATCGTTAGTGGACTGTACATTACAATAAAGAGAGGGATTGTGGGAATGCTCGGAAAGCTCTTGGCGGCCCCGCGCCACATTGGCGATCGCCAAAGCGAATTCCCAACAGATAGTTTAGTTTTTGACATGCATATATCAAAAGTTATATTAGAGTTAAATGGCCGAACGATAGCCGAATGTTTAGGGCACTGATCTTCAGTACCGGAGTTCATGGGTTAGAATCCCACTATGGCATGGTCGATCGTAGCCGTTTGGAATTGGTTTTAAGCAATAGGTCCCGGTCTCATTAGCCTTCGTGTTTCAAAAATGTAGACTATAGCGATCGATACCAAACATATTGCAGTTAAAGGAATTTCATTCGTTTTCATATGAGGTACATTTTCTGTGTTTTTTAAAAAATCTTTATCTTTTTTAATAATATACTACTTTAACTAAATAATTTTTTCGAAGCTAGAACTTACTAAAAAATGTAAAAAAGGAACAAAACTTTTTGTTTTACGATACATAGGTGTATTTATAGGAAGGTCCGTGTGGGAGACGGGGTCTGACCCTGTTCTAAATATTTTCAATGTATGCATTGCAAATTTTTTTAAACTTATTAATATTTATATACATAAAAAGTTTCTACTGCACGTGTTGAAAGATTGCTTTCAAGTGATTAATTTCATTTTACGAAATGAATAAAAACGTTTCTTCGAGGCAGAACTGTTTGGCAAACTTAGCATTACTTTCGGTGAAGGATTAAAAATGCAGATGAAGTTTCAAACAAGTTGGTCTGACGACTTCAATATTCTTGAGTGAAAAGGTAGCGTGAAGAAAGATCACAGTCAAGATAAAATTGGAAATCACTTTATTCTTGAGTAAATACGGCTATATACAAGGAGATTCTAATCTTCCAAAACATGTCGAAATGCAAAGGATGGTTGCTTGTGTAACATCCCCACGACGATCACAGTCGAAAGAAAAGAGATTAAATAATCTCGTACAACTGGAGAAGCTTTTCCAGGGTGCAATGCAAACCCAATTTATATCCCGTTCGGTATCAGAGACTCTGCTGCTCCCTATATGAGTGAACGAATCTCCCAAACATGATCACTAGAAAGCTGACTCCGGTCAAAAGACGCGAAAGCCTCCACGAGGTCAAAGCACCTACATAAAAAAATGTCGAAAAAGCCGAGTCGAAAAATTCTAGTCTTTTTATATCTGGGGGTCAGTTACGGTCCCGCCAACCATTTTTTGGTCAGTTAAGATCCCAGTTACTTGAGAACTCCAGCTCCAGTTACAATTAGTTTTTTTTAGCTGAACCCCCATTCCTTGGCTGTCCCGATAGCGGCTTCTCCAGGCAATCCTCTGGGGGTCATTACCGGCAACCGATCAGGGCGTAACACTTATTGAACTGAACTGTCACTATCCCAGACACTCTGTCGCCGCGCTATTGTAGTCGGTTGTTCCAACCGACCAGCTGATTTGAAGCCTCCTGTTCTAGGAGTCTTCATATTGGCATTAAAAGCTAAAAGAATCAAGTTTCTATTATAAAATGATAAATCATAGAAAATCTGATTATGCCATATTGTTACTAAATTTTGCTGTCCTACAAGGTATAATATTTTCTAAAAGAAAAATAAAAGAATATAGCATAATTCCTTACTTAACTTTTTTTAAACTTTTCTAGTTATTTATAAAATTATTTTAATTTAAATTCCTCTGGTAAATACCGGATCGTAAATTAAATATGGTCCAATATCTACCAGAAATTTTTAAACTTGGTAAGAACTTGGAGCGTAAAATAGAAGAAATAGTGTGGTTGCAAATATATTTTTCAAGATACAATGAAATTAAGCACATCACGCTGGTCAGTTTTATGACGTATTTATGTAAGCATGGATATATGTAACAGACGTATGTATGTATGTATTCATTTTGTGTGTGCAGTTATATTTTGGTAAAATTTCACTGTACTATGAATTAAGACTTCGAAAAAAATTCTGGCTACATTACTGTTGTGATGAATCAGAAAGAAGCTGTTATAATGAAGATTTTAAGTCTCGAAAGGTACTACACCCCCTTAAACATTTTAATAAAGGGAAAAGTTTTCGTAACAACTTGTCTCTAAAGTTAAAACTACATATTTTACGAGGCTCATCCAGAAAGTAATTTTCCCGATGTTTTCCCCTTTAAAGTAAACGTAATTAGCCGGATCAGTTGCGCGTGCGTAACAGATCTATGACCTATTAATCATATGCCAGCTGGACAAGTCCCGATTCATGCCAATAGCGGGGTAGCAGTGGTCTGAAATGAAAATTCTCAATTCCTTCTCCCGCCGCCTGCAATGTTCGGTCGGTGATCTTGAATACACAAAGCATTGCGCTAATTCATCGTCAACGCTGTCAGGTCTATGAGCCGAAACTGACACCCGAACACAAAATTCAACGCTTAGGAGCAACACTGAGATTTCTGCTACGGTATTACGATGACGGATGAGTTCCTCGATAGGATCGTCACGGGCAATGAGACTTGGATTTCGCCCTTTACCCCGGAAACTAAGCAGCACTCAATGCATTGGCATCATAGTGGATCTTCGGTCAGGACCAAATTCAAACAGATGCTGTCGGTATGAAAATGGAGGTGCATGGTGTTCTGGGAGAGGAAGACTGGTTCCATTCTCAGGCGGCAGAGTTCTACGACAGAGGTATGCAAAAGTTGATCCCACAACACGACAAGTGTCTCAATTCTGCTGGTGGCTATGTTTAAAAATACGTGAAATATTGCTGTACTTGTTGCCAATAAATATGTCCGTGAAAGTGTGAGTCCTTTTTTTCATTTAAATAGGGAAACTTACTTTCTGGACGCGCCTCGTAAATGCAACATTTTAGAGTAATTTAAATAGTTTTTTTTTTTTTTTTTTTTTAGTTTAAGCACAAATAACAAAATTGCTAAACTGAAAGGATTTTTTTTTAATTTCATAGTTTTTGTAAAACAAATTCTCATAATATTCTCATTTGACTATATTACACTATCACCTTTTTAAAGTTAAGCAAAATTAAGCGCACTTAAGCAGAAGGAAAAAAATTGAATCGGAAATAATTTGATGCAGTTTAAAATCTTATTTCTTTAAATTTTATTCCGTTCATTTTTTGGCATTACTTTATCTAGAAAAATGCCTAAGAGACTGCATATCTACAGTTTAATTACAAATACGCCGGTGCTCATTCGGAAGATCATTAAAAAAAAAGGTGATTCACAGCATTGCTTTGACTAATATGCAGAGACACAAACTTATTTCGATTTGAAACTGTTAGAAATCAATAAGAATGTGTCCTCTAAAACATGGATCTTTCTTATTCGTATAATTTGAATACAAGGAAAAATATGTTCACGTCTAGCCAAAAGCTTTTCTCAAAATAATTAAAGTTTGAATGAGTAATGTATTTTCAAGGAAAATGATCGCATCAACAGAATATTTCATAAAATAATGGTGTTTACGGTCCAGAGGACATAAAACTAAAAGGAACATTTTTCCGTGTAATCATGCGCCGTAATTTGGATTCGAGTAGTGTATGTTTTCCTTAATCTGTTCGTTATTTCCTTAACATACTGAAACTGGATACATTTGAAGACACAAACAAGCGAGCATGTTGCATTAGGGAAGAATCTCTTACACTTTTTTCATTAATGTCATCATCGTAATTGTTTCCAGATATTAAATATAAGATAAAGGTATCAAAATAAATGTTTTTTACCAAAAGTAATTTTTTTCTTCCTTGTACGAAATAAAAGAAATACTGAAATCAAGAAAACATTTGGTGTTTAGATTTCAATTGAAAAAATCATTTTGACCATGCAGGGACAAATCCAGAACTTTTATTTATTTATTTATTTTGAGCTAGAGACATCTATAGTTTTGTATGTATGCATAAATAAGTCATAAAATGAATCAGCAACGATGAACGCCATTTCCTTGTATCATGAAAAATGTATTTGCAACAACAGTCTATCTTTTCTTCTACGCTCTAAGCTTTTAACCAGTTTTAAATCTGCCAGACAAATTCTGGAGTATATTTAACTTACGTTCCATTATTTTACAGACTAATTTAAACTAAAGTAATTTTATGGATAGCTAGGATAATAAAAAATATTGAGGAAGGAATTATGACATAGCCTTTCAATTTTCTTTTACAAAATGGCATACCTGGTATAAAAATTGAAAACAGCATTGGATTAGACCAGGGATGAGCCAACTTTGGCCAGCCGGAAGGTTTTATCCGGCCCGCGGACAGAATTTTTAGTTGCCTGTCCGAGGGAAATTAAAAGAAATATATATTTATACATTATATATATCCATCTCCTTTTATACTTTGCTTAAATATTATATCCCAAATTTATTATCTCGCTCGCCGAACGATGGCCGAATGGCTAGGGTGCTGGCCGTCGGAACCAGAGTTGTTGGGTTCGAATCACACTATGGCATGGTTGTTCGTAGCCGTTCGGAACCGGCTTTAAGCAGTAGGTCCCGGTCTCATTAGCCCTCGTGTTGCAAAAAATAGACCGTAGCACTCCAAAACCAATACCAATATCATCTCGCGCCCAGAAGATCAGCGGTATATTTGCTTCTTATATGTGAACAAGTGTTTTTCAACTTTGAACCTTAGAAAGAATAATTTCAGAAGTAGACTGACAGATGAGCATTTAATATCGTTCCTTAAAATCAGTACATCTCACTTCAAACCTCAGTATAAGAAACTTTTAAAAATGAAATCGCAATTTGATTCATCTCATTAACGTATTTAAACCGTTGTATATTGTTTTTAAAATTTTGGAAAAAATTTATCTTGGCCAGCCAAACTTATTTTCGAGTTTTGGCTAGCGGCCAAAAAAGTTTGTCCATCCCTGGATTAGACAGTACTTTATGAACTATAGTTTTATAGAAATCGATTAATTTTTCTGGCTTATAAGGCCAGCTTGTCGAGTCTTCATCTGCATTTATAGTCATGCCTATATGCACCGAAAGTAATGCTAAATTTGACAACCTCTTTGTGACCAGTTCTACTGCGAAGAAATGTTTTTACTCTTTTCATGGTTGAAAACGATCTTTCAGTGTTTACAATGGAAACTAGTAATGTATACTGTAACGAATTCTCGTTACACTAAATTTCCAGATATAGATTTATCTACGACCGTGAGAAAAACCTTCATAAAGTGGAAATAACGAACGTGCCTTTTGTGAACATTTGAACTGAGCTCATCTTTACCTAGTGAAAGGCCGGGGCAGGGTTTTACCACTCTTGCCTAGTAAAAGGACGTTGTTTCGCTCATAATAGGATGCTGAATAGAGAATTGTTAACACCGAGGTCCCTCTCAATCATTCTGCCTGAGAAATTCATTAAGATGATGGCGAAGTGTTTCCAGTGTTAGTTTCAATGGCATCCCGAAGAAAGAGTCTCACACGACAGAAATCATCTACATTGTAAGGGAAGCAGCAATACTTTCCTACCTTGTTCTCCAAAGGTTTGTCCAGAGACATCGATTAATGATCTGCGAGATTTCTCCCGATTACTGCAAACCTCTCTTGGAACAGGGCTTGCACCTGGCAGGCTAGAGTTCTACAAGCGGTTTTCTCAACACGTCATCAACCAGCTGTCCGATCAGCTGAGATGGACATTTGCGATCAGATGACGCACCTGTCCGACTAGAGTTCTACAAGCGGTTTCCTCACCACGTCATCAACCATATGTCCGATCCGCTGAGATGGACATTTGTGGTCAGATGACGATATCAAAAGACCGGAGTTCATGGCCCAGGGAGAATTTTTTGACCGATCCAGTCTCCTGTGAACTACTACTCATCGGCCGAGAGGTTCGAGGCGAACGGCTAAGAGTGTCCTCCCCCCTTTTTTCTCTCCAAACGATTAGGAAGCTATTCCTGTAACGATCATCATTTTCTTTTGTAGATATTCAACGTGTTCATCTGTCTTCATCATAACTTCAACATTGTGTTTCTAATAAAGATCTTTAGTCTTACGTAAGCTTCCGCTATCCTTTTTCTAGGTCAATTAAAGCCGAAAACTCTTCAATACAAATTTTGATAAGTTTCAAAATATCTTGTAATGATGCATACATTGAAAATATTTTGGGGATTGTCCAGACCCCTCATTCTAAACTTGCCTTATTAATACGTCCTTATGACCATACCTGAGATCACTTGGACTACTTTAAGCGTTACATCTGCACACATGTACAAAGAAATTTTAACTATACATTTTGACCAGGAAACTGTACTTACGTACGTACATATCTTCCTTATTTAAAAAATTATATGAATTAAATTTTGTATGAAATGATTAAATTTTTGTATTTAGGACTTTTGAAGCATCTAGGTGTGCACATTCATTATTTTACTGAGCAATCTGCACTCTATTTAATTAAAATCTCAATATAACAAATAATTTAAATTCTATCATCTGTCACCAGATGGCAGTACTTAATTTCTATTCGTTGTTGAATTAATATATACTGCTCATTGTTGAATGAAATTCTACTCATAATTGGTTTAATATTCTATACTTTTTTATGTTATTAAAATGTAATATTTTAGCAATTGTGCAACTGTTCACTTTATTAAAAAAAATGGAGAATCGTATCTCACTTTTAAATAAAAGTTTAAATGAGATGCAGCAAAATAGGAGTATAATTTAATAGGCGTACAATCAATTCATGTAGTATTTAGATCAGATTTTTTTTTTCTTTTGTGAGTGTGTGTTTGTAACCAGGAGTGCAAGCGTTAAGGTATGCTGGGAATTCTCTATAAATATATTTAGACATTTGTAATTCTTTTTCTTTCAATTTATTTCTTTAGATTTGTTTTTACACTTTATTTTAAATAACTTTTCGTATCTATTTAATTCTAAGTTCTTGGCATAAGAACTTTACAATAATTTTTAAATAAATTAACATTACATTATTTAATTAATTTACAATAATTTTTAAATAAATTAAATATTTATTATGCAAGTAGCAAAGACTGGTTAGGATTAAAATTAAACTTATTTAGACATTTTCAATTTTTTTTTAATTTTAATTTCTTTCTTTATATTTATTTTTAGTTCTAAATGTTTCATATAAGAAACTTTTACATTGTTAAATTGTATAAAATAATTTATTAATAAATGAAACATTTGGTATTATACAGGTTACAAAGAACGTTGAGGATTCTGTATAAACTTTTTAGACATTTTCAATTTCTTTCTTTAGCTCTGTTTTTTAAGTTTGAATTTAAATGCCTTTCTGTGTGTATTAAATTCTAAATTTTAACATAAAAAACGTTGGCATTGTTAAACGTGTGGAATAGTTTTTAAATAAATGAAAATTTGTTATTCTCCAAAGGATTTATCAAACATCAACCTGTAGTTAATGATTCCTTTTATTGATGATGATTGGGAAGATTTCTTTTTTTACAACAAAACATTTTCAACCGAATTTTTTCAGCTCAGGTAAATTTGCCTCTAATCGGTTGAAAATGTTTCGCTATCACACAAGAAATTTCTGTTTTCTTCAGTGGGAGAATAAATCCTAAATTGAATCTGCTGCTTTTTTAACAGGAACATGTTGATATGTGACAAGGGTTTAAAAATGTAAAAAAATTCGAAATAGCGTAAGAAACATTTATGAAATTTACATTATTTTCAAAAGCTGCGCATAAATTAAGGACTATCTTTTACTTTCCCCAGATGCTGAAATACCAGTTCCGATAAAGCCTGAGGATACATTGAATGCAATTCTAATTTGCTTTCACAACTACACAGAAGCAAATAAAGAGGTATTTGTTTTATCTTATGGTCATTGTCCTTCAGACGCAACCACACAAGCATACAAAATGCTTCTTCATCAGCTAACACACTAACGTACATTGTTAGCGTCTACCCTATCAATCTGCCGTTAATATTTTTTCGCCTTTTTCTGAAGATCCTGAAAAAGTTTACTTTACAGATAACGGATAAAAGATATAGTATTCATAAGCACAAAGCTATACTTTTAACAACATCGATGTTCAAGTAGTCATTGTGACCTCAAAGATAATTTGGGGCCGGGGTATTTAAAAAAGAGAAAAGAACTAAGCCCAAATTGAATTACCCACCCACCTCTACCCAAGAAGTCGATTCGTGTTTCTTTTATAAATGCCTTTTCTGTAATTAAATAAAATTCAGCATTTATTCTAGCAGTTTGGTACGTTCTGTATTTTTTAAACATTGATTTTCAACTTTAATTTAAAAAGTAGATTTCTGCGGATTTTGCGAAAAAACGATATGAAGCAAAGGTCGAAAGTTAAACTTCCTGTTAATTAAGAAAAGGAAAAACAAACAAGAAATTATAGTTTTGTTTTTCTTAAAATGTGTTTAGTAATTAGGTACACACGTAAAAACTGAGGCAGGAAATTGTGTATGAATATTTATAGGATAATATTTCATTCATTGAATGTAATTTATATTATGCTTTTCTCATACTTTCTGTAAGAAAATTAACCTTTTTTTTAAAAGAATTTAATCTTTTAAATTCAAATTAAAATTTTATATTCAGCATTATGATATAAAGTTTAATTTATTTTAAATTTTTATACATTTTTGTTTATAGTAAAGTATGGTTTTATAACAGATAAAAATTTTAAAGTGTATTTATACGTCACCATTTAATAGAAAACTCTTTGTGGTAAGTTTTTATTCGATTCCTTGTATTGAATAATATATGGAAGGAAATTAATAAAGTTTAACTATAAGGTAATGAAAAGGAATGTAGTTTTTATGGATGTCATTACTGAATAGACATCCAGGCTAGCAACTTCATGATGGACCAACCCACGTATGGTACTTTTGCCATCTGAAGGCTAACAGTTTGCTATTGGTTGTTTCTAACAATATGCCAACATAATGTTAGTGTGGGCCAATGATGGCTACCTGCATGCCTACATACTGTTTGGATGAGCCTTCTTAATGCCAATAACTACGAATATTCGTTTATAGTAAACTATACAATTACATCCCACTTTTCTCCGAGTTTGGAGGATAAAAATGCAATTTCTACTAAAGTAACTCAGATGTGACGAATTTCAATAATCAGCCACAAGTATACGTAAGAACTATAATTATAGTTACCATAGTAAAGGATTTAATTTTTTTCTCCAAACTGGGAGAAAAGTGGGATGCAGTTGTACAGGTTGCTGTGAACGCAAGAAATGACGCCATTGCAATTCCACCCAAACATTAACTCTTAAACTATTGCAGCAATCAGCGTTTGCACTAAAGATGGCGGTTAACATAAAACTTCCTCATGTGCCTCTGATTCTGCACATGCGCGGATCTGTAGCGAGAAAATAACTTTTGTGCTTCTTAGCCATGGTATACCGATATTTACGCAAGAGTCATCACCAGAATATGTCTACGTTGAACCAAAGAAAGGCCAACATTTGATTACTTCAGTTTTTCAACATGATTTTTTGCTTACTTGACACCACAATTTTGTTTTCCTGTTTCACGCACACCCAACCAAAAGATCAACTACCAACTTGTTGCCAACGAACATTCAACGCTTTCATGTTAGCTGGAATGGTACATTTCGAGCTGAAAAGACTTTACTAGAAAAACCTTTTCTTAGTGAGTTATAAAATAAAAAGTTCTACTTTATATAGAATGAAATATTTCTTAAATCTTTAATGAGGTTCTAACTTTTTAAAGATTCTCTAGTTTTTTTTTATAGAGGTAATACATTTTGTACAAAACATGAAATATGCATACGAAATTAACAACTAAAAATCCATTTAATCGTAAAATTACTCCTAAAATTTGTAAATTAGAAATTAAATTTTGTATTAAATAGAAGGTAACTATATTTTTGTATTCTGGGAGCCTCATCTATATTAATAAGAACAACATTTTTTTTACTTTATAGAATGGTAAAAATAATTTCAGTTTTCAATATCTGATTAATTTTTAGTGTTTTTTAATTAAAATGTCAGATATCTTTAAGGTTTCACAAAGAATATTCCAGAACAATCTAGTTCAGAATAGAAAGCGAAGAATAATCTAGTACGATCTGGTACAATTACACTCAATGCACAACACACACAATAAAACACTAATATACAGCGAGTGTTAATTCACAACAGCATGACGAGGCAAAGCAACGCGTTTTCAACTCTTAAGTCTGCTAACAGAATGCCAAGAGGTGACGAAATTTTCGAGCTTTGAAGGCTCTACTAGTATCTGCGTACGTCAAATATGTCGCCAGGTCACTAAATTTTGGAACTATATATACAGTTGCTAAATGCCTCACCAGCAAGCCAAAATAGGCTTATTTACAAGTTTCGTAACAAAACGTATTTCAAAATTTATCTTAAGAGAAAATGGATTCCATTTGGTGTTTATTTTTTATGTTTAGAAAAAAATTCTAAATAGTATTTTAATTGTCAAAACTAAAGAAAGTTTTCAAAGCTAGAACGTTATTAAAAAATTATAAGAAATTCATTCTCAAAGGAGCAGAACATTATATTTAAGATAAGTCAAAAAATGACAGTTATAATAAAGATTTTAAGTCTCGAAATGTACTATGTCCTTTAAATGTTTACCATGAAAAATAATTTATTTTTTCTCTTATTCGATGTTCTGGGCTGTCAGGATTCCCTTAACACACTAGTAAAATTCGGCAATATTGAAATCAGATAACTCCAATTAGATGAGTTAACATTTAATAACTTAATAAGCCAATTACAATAACATCGCCACGGAGTTAAAGATGGTGGTAAGAGTGACAGTGAGTCAGACTACTGATTACTGATGATGCCACACATCAGCAGGAAATAACATAATGAATTAAAAAAAAAATATTGCTACAAATTGTGTATTTGTAAAGAAAATTTTAATTGTTTCTGGAGGTCAACGCAATGAATTATTCCGGCAATGAAACCAACATGTCTGGCGAGTAATCCTTCATTTAAGGACAAAACTCTTATATGCCAAAAAGATTTCAAGAAAGCTGTAGAACAAGTATTTTCTAGGATGTAATTCAGCTTCCTCAAAACTTATAAATGACACTCGCCTTTTAGTCAGGGTCAATTCATATTTAGCAGCGAGATCGAATAGATTCCACAGACCATTGCAGTTGATAGAATGGAAGTTATTACTAAATTAGCGTCTTTGGCTGTTATTTCTAGGCTATAAATCGAATCTTTTTGCGAACTTTTGTTCTTTGGAATTAATCTATTCAAGTATATTCTGAATTGTAAAAAAAATATTGTAACAGTCTAACTAAAATTAGTTTGCAGTTAAGGACTTGTTATAACTAATTACGTCAAAAACAATTATATTATTATTATACCACAAAATGTTATAATAGCTTAAAACAAATCTTATTGTTCCTACATTGCTATTAAACACAACACGACTCGCATGCAACAAAACAGAAGCAGCTCAAAGGTTACAGTTCATGCTATAGCATTTTTTCCATTATTCTATTCCAGTAAGCACGTTTAAAAATTCGATAAAAATAGTCAAAAGTAAATATTTATACTTATTTGCTGAAGCAAAAAATGAGATCTCGTACATACGTAATTCACAGTTTTACATGTAGTACAGGTGTCACTATACTTTTTTAGGATAGAGTTAGGTCATAAAATAATTAAATTTGATCGGCCATGCTTACTAACTCGAATAGATATATTTTCAATAGGTACACCCTAAGGGGAATTCACAAATGTGCAGCCTATAATCCGAACGAACCAAATTGCCATATTTGCTATATTTTTTACAAAGCTAAAAATAGGTAATAAAATAAGGAATACGAAAGTCATAAATGGGTACATTAGAATCCCACACGAAATATATATATATATATATATATGTGTGTGTGTGTGTGTGTGTGTCATGTCTAAAAAAGGGGTAGTTGGAAATTAATCCGGTAAGGCGGAAGCATTTTGAAACAATTTAATGAGCTTGCAAGCAGATAAGATCAGTGAGAGCGTGGACATGGAGCTGTCAACACCTATTCCACGTTTAGCTCCGCCACGAACAATGAAAATTGCGCAAGTTGCTTTCCTTAAGAACGATGATTTAATAAAAACTTATTATTATCAAGAAAAGCTGTTTTCTATTCGCCTTAACAGTGTATTACGGCATTATATATATATATATATATATATATATATATATATATATATATATATATGTATGTGTGTGTGTGTGTGTGTGTGTGTAATCAATAATATAAAGTTTTTCTTTCCCATCTGGACTTTTAAGATTTATTTATATAGTAGGAAAAGAAAGAAAACAAAGAATAAACAATAAAATTTTAACTCTGATATAAGCCTAGATTGATAATCACGCAGAACAATGTAAATAAAAAACCCTATCGGACCTTCAGCCTGATAAACAATGGCCGAAAAGACAAAGCGCTCCTCTCTGGTATTGGAGTTCGCGGTGTCGAGACCCACTGCTGTCATAAACATTCATAGCCTTTCAAAATCGGCTTTAATTAGTATGTCCAGGTCTAATTTATTCTCATAATGCAAAATAGTAGACCGTAGAGCGCCAAATAAAACCAGCTATAAATTATACATAGAAAGAATTCTTTTATGAAATGTTTTTCTGATGAAAATAATTTCTTATTATACCTTAAAATAAATAAAAAAAATTTAAATGGGAAAAAAACTGCAGTAAACCGTTCAGAACCGAGTACACTGAGAAGAAATTTGGCACAGTTGATACTCGTTTTCGTAACCGTCTTCGAAAATTTACCGCCATAGCCTATAATTTAGCTGGTCTTTTTAGAAATTTACTACTCGATACTTCTATATACAACACTAACTCAGAAGAGTTTTTTCTTTTAATTAGTAGGTGATATTTTGACATGCATAATATTTAGAGACATTATCGGTGATACTTAGAAACAAAAATCTTTCTAATGGACATATAGAAAACCCGAAAATTTTACTAAATAAAACGAATAATAATGTTGTTTCTTCTGAGACAATGTTTTACCATAATGGACTTCTAAGTTAGTAATTCGAATTATTAATGTAGTTTGTAAACATCTATCACTTAATGATGGCCAGTGCTAGAATTTTACTTATTTCATTTTATTTAATGTCTTTTCATACACTGTCTACCAATAAGTATTTTGACACCTGTGATAGAAAAGAAAAACTAACTTTATTCAAAATCAATAGTTGATAGAGCCTCCACGAGAGGCAATTACAGCATGAATCCTCCGGGGCATACTTATCACAAGTGTTTGCGTTATAGCTAAAGGTATTTTTTTCCACTCGGCTTGGAGTAGACATACAAGTTCCTTCACCGATTTTGGACGGGTAGTGCACCCATTAATTAGGCGATCCAACTCGTCCCAGAGGTTCTCGATAGGGTTCAGGTCTGGGCTCTGGGCAGGACAGTCCATTCGATGAACTCCATTGGCACCATACCAAGCCTTGGTTAACCTCGAAACATGACAACTGGCATTGTCATCCTGAAATTAACAGGGGGTCCAACCCGTAAAACTACATAACGTAGGAATCACATTGTTATCCAAAATAGTGCAGTAGGCATCGGCGTTAAGCTTACCATGAATGGGTGCCAAGGGTCCTAGTACAAACCAGGAGAAACATCCCCAGACCATAATTCCACCTTCGCCGAACTTGACTGTTGTCACAATGCATTCTGGCAAGAGATGTTCTCCAGGCAGACGCCACACCCAGACCCTGCCATCCGAACGGTAAAGGGTGAACCTTGATTCGTCGCTCCAAAGAACCCGTTTCCACTGATCTACGGTCCAATTTCGATGTGCTTTGCACTACATTAACCAAGCAGCGCGGTTGGACTTTGTGATCAAAGGCTTATGGGCAGCAGCACGACCATGAAAACCAAGCAGATGTGCTTCCTGACGGATGGTGTTCATTGAAACAATACTCCGGATGCCTGTTGAAACTCCTGGCGGATGAGGGCCATCGGTTGGGTGCGGTTCTTCCGAATTTCTCTGGACAGCACTCGTCGGTCTCTATCTCCCAGTTTCGTTGGTCTGTCTACTCAGGGCACATTCCGACAATTACCGCTCACCTTCCACTTCTTAATCACAGAGGCCACTGTCGATTTTGGGTACTTCAGATCTCTAGATATGTCCCTTAAGGATCGGCCATATTTGTGATACCCGATAATTATACCTTTCTCGAAATCAGAGAGCTCTTGACTGAGCGACATCTTGCATTCGACTAATGCCAATGCTGTTTCCTACAAGATGTATACCGGCGGAGGCCGTGACGTACCTCAGGACCGCAGATATTAATAATACCTCAGGATCGCAGATCAGAAGTCATTTGCATAGGTGTCCAAATACTTATTAGTAGACAGTGTATAAGTATCCCCAAATACAGATATGAACTCCAACGTAATTTTGGCCGACTATATGGTGATCCCATAGTAAAGTGGTCTACAAATTTCTGCTGCTTGGTCGTGGTGAATGCTTTAAAAGAGAGAGCACAAGAGTAAATAATAATATACTTGTTTTGGCCACTATGAAAGCAGACTTCGGGCAGTAATTTGCCGATCCCTGATGTATTACAAAGAGCCCACACCGTTTATGTCTGAATCACAATATAATAATAAACAACCCATCTACTTCAATATTTCACTAAAACTTTTACTATATCTCGTTTCTTTCATATCATTAAAGAACTGTAGTAAATATAAAATTATATTAAAATTGTCATAAAAATTGCAAAACATGGACTTTTAATTGCTGCTTGTCAAAAATACCAAAAACAAACAAACAAAAAAAGAATACAAGAATTCTTAAAGTAATCAACTTATTCTTTCCTTTTCCCAGTTGTTTCGTTATTCTATACTTATTGAAGCTTATGTATTTGTAGATTATAGAAAAAAATTACAACATGAATGAGGTATTTCCAACATTTCGGGAGGCCTTTGCCGAGAGCGTTAATAGCAACACAAAACAACAAAAGTTTCATTGCACGTAAGTATTGTATTTTAATGAATTCCTTACTTTAAAGTGAGTTAAGTTGTAAAAAAAAAGAGAATTACCCTATGCTAATCTCATTATTTTCTTAATAGAAAATCTTAAACAAAATATAAAATATGATAAAACTTTGCTTCCAAATATTAAGAGTTTTTATTACGCTCTTACTACCACAGGACATTCTTTATAATTTCAGATACTTGCTTTCTTGGATCTTGCTTCCAAATTTCTCAAAGTTAATAAGTTTTTTCATCCAACCCTTAATAAAATCTTAAATTTCTCCGGTGGCAACAATAATATAATACGTTTGGGAAAATCACGTATTAAAAAATACTTTTATAGCCTACAGAGAATTTTCAAGTTGAAAATTCTAGTTTCTAGAATATTTCAAGGAATATTTCAATTTTCTATTATGTTTGGAAGACTTTTATATTTTAAAAGTATTAATATTTTAAAGATACGCCATATTATAGTCAAATTTGGGAATTTCAAAAGTCTTGGACTTTCGATTTAATAATCTTTGAATTTTTTTGCTTGGATTTGTGGTTAACCTTTTACAGTCCATTGTTCCCAATAGGGAACATAATATCAATAAAATTATTTAAAATTAAATTTCATCAATATTGATACAAAAAAATTAGCAAATGTAGTAAAAAGCCTATTCGATTTTTTAAAATGGAAGCTACAATTCTATGATTAATAGAAAAATGCATAAAAAGTCATAAAAATGACCTTTCTCATCATTTTCTACAGAGCACAAATTAAAATTTCCCATAAATGTAAAAAAAACATCTAATGCTTCTAAAATCCGATTAGTATAATTAAAACAACTGTAATTTATTAAAAAAATACGAAATTCGACATTAATAATCAGAAACGTACCTGGAATAATTTATAAGTTATTGATGTTCCCAAATGGGAAAAATGGACTGTTGCCGCTATACTGCGACGAAATAATTTCCTCTACGGAAAGCATTTCTTGAAAGGGGATTCCCCTTTGGTAGGAAATGAAGGTGAATTCCCTAATTTTATGAAAGGGCATTTCAATTCAATAAACAGTTCGCTTCTCAAATTTTATTTTGAAAGGTGTTAAATGTATTTAGTCCGCGTACTACAAGTTACAACCGCTCTTCTAAGAATTGCGCCCAGGAAAGTTAGGCTTCAACCTGGACCCAAATTTCACTGCCCTATATCACAGAGAAAAAGTGATGGGAATTTTCTTGTACAAACAACACAAGGTAGATGTGCACAGTGCACATTAAATGCAAGATTAGCTTGCAATGAGAGCAAGAAAAAATTGCATCTCCATTACTTTCCAATATATCATGGCATAAAGGTATAAACTCATGTTTTTGATATTTGTTTAAGAAAATTTTTAAACTTTATTGATATCTGAATTTAAAAATAAATTTTAAATTCATTCTAATTATTTTTCTTATTATTTAATATTTAATATATACATCATTCAACTCAATTTCTTAATCCAGCGTATAGTCAGAAGTGACCAATGTTCCCAATTGGGAACATCATGAAAATCGTAAAAGAAAAATTTTTTCCTCAATTAAATGACTAACATACCTTAATTAAAGCATTAGAAGGAAATATACGCAAACAAATAATTTAAAAGATATCTGTATCTGAATTTGGCCTGTAAACGGTTAACCCTTTAAAGGTCACCAAAATAAATTCATGGGAATTTAATGTAATTTTTTAAAAATGTTATCTATAAGCCTTGTATATGTAAAATATATAAATTTTCTTTACATTCCTTAGAAGGGTTTGCCTTAGAGGATACCAAATTAGGGTTTGAGAAGTGGTTTAACTGACTAACCTCTACCATTGTACAGCTTGAACATTGCCTTTTTAAAAGTTTAACTATACTGAAAGAACAATAAATGATAATCCTTAAACTGGCATAATAAATAAATAGCTTAACAACTTAAAAGTGTTGTTTGTACAGATACTTTTATTTGAGGTCATAAGTAAGATACATTGAGTCTGACTTCTCAAGTACAGAAAGTTTAAATACATATATTTCAATAGAAAAGGAAATAAATAAGTTAAAGTATAACTATCATCTGTTATATATTTAAAATATCAAAAATATAATATGTATAAAGTGTATAATATGTATATATAAATATATATATACATACATTATATATATATATATATATATATATATATATATATATATATATATATATATATATATATATAATCGAAAACTCATCCATGTCTCCAAAAAAAATTTTTTTAATTGCAAAAGCTCTTGATTCTACATCATTGGCTTCCATATATCACAGATGTATGAGATTGGAGCCGTAAGTAATTATAAAAAGATAAAGTAAAGTAATCCAAAAAGTAAACTTAAAAAAAAAAAGATGTTTAATAGGTGGTTTTGCTACGAAACCACTGTCCGCTAAAGGGTTAAATGATTGGTTATGGTCCGAACTATCAATTTTAAAACGCAGTTCGGGCCCGGTACTCGCCCATCTTGGCAAGTCACTGAACTCAAAATACCTTTTCAACCTTTTTTTTTTCCCTCGGCGCTATAAACCAAGCTCAAAGCCAAGTAAAATTAACTTCTATGAGTCACGAGTAGGCAGAAGGAAATGTTAATTTCATTTTTCTTTGCGCTGTGCTGCCAATTTAATCTTTCCGGAAGCAGATGTTTGCTGTCTTGAGGAAAAAACAAATGCTCATATATAAAGTATACTGTAAGTACTAGTAGAAACGCAAGATAAATAAAGTAAAAATAGGCAAAAAAATTACCTTCAGATCATGGGTGAACCTAAATAAGAAAACATTTTCTGAACATCCTACACATTTTTCTGAAAAAGTATATGCTACTAATTTAAAATAAAAACTTTATAAATGTTAATTTCTGGATACCAAAACTGCAGCTGGATAATAACTGAATTTTAATACAGTCGAACTTCGATAACTCGACTTTCTATAAGTCGAATAATCCTCTAACTCGAAGTTTTAATCAAATCCCGAATCATTTCTATAGTTTCCTTTAAAAAACTGTCTCGATAACTCGAAGTGAATATCTTCTAAGTCGAAATTTTTGTGATAGTTTTCCCCGGTAAAAAACATAATTCTGTTCAAAACTTCGAATGATAGTCCACTCGTGACCTTCGAGAAAGCACATCTTACGCTATTCACATGTTACAACAATACCTGGAGACCACCGAAGGTATAGACAACACCTATTTAACTGTGTTCAAAAATTAGATGACTTTGCAAATGCCAACAACCTTAAAAATAATTGCTTTTTTCAAATGAGATTTACATGGTATGTATACTAATTAATATGTAATGAGGCCAAATTTCTTGAATTTTAATAAAACTTTTGAACTTATTCTTCTCTTGTTGTTTACATGGGCTATTAAAAAAATTGAAATGCGTACTATAGTATTATAGCACATATCAAAGCATTTAAACCATGTCGACGCATCTTAAGTGCCAGTTGACAGGAATGGGAGGTAACTTTGATAACTCGAACTTCGGATAGGTCGAATATTTTTGGGGGTCCCCTGGGAATTCGAGTCATCGAAGTTCGACTGTATTGTGATTTATCGTTTACCAAATAGTAATACGTTCTAATCTATATCATCTTATTATAGAGTTGCAAATATAAGTGTGTTCTATATAAAACAATACAAGCAAATACTAATAATTTTCTAGATAACCAACACAATGTGTTGGTTATCTAGAAAACAGAAATTCAATTTCATAATCTGAATACATAAATTTAAATTTTAACATACTAAAAAAGAAAATCACATGATATATTATTACTGCTCTTCGGTAGAAAAAGATTTGTGGACGCGCCAAAAAAGAAAAAATGGTGAGAAACGATATAAAACTTTCTAGTTATATCTTCAAAATTCATTTATATATATATATATATATGCAGACATGGTACCCTTGGCAATGCTCAGCGAGGTGAATTTACTCCGAGCAAGCGAAGTTTTCCTTTTACAGTTTGGCAACAACTCTCCCCAGTGGAACGCCGATATAGACGGATGAATGACATTAGTTAGACGGCAACGAGTGCAGATGGCACTTCTCGCTGACCGATTTTGATCGCCAAGATGGGCACTGATGTCCAGTTTTATTTTAATTGTCCCTAGACACCACCATTGTATATAATTTGTAAATAGTTTAATTAAATAAGTTCATTTTAGTTAAGCTTTTGTGCATCTTTTCCACCGTGGGAATAAATATCCCACAAATATAATTTTTTAAGCGAAAGATGGTTTTAAAACACTTTTTTTTTTAATTTTTAGAAACAAATTTTTCCGGGGAAAAAATTGGTGTTTTATAATTTTAGGAACAAACTTACACAAATTGTTGGAAAATTTGGAAATTTCGGACCAGAATCACCCCTGCTTTAGATTTTAACAAATATTAAGGCTTTAGATTCATAGATAGAAATATCTTAAAAAAATATTATTGTTATTGAGGACAAAAAGTATTGAAGACGTATGAGTGTTTAATTTTTTTCTGTATCTTGATTGACATTTAATTATTATGAAATTACTTTTTTTCTTTAAATTTAAAATATATAAAATATTTTTTCGCTAAAAAAGAGGGGATTAAACATTGCATTAGGTAATTATGGAAGTAAATATGTGTTTTTAAAAAACACTAAACATATATTTTACATCTATATTTATTACTTACTTAACATGTCTGTTGATACTAAATTGTTATGAAATTAATTTCTTTTTTCTAAAATTTTCAAAATACGACTTATTGTTATTATTATTTATTTTACTAAACATTCCTGTTGATACTAAAATAGAAAAGGCTCTTTTTTTTTTTAAATTTAATATATTTTAGCTGTTTATTACATAAAAAAGGTGTTTAAATACTGCCTTGATCATTGATGTCAGTAAATATATGAGCGTTTATAAAGGCATTTTTTTCCTGCTTAACCCTTTCGTGGGCCGTGGGAAGATTACTTCCCACCTACACGATCTTACAAAACACACCTGTGGGATTCGCAAAACCCATCCCCCTGTATAATAATAGCCTAAGTTGTCTGTCCGCAAATTTATGAAGCAGTTGTACCTGGAATGTATACAGACATCCATATTGGATTTTTTATGAGTTAGGGTTAACATAATTCAAAGCGAGTTCGAAATCCACCTCATTCCCCCCCCCCTTTTCGAGCGTTTAATGCTATTATTTCAAGCCTTATTCTCCCTCTTATTCTATACTAAATTCATTATTGATAGGATGGCGAGGGCGAAGCGCAATATTTAAATTTCTGGACTGTTTTTACTTGACCCTTATATATTCTAACCATTTCCTTCACCACGTGTAAGCTGGCACATGGGGTAGAGTGTCTGCCCATTTGATCGTCGTACTTCTCGGGTTGATGGTTCTGCCCCCGACGTAGCCGAATTTTTCTAAATGTCTAATTAATTTAATAATTTCTGCTTTTTCTTTTGAATTCTTATTCCTAAAGTTGTTTTATTATTTTTAAAGTTTTATTATTTTTAAAATAAATTTTTACCATTTTTCAAATTTTTATTATTTTTATTTTATTAAATTCACGTATTACCATTATTATATCAAGCCCCATTTTAAGAGCAGGCGATTAAATGTATCAATTTATCACATAATAAATAGCTAAAAATAACAATTTTTTTCTAGCATTATGACGTCATTCCTTTAACCATCTCATTTAATCATTTATTTTAGATTATTTAAATATCTTCTGCATTATTTCCATACGTTTTATTACTAAACTTAGATATTACGTAAATAATTTTCTTAAGGTAATATTTTGTTGCAAAATAATTCTCAGCCAAAAAACAAACCATTTTTTTTACCTGCCTCATAGGGTACTTTACAATTCTGGAAAATTAAAAATTTTACTCATCACGTCATATGACGGGCTATATGCTAGTTCTAATATATTGGTCTTGCTACTAGAATGACGAGAAGACTAATTCCCGCTTCGGTTTTTCGCTGTCATCTATTGTTCGATCAATTGAATAAAATTAGCAGTTCTGTTTTGAAAGTTTGGAAACGTGGAGTGAGAAATAAATGGCCCACGAAACGGTTAATATTCTCGTTGACACTAAATTGTTATAAAATCATTTTCCTTCTTCTTATCATTTAAAAAATACTAACAATACAGTTTTAGTTAAAGTAATTTAATACATAAATATTTGAAAAAATGAACGATATTAGATCAAGCCCAATTTTAATTTAGCTCGTTAAACTTAACTCTAGAGGTAGGGAGGATAAACTTAAAATCATACATTTTTTCTCCATTTTCTCCCTTCAATGACGTCAATCCTCAGATTAACAGTTCATAAGATTTGATCCACAATTTTTTTTTCTATCCTATAAAAAGAGGAAAGTAGACTCTTCATTGTGCACTGTAAACGATAATATTGACTATATCGATCTCCTTTCTTTGCTTTTAAAGAATGCTTTAAAAAGAGGGAAATTATGAGTTTCTTATTCCCGTCGTGTTTTTAGATGTATGTATGAAACATTAGGCAATGGGTATTTTACAAGATTCCTTTTAAAGTAAATAATTAAAGTATGTAAAATTTGTTTCAAATCAGTTTTTAGTTGTTTTTTTAAACACATACAAGAAATCTGATGTGCCTGTGACAGTTTGTTAATGATGTCTATACTTTGTGAAACTTTCTGAGAGAATCTGACTTTTACAGTTTGGAGCACTCCAATGCAGTGTGTTGGTAGAGACACCTACATGTTTGGCGAGAAAACCCAATTTCGCGAATGAAAATGTGTGCAAAATCCTCATATACCAAAGAAACTTCGAGAGGATTATAGAACCACTAATTTCTAGCCTGTAAAATTGGTCTCACATTAACTATAACTTGTATTCGTACCCCGACCCGGCGTGAAGCCATACGGAAAACTGATAACATAGTCGCCGCAACGTAACCACAACACCACAGGGTGCTGCTGACCTACAAGAGGCTCCGTCAGGGCTCGAAATTAATGTAGACGACCCCAGTAAGGAACAATACTACAACAGTAAGTTCGGGACTACCAGGGAAGTCGGAAGAGAAGGATCACTCAGGAAACCCCGGGTTCGGGAAACCCGAGTATACCTAAAGGAGGTATACCCCTTGAGGATGTCAGACGGTTATCATTGGTCTAGGAGGGACACTCCTAGTTACCAGGGGGCGCCACGAGGAGGCTGATAGCTGTCCTAGGTGAGGAACCGTAGTACAACACCATGTTGCTCATCCCCAGAGCCGCGCCAAAGCACAGCTGAGGTGAATCACTGCAACACCCCCCCCCTTACACTAACTATAAAAGATATTTGTCAGAAAAGAACACATTCTTTTTGAATTGTGCTTTTCGAAAATAAACAATCGTAACCTTCGATGAAAATCACCACGCAATTGTAGTATCAATGACTTAGTTGCTATCAAAAGAACACAACATGGACATGGATAAAAACTCTGCAACAATTTTTTTTGGTCCATATAAAATTACCAAAGTAAAGCCAAACGATACCTTCAACGTAGTAAAATGTAGCAATTTCGAAGGCCCCAAACAAAACGAGCACTTGTGTGAAATACCTTAAACTATGGCCACATGGGTGACTGTTTGTTGTAAAACTATACATACATTTTTTTCTCTACATTACAGACTGTTACTTCTATTTCTTTTTACATTCTCACATGTTCCAGAATTTTCGTATAGTTTGCATGTTTATCACCTGTACACTTAATTCCCATTATCATTTCATTATATCATCCTTTCATTATCGTTTTATTAATATGCTAACATTTTGCTAATGCTGTACTTTCAGGTGTATTTTTTAAATTTTGTAATTTTTACATTTATATAATCATTTTTTTGAGGGTTTAATATATTTTTGTGCTTTAATATGTTTAACTTTGTCCCTTGTAAATGTTTTTCCTTAATAAATATATGTAAAGTCATCTGGCCGTTGTCTTTCTCTACACACACATATATATATATATATATATATATATATATATATATATATATATATATATATACACACATATATATATACACATATATACACATATATATACACACATATATATATACATATATACACACACACACACACACACACATATATATACACATATATATGTATATGTATATGTATATATATATATGTGTGTGTGTATATATATATATATAACAAACCTCCCATCTTTAAATAAAGCTCACTATTTAATTTGATTCGACATTTAAAAAAACTTCTATCCTATTTTTTCACTGATACTTTTTTTTTTCCTTTTATAGCAAAACCTCTGTTAAACTTTTTGGATATCGCAGAGAATTTACAACCTCAGGTGCTTTATCTATGCTTGCCTTACTTCGGTGCGACGAAAAATTATTCAAATATCAAGAGCTGCAAAATTTGATGACTATTTTTACACAAGAAGATCTCAATAAGACATTAGGATACAAAGTGAGTCTTAATTTTTCTCACTCATCCTATATTTTGCATTATAAAGCTGGTATGGAGAACTGTATTCTATTTCGCATTAAAATTTAAGACAAAATTACACTTTCAAATCAAATTTTTGCTTAAAATCATTCTGCTTGAAAATTTACTAAGTCATTAGTAATATATTTATATATAAATGGTAAAATTTTGATGTAGAATACTATTTTAAAAGTTATTAATTACACATGCCAATGATGAAATAACGTCTTGAAACAGTTTCTCATACAATAGTGGTTTTTAGCGTGAAGCTTTTTTCCCTTGATCAAAGACAATAAAAAAGTAGCTTTAAAACTCACCATTATTTTACAGTTTTTAAGTATTGTGTTAAGATAAGTTTTTGCAAAATCAATACCGTATTTTAACAGAGAGCTTACGTCAGAAACCAGCACGAGTTACAGACATTTTCGCAACTACCACAGTCACAACTTGAGTGGAAAGGGCACATGCAACCTACAAGAAACTCTAAAGCCTGAAGAGAGCCTTTTATAGCTGTGAAACATCTAAATATAATTTTATATTTCTATATCTCTAGATATAAAATTATGCCTAATAAAACAGCTTATGAAAACCATATCAAAAGATGGTCAGTTAACGTTTCAATTATCCCTTGAATTATTTTCTTCGTCTATCAAGGGGAAAAAGATTATTCGGCCAAGTATCCAAAAATGGTTGATTCTAACTTTGAATAAATGAGAGAGAGATTTGGTTTGGTTTGGAGCTCTATCGTCTACTTTTTTGCAACTCGAGGGCTAATGAGACCAGAACTTTCTGCTTAAAGCAGATTCTGAAAGTCTACGAACATCCATGCCACAATGGGAAAAATGAGAAAGAGAGACTTAATTATCATTCAAACAAGTTGTTACATTAAGTTTTATTTTCCTCATCGCGATAGTGTGTTTGTGTTTTTAAAATAGTAGGTAGTGATCTCAAGCAGCGAAAAACTTAACATAACTGTCTTGATTGTTAGTCTTTTAAACAAACAGCCAAAGTGTTGGTTATTAAAAAGTCAAAAGCAGAGGTTATATGGGCTTTAATTAGACACTACACTGTCTACCAATAAGTATTTGGACACCTATGCAAATGACGATATCTGCGGTCCTCAGGCACGTCACAGCCTCAGCTGGTATACATCGTGTAGGAAACAGCATCGGCATTAGTCGCATTCAAGATGCCGCGCAGTTCAGAGCTCTCTGATTTCGAAAAAGGTATAATTATCGGGTATAACAAATGTGGCCGATCCTTAAAGGACATATCTAGAGATCTGAAGTACCCCAAATCGACAGTGGCCTAAGTGATTAAGAAGTGGAAGGTGAGCGGTGATTGTCGGAATGTGCCCCGAGTCGGCAGACCAACGAAACTGGGAGATAGAGACCGACGAGTGCTGTCCAGAGAAATTCGGAAGAACCGCACCCAACCGATGGCCCTCATCCGCGAGGAGTTTCAACAGGCATCCGGGAATATTGTTTCAATGAATACCATCCGTAAGGAAGCACATCTGCTTGGTTTCCATGATCGTGCTGCTGCCCATAAGCCTTTGATCACAAAGTCCAACGGCGGTGCTCTGTTAATGTGGTGCAAAGCACATCGAAATTGGACCGTAGATCAGTGGAAACGGGTTCTTTGGTGCGACGAATCAAGCTTCACCCTTTACCGTTCGGATGGCAGGGTCTGGGTCTGGCGTCTGCCTGGAGAACGTCTCCTGCCACAATGCATTGTGCCTACAGTTAAGTTCGGCGGAAGTGGAATTATGGTCTCGGGATGTTCTCCTGGTATGGACTGGGACACTTGGTCCCCATTCATGGTAAGCTCAACGCTGATGCCTACTGCACTATTTTGGATGACAATGTGCTTCCTACGTTTAAACCCCTGTTTCTATCAGGACAACAATGCCAGTTGTCATGTTTTGATGTTAAACAAGACTTGGTATGGTGCCAATGGAGTTCATCAAGCCTGCCCAGAGCCCAGACCTGACCCCTATCGAGAACCTCTGGGACGAGTTGAATATCCGAATTAAGGGGTGCACTATCCGTCCAAAATCGGGGAAGGAACTTTGTTTGTCTACTCCAAGCCGAATGGAAGACAATACCACTAGCTGCAATACAAAGACTTGTGGAAAGTATGCCCCAGAGGGTTCACGCTGTAATTGCCTCTCGTGGAGGCTCTACCAACTATTGATTTTGAATAAAGTTAGTTTTCCTTTTCTATCACAGGTGTCTAAATACTTATTTGTAGACAGTGTATAATAGCGTTACGAAATAACAATTGTAATACTTAAATTTTCAAAATTACCTTTTATTTTACCTTTTCAATTCATTATCCTTACGTACAATTTGCAATACTTTGGTAATATATTACTACAAATGGACTAATTCATATCAATCTACCTAATAAATATGACAACTTTCATTTAAAATTGTTAAATATCTCCTGCACATAGTAAATATGCCTATTAAAATAATTTTTTCAAAGATTACATGTACATATTTATGTGTGTTTGTGTACAGAAATATTGGAAAACACAGAAAACAGACGGAAAGCGAAATATTGAATTGTTCTATGTATTAATTTTAATTTCTTTGTCTTAATAATTTATCACAGATTTTTGATTTCGCTAACTTTTCAATACTCCTACTTCATGTTTTGTTAGGTAGAACTCTGTGAATCTCTGAAGAACCATATGTCATCTGTAGGAATGTGGACTATTCTCATTTATGTCTCATTTGCATCTTTAGGACTGCTGATATGGGCTTGGAAAAATAATATATTCAGCCAAAAGTAAGTAATAGGCAAACAAAAACTATCACTTGCTTAAAAAAAGAAAAATTTGGTCTTTAACACAGTAGTCCGCAACGAGTAAACCAAGTTCAAATTTTCTTTTACAAAATAAAATTGCTTTTAATTTGCTTTTTAGAACTGATAAATTATTATTTAATATATATGCATATATACATTTGTTAGAAAATACCCTACTTATTAAGATTTTCCTAAAATTAATTTAAATTTCTTGGAATTAATTAACCAGAAACGTTAATCCGTTTTGCTAAATTTTCAAAACAAAATTGGTTTACTTTGGTTAACCTATCACCGGTATATTTATTTTCGTTTTGATTAGTTTTATCACTAAAACTCCATAATCATCAAAAACAAACACTGTATAGAGAATACAAATGTAATCATCTACCATTTCTACTAGTACGTTTTTTTTTTTTTTTTTTTTGGGGGGGGGTCAACCGTTGGCAACGATAGCAATAAAAAAAATGAAAAAAAAGCAAGAAATAACGATTTAAGATAAGTGAACTAATATTTTATATGCAAACTTGGAATATTCTTACTATCGGTCCGTTTCGATTCGAAGTTTTAAGAACTGTCAGTTATGTTACTGTGTTTTGATGCTAATACAGTAGAACCCCTTCGTTAAACGACCCCTTCGTTAGAACGACCATCTTAAAAAGTCCCAATTACTTTACCATAGTAATAATGTTAATTTTGAATCATTACAACGACCCCAAGCGTATTATTTTTCGTTAGAGCGACCGCCAATTTTAGACCGCAGAACTCATGAGCAAGTGGACTATTTTAAAATTATTGCACTGTGGTGCAACTTCAAGAAACCTGTACTCCTCTCTTTGTGTTTGCTTAAAAGACTCTTTCGTTACGTAAGACATAGATATCCTAGGTAGATGGAACTCCAGACACTAACGAAATGACCCAGCTCCTCAGTTTCAAATTTCCGGATCTTCAATTATCTTTTGATGAGTTTGTTGAGGTAGGCGAAACTTTACAGTGCTGCGAAGAAAATTTGAATGAGGACGATTTTATTACCCGTATTACCGGAAATGAAGAAATCTGCTATTCCGACGACGGAGAAGAAATCGTCCAAACTTTTGAAAAAGTGAATGAAAAAGAAGCCTTCAATGCAATCAATGCCTTGCGTCAATATTTTGAAGGACAATTTAATCCTGAAGATATTCTTCAAAATCTAACGGATATGGAATCAGTTATAATGAAAAATTCCCTAATGAACTTGAAACAGGCGCCAATCAAAGGCTTTTTTTTTCAAAAATTCAGTAATAGAAATACAAATAAATAGAAGTGTTCTCTAGGTATGTACTGTTGCATCATTTCTTTTCTCAATTTTTTTAAAATTATTTTTTCAATTCGTTACAACGACCATATGATGTTGGTCTCACAGGGGATCGTTATACCGAGGTTCTGTATACCTTCAACTTTGGAGTGTGCCAATTCTAAAAAATAATAGCCCGCATGTCTACTAAAATTTTTATTTTTGCCATTTTGTCTGAGCTTAAGGGGAGGGAGGAGGTTAAACCCCATGCCTCCTTGCGTACACCCCTAACAATGACGTTGATCATATTTCTTTGTTTTGACTTGCGATTTACAAATATGTTGTTTTGCTTCATCTTGGAGAATTTTCGGGTCGGAATATTTACCTTCCTCTGGTAATAAGTCTATTGGAAAATCATTCGGGATTTCAGGAATATAACCATACAATAATTCAAAAGCAAAATTACTGGGAGTCCTGTATTATTACCTGACATTTATCAGGTAAGTGATCTCCGTAGTACATGCAGGTCAAGGACGTAGACGTGGGGGAAAATATAAAACTACTGTACACGCCTCCCTAGTGAAACTGTATCATCTCTTGGACACGGAGGAAGATTTTTAGATTGATGACGTCGAAAACAATGAACTATAACATCAGGATGAACGAAATCATCTACCCTTTCTACTAGTATCATGTTTTTTTTTTTTTTTTTTTTTTTTTTTTTTTTTTTTGTCACCCGTTGGCAGGGGTAGCAATGCTACCTACCAATGCTACCCAATGTTATGTATAAATAAAAGTGTTCGGCATTCTACGAGCATGTGTACTCGATGTTTCCTATGTTTACACAAACAATTTTTTTTCAAAATACTCTTACATTCATGCACAAGTCCTGGCCCATTTGGCCTTGAAGCCCTCCACGCTTGACCCGACGGTGGTTGGCAGACCGCAAGTACAGGGCTGTCCTCCACCGAAGTGCCCGACATATTTTCTACATTTACTGTCCCCTTGGTTTTAAAAAACAGCCTGAAGTTGAACTTAACCTTGCTTTCAATTCGTTCTAGTGCACCCATGAAAGAAATATCGCCTACATTGATAATATTCTGTAGACAAAATTATGCTACTTTCGTAAACTAAAATTTGTTTAAAAGATTCATTTTACAAAATCGAAATGCAATATAATGCCATTATTTTACTAGCGATATGGTTTGAAACTTTTAAGATACCAAATCCCACACATTTTCTGAAAAACAATAGATGAGTTACATATTGTGCTCATTAACATTGAATTACACTTCTATTTATAGAGAATAATTTTAATTTTTTAAAATTAAGTAACACTATTCAAAATACTCTTTTAAAAACCTTTTAGTATGCAAAAATATTTTTAAACGTGTACAGTATTTAGTAATGTCAAGTGCTTTACGAAAAACTTACAATATTTTAAAATCTAATATTTGACCAAATAAGTGTAATAGATATTTTAATTCTTGAACCAATGGTTCTATTATTATTAAAAGCATATAATTTACATATTGAACCTTCTTATGTCCATAGATGTACTCCAGAAAAAGAAAATAAGACTTTCGATTTAGAAATCGATGCACTTCCAGTAGAGGAGAATACATATGAAACGACGATACCTAAAGTATGCTTAGAAGATGGTTATGGAAGACGTCAGACATTAGTCTCAGGTTCACCAGAAGAGGAGGAACAAGTAGTAGTAGAAAATGGTAATTCTTGATAAAACTCTTGCTTGTAAATTCTACGTAAATAAAAGAAGTGGTATCCATCAAAATATCGTAGTACAAATTGATGCCGCTAGTCCAAAATATCGCTTTTCTAAAATATCCGTGATCCAAAATGTAACCTGTACAAAATATCGCCTCTCAACATATACAAATATTTAATATTGGCCTGTTCAAAATATCAGAATATTTTTTGTTGCAAAATAAAACAAACGCGTTTTACCTAAAAAAAAAAAAAAAAAAAAAAAAAAAAAAAAAAAAAAAAAAAAACATGACGGGTGAAAACATTTAAAAATTGAGTCATAAGAAATGTGCATAAAATAAATTAAAATTATTTTATTCCTTTAGAATAGTGTTTAGGAAAAATATTATATACCATTTTTACTTGAGTGTGTGTGTGGTATGCTTATTAAACAAGGCTATAGACTTTCAACCGACTTGATAATAGAATAGAATTGAATTGAAAAATTTGAGAGGTTACTTAGAGGGTTGATGTAATCCTTAACCATGGTCTCGCTGCATTAAAAATAAATGAATATATATATATATATATATATATATATATATATATATATATATATATATATATAATGAATGAAATTTCTCTTCTTCCCATATTGCATCAAACAGCTTCTTCAGTGCATTTGCAGTAAGCTCCATGTCCACTTTAAGCATTTCTGATGCTATGCAATCACTACCAGCAGACTACTTCTTAAATTTAATTGTTCTCAGAACACTTTTACTTCCGCCAAGGAAAGTTTTTCTGTGCAAATATTCAATTCATAGGTCTCATTTGATGCGACTTTGGGCAAGAACTGCTTGCTGATCACCTAGATCAGGGCTGTCCAACTGGCGGCCCGCCAACTTATTCAGCATATTTCTTTTTTCGAAATTTTATGGTATCAAGAAGCATTCACGACTACCATTCTTGGTCAAGCCGAGGTCCCCGAATTTCCGTCTTGATCTCTCTTTCACTCCTTTCATTGTAATGGGAGAAAAAGGTACAGGACATCGACAAGTCAAAGTCGAGCAGTCCTACCCTGCACGCTGGTGTTCAAATCACTAGAAATAGTATTGCCTCGCGCTGGCAATACCACAGGAGGAGAAAAGGCTGGGGAGACAGAGGGGGAAGAGAGTAACATTTCAGATAAGCAAAACCTGCCAGCAATTGGTTAAAAATAAAGACCACCTTCACTGCCGCTGCGGCCTTTGTTGATTTCGAAAAAGAAATTGAGAGCTTGCGTTCGTCAATTCTCAGATAAACTTGCAGAGTTTGGATGTGAAGTAAACTTCTCTTATACTGTAGCTATATTTTTGCGGGAACGTGTGAAAACTAATTTTATTGTTGATTGTGAATATTTCACCTTCCAACGATTAGTAAGAAACGGAAAATAGACAATGGGAATCGAAGGTTCCAAGACCGCTGGGAAACCCAGTATTTCATCCCGAATAGAAAGGACAAACTCCAGTGCTTGATTTGTATGTAAGTTGTGGCTGTGTGCAAAGACTACAATGTCAATAGGCATTACGCGAGTCTTCAAGAAGGGAGCCAGAGTAAATATCAAGGAAGCAAGATCTGATAGTTTGAGAACTGAAATTAAAACGGCAAAAACAAACTGGGTTGTTTACTCAAGTAAAATCTGATCAGTACAATGTTTTGCATGCTTCGTATGCAATTTCACCTGAGCTTGCTAAAGCGAAAAAACCTTAAACTGACGGCGGCGTTGTTAAGATTGTGCTGTAGAAATGGCAAAAGTATTTGGTGATAGCAAAATAGCTAAGCATTTTGATTCAGTTCCAGCTTCTCATCACACCCTCCAACGAAGATTTGCCGGAATGGGTGACCAAATACAACAGAAACTGAAAAATGCTGCTATTCCTCCTTGTGTATCGACGAGAGTACAGACCAGTCAAACATTAGTCAACTCTTGATTTTCATTCGCACTGCTAAAGAAGACTATGAAATCAAAGAGGAGCCCCTTACAATGTGTTCTCTTCACTCCACAACAAAGGGTAGGGACATATTTGAAGCAGTGATGTAAGCGGTCAAAAGTGTCGGAGGTTTTAAAAAGTGTTCCGTCCTAGCTACAGACGGTGCAAAGGAAATGGTAGGAGCAAAGATAGAATTGATTGGATGTTTGAGAGAAAATGGAATGAAATGCCCTTCACTTCATTGCATCATTCACTAGCATGCTTAATGCAGGAAATATGTGAAGCAAACTAAAACCCTCAAAAAAGTTTTTAAAATCATCAACATGATCAAAGACGGCAACAGGGCTCTTATGCATCGGCAGTTCCGTAACTTTTAGGAGGAAATTGAAGCAGAATACGGAGACCTGGTTATGTACAATCAAGTTAGGTGGCTTAGTTCCGGAAACTGCCTCAAGAGATTTTTCGAGTTGAGAAAAGAAATACCTTTTTTCCTTCACCAGTTTTCTCCATCAGAAAACCTTGAACAAGAACTTTTAAGCATGGATATTTCACGTCACCTGGCATTTCTAACTGATATTACTGGCCACCTCAACGATGTAAACTTAAAACTACAAGGAAGAGGTCAACTGGTGTCTGATCTAATGGCACACATCAATGGGTTTAGAAACAAGCTGAAAATTTTCTATGAAACTTTGGGAAAAAAATAACTTATCTCACTTCGCCAGCTGCTCGTCGTGAGGATGTGCTGGATTTTTTTTAATTTTGCCCTAAGTTGAAGACTATTATTGATGAATTCAACAAGAGATTTTCAGATTTTGAGAGCATCAAGATTGACGAGGCTCTGTTTAGTAACCCAGTCACAGCAAGAATTGAAGAGCAACCGGCCAACCTACAATTACAGCTCTGTGATCTCCAGGCTGACCCGTTTTTTTCCAACAAGAACCGAAAGGTGGCCCGAGTTCTTCACGTTGCTTCCAACTGAACGGTTTCCAAATCTGCGTGACTTAGGACTGAAAATAACTTCCATATTCGGGAGCACATATTTATGCGAAAGTGCTTTTTCGGCGATTAACTTTATCAAGAATCGTTACAGGAGCTCTCTTTCCGACAGTTCATTGTTGACCTTCTTCGGTAGCAACGATAAAATTCGCTGTTGACATTCCTGCCCTGGTAAAGAAGGCTGATTGGCCTCAGTTTTCCCATTAAAATGTCAGCAAATTGTTTTATAATTAATAATACAACTATTAAATGTTATTGTATAAGAGTTAAGAGGTTATTGTTCAACTTTTTCAAACTACGGCCCGCCAGGTGATCAGTGACCAGAATTCTGGCCCGTGGGCTCTTCGTAGTTGGACAGCCCTGACCTAGATCATAATCAACAAATAAAGTTTGTTCAAAATGTTCTTTCAAACGGTTCTTAACATCATTCTCTTTAGTCAAGATTTTGTTATTTTTGTCCGATATCGTATAAGTTGGTCTATTTGCACGTTTAATACACCTGACATTTTGGTACAATTTACTAACTTCCCCCTTTTTCAGTTGCAGATTGTGCCTCTTGGGCTATTTCTTCATAAAACTTCCTCTTCTCTTCCCTTGCACTTTTCTTCATAGTTTATTTAAATCTGAGTATTGACCTATGTAGATGTCTCGCAATCGCATTGATTTAGTGTTTAAAATATTTTTCTTCTCTCATCAGTCTTTGCCAGTGCTCTTCCTGTTATCCATTCTTTGTTAGGTTTTGCTTTCCTCCTTCCTAGTGTCTCGTTTGCGGCATCTTTGTACGTATCCCTGAAAACCTTCCATAGATTTTCAACTTTAGATCAATTCCATTATCTAATTTTTCCTCATCTTGAAGATGTTTAAATCTATTCTTCAGTACGAGAATAAAAATTTTTTCTTCTCTTGTTTTCTTTAAGTTTTACAGTATCATATCGTATTCTTATATTAGTTTTTTCTCCTGTTCTGTAATTTTCATTTTAAAGATTGACACTATTTGAGACTGATCACCACCTATATCTGCTTCTCTCATATTTCTAACGTCTTCTAATGAACTTATGATTTTATTATTATGTCAATTTGGTTTTTTTTATATATATATTATATCTATATATATATATTTTGAAATTATTTTGATTTTTTAGAAAACGATTAATAGTAAAACAGATACTAAATTATAACTTAACTGTCTTTTTTATATAATTATATATATAATATTATATAAATATGGTATTTTCATAATATATATATATTCATTTCAGATGAAAGACGATTATAAATAAAGAACTGTATAAAAATATATTTCTACAAGTAATTATACACGATACTATATATAAATATAAAAATATATATAATTCAATACAGTATATGTTTTGGTATAAAAGTCAGATTAAAAATTCGAATAAGAACTTTATTTTTTCTATTCATAGTAATAATAACTAAAGACTATATTTAGATTTAATTTAAATATGGTATTATCACAGAGAATAACTTTGTGTTTTCTATTTAAGTATACTATAAAGCATTATTAAATAGAACGAGTTTTCTAAAATTCATAATATTTTACATAAAGTGTATCGTAGAAAGTTTTGTATGTATACGATGCAAACGTTCCTAAAGGGAGTTTGTTTCGTGGTTTTAGGTATTCGATGACAACGTTTAAAGGAGACTCAAATATGGATACTCGAAGAAGGCTTGGGCTATTTAGGTATAATACCCTAAAAAAAAAAAAAAAGAAAATGAAAATTTAGTAGCTAAAAACAGAGAAAAAAATTTGTAAACTCAAAAAGTAAAATAAGAAAATAAAAATTTAGAAAGAATAAAAAAAAAAAAAAAAAAAAAAGGAATGACTTATTTGAAAAAGTTTAAAAATAGAAAGGGGTAAAAAAAAACAGTTATAAAATGTATAAAAAATAAAGAAAAAAAACAAACGACGTAAATTTATAGCCGAAAGACCTCATTAAAGCTCGAGAAAATTCTCAGGGGGTTTTAAAACTAAAGTCAAGAGGGGAGAAAAAAAACAGTCTCTTTGCTTTCCCCTTTTTATCCCGTAATCTAAACTGACTACTGGGGCTACAGTTCACGCCCTCAGGGTAGGAGTCTAACGAATTAAAACTTTATGGTCCCCCAGCGGCCAATTTAGGAAATTCCTAAAAAAAGATGCACGCTATCGGAGATAGATTTTTACACACATTTTTACTTAGCTACCTCAGTTTATCTCGTCCCTATAATGAAGTGAGAACCCGTCCACCCAACATTCTGCTAATAACGGCCTTTACTAAAACAGTATCTTGTTCTGGTCATGACTAATTGCCCGTCGTAGTCCGTCTTATTATATATACACAATTTACTGAACATCACTGCGAGGGGCAAGCACCATACAAATATGTATTTTTTTTTAATTCTTTCTCTTTTACATTACATTTAATTCAATGATAGGAAGATGGCCGAATGGTAAGGTACTGCTCTTCGGTGGTCACGGGTTCGAATCGCATTGGTGACTTGATTGTTCGAAGCCGTTCTGAATTGGCTTTAAGCAATACGCCCCGGTCTCATTAGCTCTCGCGTAGCAAACTAGTATATCGCGGTGGTCCAAACCAAATCATCGATAGGAAGCTAAATTTGGTGACATTTTTCCTTATTTCAGGTCATACTCAATCCCGTTTTGCATTTTCGTTACTCAATTTTCCTGATATGGGTGAAAATATTGTCATTATAACTTATTGTTTTAGTAAATGAAGTGGAAATGAATGCTATTCCTTCAACTTCCCAAGAATCTGACAAACTGCTCCAGGTCCTTGCTAACAGAAGAGGTAAAAGGAGGCCTAATATACAATCCTTAATTTCGATAAATGAGAATGCTAGCAGTACAAATTGTAGTATTTCAAAATCAGAGTAAGTACTCCTTTTTTTTCTCATTAATATCCCTATTCTATGTATGAAACATAGCAGCAAAATCATGCACGAAATTATAAAAATAGCCCAAAAATAGTAATAATAAAATGTATGGTGGCAAAAAATAGTTTGCGAAAAATGCTTTGGTTTTAAAGAGACACTAAAATTGAAAAATAAATTTATATCTTACCTGTCGGTAAAAAAGCGTCAAGATTTCAAACCATGCTAAATAAAACATATGTTGCATTTGCATCTGGAAGAGACTTGCGTTAATATCTGCTATAGTGATTTATTTATTTATTTATTTTTTTGTTTGTTTGTTTCATAAATGTTTCGTAATAAACCTAAATTCACGATTAAAATATATCTTTTACTCAGTACGAGGAATTGATAAAACAGTAAAAATTCAAAATTATTTTTTGCAAATAATACAATATTTATCTTTTTAATGGACTTAAAAAGCGTTGTATCAACTACTGGTGAATTCGTCGATATATTTTTGTTCTTTTGTTGTAGAGCTTTTAAGTTCTACCATGTGCGGGGACCGGTAGCGTCAATATCAGTTATATGGTTGCAGTCAAAAATAGAGCTTCCAATAACAAGGAACTCAGCATAACATGAATTTTGCGAGAACACAAGAAATAAATTTGGTTTTCCATTCAATATTTCCTTCGGTAAAGTATTTAGGCTACATAAATCTTAGTAGATTGGGAATTAGTATATTCATTGAATTAATTTATTGTAATCATTACCTTCCACTCCAAAATCAAGCTCACAAATAACTTATTCTAAAATCTTAAGCCTCTATTAAAACTAGATAATTTTAGAATGCCGCATTCCAAATATGTTCTATTAACATTTAATGAATACAAAAATATTTTCTTTTCTTTCAAAGTCGCTCATGGTCACGACAATAAAGATGTCAATATATTAAAACAAATACAAGACCTTTTTTCATGAAATGGCTTCTCTGTGCTGCAAACTAGGACATTTTCCCAAATCTTTTAAAATAAGACAATTTACTTAAAAAAAAAGATCCAAAACAAGCAAATTTATCTAATAACACTGATTCCATCTTTAATTAGACAACGCGTTGGTTACTCATAATTTTTTATGAGAACGTACTCACCTCCTCGCTCTCTTGTGAGCTGGAGCGTTTTAAATTCTTGTTTGGATTACTTTTTGCCTAGAGGCCTAAATTTATGTTTTGATCACTTCACGTTCGGAGGTTAAAGTGAAGACTTTCCACTTCGCTAGGTACTCCGTTAACCCAATTACCTTGACCTTGAACACTGATTCCATCTTTAGATTAACTCCTAGAAAAAATAAATGACTAATGTTCCACCTAACATCTCATAACCTTTCATTTTTTAAGTCCCAATCAATATGTCTTCAGAGCAGCCAATTCACCTGAAACAGAAATAAATTGGCTACTCCAAACAACCAACAATAATTTAACAAAAGGACATCTCACTACAGGCATATCACTTGATATAAAAAAACAAACAAACAATAGAGTAGGTTAGGAAATTCTGATACACTCCTCCACTTATCTAGTCCCTATTTAACAGTAAAATTTTTTAAATCTTACTACTAGAGTATGAAATATTTATCAACCAGAAGAACAGTTTTCAAAATATAAACTCTGGTTATCCTCCCCAGGGATTTTGCCTGAGCCTAACTCTGTGGCTAATAATTACATAAAATATCTTTAAAAAATTTAACTCAGAAAATACTAAACACCTTCCTTTTTGAAGATGATTTCTTAATTTTAGTAAATGGTTTGCACCTCAGACAACTGGAGAAATATGGGCAGTAACCAAATTTTTTTCATTCAATTACAAAAATTAAAAATTTCTATTTTCAAACTAACCAAACTAGTTTTAAAATACCCCATACCCTCTCTAGTCTAGGTTAGTTTCTAATAATATATTTTTAATCAAGCATACATCAAAATTAATTCCTTTGCATACAACCATACCATCTTCCAATTCTTGACTGTGACTTAGCTACCTCACTTCTAGGCAAAGGCATACTAAGGATGAACTAGACAGTGCAGACTACCTTTGATCTCTGATCGGGGGGGGGGGGGGGGGAAGCTATCTGCATTGTAGAGGAGTGGAGTGAGGATATACATTGAATGAAAGAGAATAAAAGTGTTATAAATGACTCACAGGCAAGATTTTATTTACTTCTATGTAGACAAATTTTATATTAACTGTTTGACTAGTTCCAGAACTGCAGATTCCTGTCAGAAAACCCAAACTAAGTCTATAGTGTCATTTTTGTTAGCTTTTTTTTATTGGTACACAAATTAAAAACATGTTTTTTTAAACCAAATATAGCAGATTAATAGCTTTTTTTAAAATATTATTACATCCTTAAATATATATTACATTTATATATTACATCTATATTGATTATTAGTCTTAAGGTGTTACCTTTCAAATCATTTTAACTATTTTATTTTAATTAAATAAATGTTTATTATATATATATATATATATATTATATATATATATATATATATATATATATATATGTATATATATATATATATGTATATATATATATGTATATATATATGTATATATATATATATATATATATATATATATATATATATATATATATATATATATATATATATATATATATATATATATATATATATATGATGTTTTATTTTGTAGGTTTTGACAGTTGTAAGTCTACTACTGTATCTATGCTGAAAATTTAGTTATTATGTTCTCTGTTAGTGTGTTCATGAAATTTTTTTTTTAAACTGTCAGCGAATCCAGACATTTGGGTCACTTGTTTCTAGACCAGGGATAGTAAACCTTTTTTAATTAGTGTGCCAGTAAACTAAGGTTCATTATTTTCAGATATCCAGTGTGTCACTTGTTATATTTCTTTTAAAAATTATCTTTAAACCCCTATACTCTACATTAAAATGTTTAGTTTTTAAAATTATTTTTGTCCTCTTATCATAATGTGAGAATCACTGCTCTAAAATATAGATTTTAAGTGACATTTACTTAAAAATTAAGTTTTTGTTATAGAGGACTTTTATCTTGTCACTCTTTTAGACTTATGTTTAGAAAATCAAATCATCTAAATCAGTAAAGAGACAATATCGATGCTCTCATTCTCTCATATCCTAAAACATGAATTTCATTGCATATCATCTTCATAATAAAATATGAGAAACCCAAACTCAAACCATATCATAATTTACAATTTAATTTTGTTTTTCTCTTTATAATTTGTCCCACTCATGTACTTCCCTAAGAAAACGTCAGTGTTCCCAACAGAAACATCCATGGTGGAGGGGAGCACTACCTCAGCCTTCTGTCTTACTAAATGTCATTATGACATTTATGCTCATACCTGTCTCTGAACTGCATTGATAGTGACTAGTCTTGGAGATAATTTTATAAATGTTATTTTCAGTGAATGTAAGTTGATAAAAATAATTTAATATGTACCGAATGCATGCCATAAAAATACTTAACATGTGCCACCTAATGGCATAGGTTCACCATTTCTTTTCTAAAACTGACTTATCAAAATGATACATACCAAGGCAGGTTGCAATCTGTGTACCCCTGCCTTATAGCATGAACAAAAAAAATTTTTTTAATTGCTTTCTACTATTTCAATGCTACTTATGTTATCTAGTGAAATATATTTTTACTTCTCTTTCAGGGAAGATGAATCTGAACACTTGTATGATTCTGTCAGCAGCAACAAAGGAATGAAAGAAACTAAATTGTAAAAATAGTAAACCCAAGATTTTTCTTAATGAAACAGCAACAAAGAAATTTATTACTGACAAACTTCAAATCTTTTTCTCAGAAATTTTAACTAAAAGTTAAATGTACATATATAAAGTATTAAAAATATTTATTTTCATATCTTTTTTTATTTTATTTTTAGAAGAAAACATTTTTCAAATGTTGAGATACAGCCACATCATAGTAAAGTTTCAGGATTCCATCTAATTCAAAAGTGCTTATTATTAAGAAATAAATAAATAAAATAAAAATTATGAAGCAGAACCATGCTATATTTTGATTAAAGTATTGATAGAATTATTATTGAGACTTTTTTAATAAAAGAAATTATTCCAGTGAGGAAAATTTTAGTTTTATGAGGTAATATTTTTAAATTAAAGACAAATACAGTTAATTTACTCATGTGGATATTACTTCTAATAAATTAAATAAAGTTGACTAATCTTTTTTATGTATTTATTGTTATACAATAATAAAGTTTTTAATGAAGACAAACAAATTACAAAATTAGACTAGATTCTGAATAAACACTATATCCATGCAAGGAATATAAGACAGCCACATGTCAAATACACAAAATTTATAAGTATAAAAATAAAAATGGCACATTTTCATCACAAAATGCATAAATAAAAAAGTGTAAATTCATATTAGGTAGTATTATCACAGTCAATCATGAGAAATGTCATCAAAATATAATATAGTGATGGGCAAACTATTTTAGGACTGAGGGAAAAAAATTGTTAAGTCAATATAATGTATACATATAAAATTCTTTGTGTGTATATGTATGTATGTATGTAAGTATGCTATGCTATGCTATGCTATGCTATGCTATGCTATGCTATGCTATGCTATGCTTCCCAAAATGGCTGTATATGGCATAAAATTTTGCATGATTTGGGTTAACCTTAGGAAGTTTTAGGCAGGACAAATTAATACAATGGCTAGGTCTTGATAAAGATAGCATGCTCTTTTGCCTTCATTGGACATCATGTCCAATAACAGAACATAAAGGTAGCATCTAATAAACATCAGATGTATGTTGGCTACAGCTTAGTAGTTGGTCTGTTGGCTGAAGGTATATTGAAACAAAGAAATAAAATGGTGACAGTTGACAAAATGTCTTGTTGACCAACTGAATAATTCAAATGTTGGCCTTCCTTTGGCTCAATGTAGGAACATTCCTGTTTACAATTCTTGCATGAATATTGCTATAACATTGCATAAGAAACCAAAAAGTAGTCACTCCTATAGCTATGCAAATGTGTAGAAATAGCAGCAAATGAGAAAGTTATGTACTGACTGACTGTCATCTTTAATGCTAACAATTTTAACACAAGATTGCTGAAATATTTCAAAATTAATGCTTGAGTAGAAATGCAATTGAGTAGAAATGCAATGCCAAGCTTGGAGAAAAAATGCAATTTTGTACTAAAGTAACTATATTTATAGTTCTAATGTAAACTTGAAGCTGACTGTAGAAATACATCACATCTTTCTGAATTAGTAAGAAAAAATATCTTTCTCCTAACTATGAGAAAAGCATGATGCAGTTGTACAGTTTACTGTGAACAAGAATTTATAATAGACATTAAGATGGTTCATCCAAGCAGTATATATTAGCATACAGTTGGCTTTATATTGGCATTCAGTTAACCATCATTAGCCCATCCTAACATTATGCTGGTACTCTGTTGGAAATGACCAATAGCCAACTGTTGGCCTTTTTGTTTGCCCACATACAATATAGGGGTTGCTAATCCTAATATAGGGGTTATCCCATTCTAACATTATGCTGGCATTCTGTTGGAAACAACCAATAGCCAACTGTTTGCCTTTTAGTTGGCCATAAAATGTAAGGGTTGGTCTGTCCAATGGAGTACTATGTTGCTACCATCATAAGGTTGCTACCTGGGATTGAATATTCTTTTTCTTTTACTTTAAAGAGTTAAAATTATTTTTGAGTAACTTAATTCACCTGACAATATTTAAAATGTTTTAAATAATATAAATCTTGTTAATTTTTGACTAAACTTACTTTAGTCAGTTAATTTTTATCAATTTTTATTTGACAAGTTTCTTTTTAATTTCAACTTTTCCCATGTCAATCTATTCCATCACTAGAAGTAGTGATGTAATCGCTTGCAAAATTAAGAGTATTTAACATTTTATATCATGTGCACAGCATGTTTATTTTTATAGATGCCTTGGTTCTCTTTAAAATGTAAGTCATTTTCCATTCGATGAGTGCAAAAGTGAAAACCTAAATCTTGCAAATATAGCAATTTAATTTCTGTAGCTTATGTTAAATTTATGAAAATAAAATTTTTAAAATTAATTTTATGAAAGGAATTGTTTAATTTTTAAAATTGCTTTTACTGCTAGTATTGAACATAATCTAAAAACTAATTTAAACTCTGTAATAAATAAATAAATAAATAAATAAATAAATATATATTACAGGTAAAGGATAAGATGTAAAGTATATATATTTATATACATATATAAATCCTTGGGGACCCTTGATTAACCTTCATTAAGATGGGTACAAAGTGGCAAGTTTATTATAAAATTCATGATTGTAAGTATCAATTACAAAAAATAATATATCATAAAAATTCTTATAATACTAATATGATGAATGAAGCTGTTATTGCATTTCTAAAAGTTTCTTTCAATCTGGTTAGAACCAATATGTATAAATTATGAGAAGTTATGTAAAATTCACATTTGTTGTTAATCTTTTATAAATTCAACTCTTTAGAAATTACATTACAAGAAATAACTGTTCACACACATAGGATCTGATTTAAATGAAAGTTTATAAAGCTCAAACTTTGGAAACATTGAGGGAAAAAATTGAGTCTTGAAGTTAATTTTTTAAAACATTAAAACTAAAAGTTTTGTACCTTTTTATAAAAATATTCTATGGCAGGTTGAATAGGGCATCTAAGTAGGCAACATTTAGCTAGCAGGTCATAGTTTGCACACCACTGTTTTAATATAAAATAAATTTTTAACAAAACAAATTAAAGAATCATCTACATTCATATAAGAGTATTTTAGTCTAAATAAAAAAATATATATTTATAGCAAATCAAATATTTAGAACAGAAAAAACACCAGACTTAACGAGGGAAATATACTCCTTCCTACACAGGATATGGTACAATACAATAAATATGTACAGATCCAAGCAAACAACTTAAATTAAAGAAATGCTAGTCAATATGATTTATTATTAAGTGAAAAAAATTTAAATAAATATAATTAAACAATATTACTTTAAACATTTAAAATGACTAATTTTAAAGTGAAAATTTATAAATAGATAATGAAGAAATATGAAAAGCATATTTTTAACTTTAGTCTTTTTAAGTATGCTTTTTCCTAAATGAGGGAAAGTGAATACTGAGTTTATACATGCAAGAACCCAATATATAAATATAAGAATACAAAATTATTCACGTCAATTCATTTCAAGGTTACAGACACAAAATTTTAACATTACATTTGATGACTAAGAGATAAATAATTCTACTTACATTTCTTTTCTCAAATTCAAGTTATGCAATTTTATACAGAATTTTCCTTTTACAATACACTTAGTCCACAATTTTAAAAATCCTTATCTTAACAAATTATAAATTTTTTAAAGCCTTATATTGATAAAATGCACTTTAAGGCATTTTTCAAAAAAGGTATATCACAAAATATAACTAATTTTTTCAATATAAAGAAATACCCTGATAATTTTAATTTTCTTAATTTATTGATTCTGTTATTCTTAGAAAATAATTATAATCTATGAAAAAGTGAAAATTTTCTTTATATAGCATCTTTTACTGATCCAAAATTGCTAAATATACAAACTAAAATGAACAGCAAAATATGTTTGAAATTAAAGAGATAAATGACTAGATCTATTCAAATATTTTTCAAAATAATTGAAACAAAGAAAAGTATAAATCTTGTTTTCTTTAAAAATTTTCTCATTTTTATTAAACACAGGTTATTTTTTTTAATTACTGAATGATATCTAATAGTTTACAACAGAATATGAATCTCTTAAAAAAAAAAAAGATAAAAATAAGAGTTTATCAAAATTATTTATATGAATGTACAAGTAGATAATGATATCCATCTTAAATATAATAATATCAGCTTTTTGATAAGTAACACAATAAATTGCTTTTAAAAACTGATAATTTATGCAACCTGTGCTAGTAAATATGCAAAAACAAAAACCTAACTGACTTTACTATTTAAAAAATTATAAAAATACTTTTTAATTTAGTTTTAAGATTAGTAACAGTTACATTTTTTAAAAACATTCCCTGTCTTATATGATAAAATTTATCTTTGTTGTGAAATGTACTGTTTAGCATATTTGAGTAAAAATAAAAGTTATTGTTAAACATATTATGATAAAGTAATGTACAATTAATATTACCAGCAGTTTTTTTATTACTGAATTAAATGCCTTAATACTTATTCATATTTGTACTTATTTAAAATAGACACAAATTAAAAAAAAACTTAAATTAAACATCAATGCATCTTAAAACTGTTTAGAAAGATTTGGTTTCATTTGAGACACTGGTTGAATATTTTGTTACAGGAGGGCTATTTAGTAAAAAATAATAAAGATTGTTGGCAAACAGAAATTGAATTTTAAAATGTCACATTTGCTTTTTTTGACAAATATACATAATTGTTAGATATGAGTAAATAAAATATTATAAGTAAAATATCTTCAACATATTCAAAATTAAACATATGCTGAAGAAAATCAGTGATAAAAAATCCAAGAAGTATACACACCAATATGATTAAGAAATACATAAAAAATATATAACCAAAAAAATGGTACTAATATTGCCTTAAACTCTTTAGAACCCAGACATGGAAATTTAAAAAGTCCTCTGTTTACCAACCGAATATCTGAAAGTTTACAAGTTTTCTTTACCCCCAGTATTTAGTTTACCCATCAATATAAGAAAACAAGTTGCATCCCATCTCTGGAGAAACAACCTCTTACACTCTTCTTTTTAACAGTCTTTCTTGGTTGGCTATACAGTTTATCTATCAGTGTTCTGAAATATTTAATTAAGAATAAAACTAGCATTCAATTTTTAAATGCTTGTCTGTAATGATGATATATACTTAAATTACATTTCCCTTACAAATATTAAAATCTCAACATTCAATGATTTTAAATAAAAATTTTAAAGATGCAAAAAAATATAAATAAAATCTTTTTTAGTACTTTTTATCAATATATGCAAATTTAAAAAAAAATTTGTTTTGAAAAATTAATTTAAACTTTTCATTTATTATTAAAAATACAGCCAAATGCTTTTGAAATCAAGCTTAAAAAATATGGAAGCTAATAATTCAATGTTCAGAGTTTTGTAGAATTACCTTGCTAATCAAATTGTGTATTTAATATCTTGTTAAAAGAAATTTTAATTTGTTCTTAAATTTATCTGTAATTATTTGATTTCAAAATTTCATCATCAAAGCAAGATTTAGATTAAATTTTATATTTTCATCTTTTATTTCCTAAAGCATTTTTTGCATAACAGCATCTTGTAAATGCCACATTTCCTAGAACTTTGCACTGAATGATCTCATGTTATTATTATTATTATTATTATTAATTTTAAGACAGTTAACATTTATTCTGTTGCTTCTATCCATTTAACTTTTCTTGTGTTCATACTCATAAAAGCTTTCTTTCTTTTATAATCATAATCCAATTCTGTGTCAAAAAATTTCTTATTAATTGATCAATTAATTTCACTATGAAATCTTATAACATCAGGGGCTTTGTACAAGAAAATTACTTTTGTCCTTATAATAAATGAACTTACTATTGTCATGACAAGCTAAAATCAAGACCTATAATACCACCCATTTCACAGATTTTTAGATAGTACTGTATTTCCTTTTCTGATCAGGCAGATCTACTCCCCATATGAAACGACTGTAAAGCCTTCCAAAATCTTCTTCAGAATACTTTCCAACATGAATAAGAATTCTTCATCATTTTGAAGACAAACAATGGATGCATCATTTTCAGGCAAATTTTTTTCTGATGTCAATGTCTGAATCATCTGAATTAAATTAATTTCATCTATTTCTATTTACAATAGGATTTTTTTTTCTCCTGAAAGCTATTTTAAAAGACGATGAAAAATAAAGGTTTAATCAAAAATTGGAAAGAGTAGCAATAAGATATTTTATATTAGACAGCAATAAGCAGTTTCCCAGATTCAGGGATTCAGAGGTCTCAGTTATCAAGAGTGATTGTGGGATCTAAAGGGTAAAATGCACACTAAACAGTGAAAAGAATTAGAAATAATTTTTTTTTATTGCTAAATATATAGATAATTCTTTTAAAATATATTTACTATCAATTAAATATTTTTTGCTGACCTATATTTTTTTATGGGAAGAAGGCAGAATAAAATAAAACTTTTATAAACATCTAACATTAAAATCCTTCAGATTAAAATAAAAAGTTATTACTCTCTTAAAAGACATACAATATCACTCCTTTTGATAATAAATGAAAATTAATGGCTGTCCTTAAAAAAACTTTTCTTATGGTTTAAAATTCACAATTCATTCATTTTTTACAGTAAAAATTACAGTTATAAAACAATTTTTGAAATTTTGAGTATGTTTATTTGGAGAGAGGGAAGGAACAAGGATGTTTGAAGACATTTATTGTACAATGCTAACATTCAATTTGAACCCCATATCCAGAAGTTACTTATTTTAACATTAAAAGTTTTTACAAATTTTAATGAAACTATTCACATATTTTTACAGAATAAGAAAAAAAGTAAAATTTTCTAACACAAAATGCTGTATTTTGAAGAAGTTTAATTCATGCCTGTGCAAATGCTCATAAGCACTCACTTTTTTAACTTCACCTTTACATTTTATCATTAAAAAGAAAAGTGCTATATAAAATTTTATTGCTAGGCTTCGTACTTTTCTTTCAACATCTTGACTGCCAACAATAATACAGCTTATGCTAACACAATTTCTTCAAAATAGGTTAGGCAGTCAACTTGTGAAATACACATACAGTGTGACCAGCAGTTCTGAATGATAACTCAAAAATTAGTCAACTTTACTGGCCGCCTATGATCCCCACAGCACTACTGAAACAACCAGATGGCTATCCCCAGTGATCCCCATGGTGACAAATATGTTAATGCTTGTATAACTATTAATAGTTGTTATCTTCAGTCTCTGGTGACTTATAATCTTACTTTTATTGTTTTGTATGGACCTTTACCCATTGTCTTGCTTTTATTTTTATGCCTTCTAATTTTACAATGGTGCCTTGTGTTTGGCCCTATATATCTCTTGGATTCAATAACATTCAAGTAATGAATATTAAAGATTTTCAAACTTTAGCAAACAGATCCAGAAGTACAGAACCTTCTAATCTTATTTACATGCTTATTTTTTAATGAATAAATAAAGTTTTATAAAATTTAAACATTGCTATCATCTAACAGCCATAAAATGCATGAAATTTTTCAGTTAGATTTTTTTTATAACACAGGACATAAATATACAGCTATAATGACTTAAATGTATGGAAGAAGTAAATAAAATAGTTCAGTATTACCCATTATCAACCCCTTTCTGTGTAATACGCTTCAGCAGTATAATGAATATCAAATCATGGCAATTCTAAAATCCCTTTAAGTTATGCTTCATTGCTGAGTCAAACCTAGTAGAAACAGAAAATATAAAAAGTCAGACTATGTAGATTTTTCAAGTCTGGGAGAGTTTCAAAATTAGCTAAGGCAAAAATTATAACATTTTGTTCAGCTTATGACAGTTTATACTGAAAAAAATATATATAAAAATTAACAAAAAACAAGTGTAACTATAGCTGTTTAACATTTCATATATCTTGAATTAACATGCAATTATTCTCCACTAAATTATAAAAATTATAAAATTCCATTATTCATCTTTGGACTTGGATTATAATTAAAATATACAGTATAAATTTCCCTTTTCTCTCTACAGAAAATTGCAGCTTTAAATAACAAAATAAAATTATAACTAGGCAAAGATTTAATGATTTTATTTTAAAGAAGATTAGGTAAAATTCAACATTCCACTTTCAGCGTAAAAGTAGCATGAGTAACAGTCCCTTATCAAATGAATCAATGTAATTGAGTTGAATATAAAGTATTTTAAGATGCATTTTTACAGAATACTAATATGATATACTTTTATGAATAAAGATTACAGAATTACACTGTTAAAAATATTTTAAATTCATGGAGAAAACTTTAAACTAATCACCATGATATTTATCACTGAATTGAAATATAAAAGACAAAACTATTTATGAGAATTATTAAACAAAAGTAACAGTTTCTCACATCACAATAAATAAATTCAATATACAAGGAAAGAGAAGATAATTTTATAATGTTTTATCCTTTTTATAAGAATTTTGGTGCAGTCATCATATTTTGCAAAATAAATAGCCTGTAATTTAACAATCATTAATTTTAACCCTATACTTTTAAAAATTTAATATTATATTGCTATATATTAATATTTTTATTGCTTTTTATCATTTTATTAAACTTCTGTACTTCTAATCTTAAAATTAATTCTCATAATTGTAAATGATTTTTAGAGAAGTTAGGAAAACTTACATTTTCATTAATGCAATCATGAGAAATTTATTTAATGTTCTCATTCAGTTTCACTTTGCTCTTTCTGATATTATAATTAATACCTCCCATATGCACATTTACCCAATTTAATGAAATTACTCATCAGTATATTCCTTTACAAAATAAGTTAACATACCTACATCAGGAACTAATTCCAAAATTAAGTTTGTTCAGGCAAAGGCAGAAGCTGTATTACTTCTGGCCATTCATCCAATGGCCACTGTCCATTTTCAACAACATTTGGAGGGCTACTCTTCCAATCCCATATTTTTACTGGTTCAAACCATTTGGGTCCATAGTTAGCTTTAATATATTCTTCAGTCTGACAAGGTATCCTGACTTTAAGCTCTAAAAATTCTGTCCAGCATAAATCAAACTTTGGAAAAATATACCTAACAAGAAAATTACGATTAGAACCATTAAATGATTAGATTTATCAATTCTTTGACAAACCTATACATATATGTAAGGAAAAAGTAAACTAAGCCTGCAAAAGAATATAGAGATTTCGTATAAAACCTTGATGAGACTCCCCTAGGAATATACTGTTTAGACATATCCTGTAATCTGACACATCAAAAGGTAACAAAGTAATTTTATAACCAAAAGACAATAGCAAATACACTACATTTGTGTATACTACAATGAAATGTAACTATATATGATGTTTAAGTAACTATATATGATGAAATGTGAACACGAAATTTATATAAAAATTGCTTAACATACACATAACACTTTAATATAAACATAACATTTTAAAATAAAAAAAAAATTAATATTTATTCTGAAGATGGCTTATACCAGGTCTAGTCAACCTAAAAGAGTTGATGAGCAGCATTAAAAATCAATTTTATTCTGGTATGCCACATTTTAAAATCATACATATGTATGCAAATATATATATATATATATATATATATATATATATATATATATACATTGAGAAGAAAATTTAAAAAATATTATCATTATAAATTTTATGATTATTCATAAATTAGCAATAGTGTAGTCAAAAATTTATAGACATACATAAATATTTATAATAAGCAATAAATTAATTGAATAACATATTTACTACAATAAATGTGAAGGAGAGAGATTCAGGACACAAACTCGGATACAAACTCTTATTATAAAAATTAGTTTAATTAACATTTAAGGGAATTATATATACAAGGGGTCTAGGGATAAACTTGGTTAATAATGGCTCGATAAATCATCTTATTCCTCTCTCCCACACACATCACTCAGAACTCGGAACTGCATGCACATTCTTTCTCAAACCAACTGTTGTCAACTCCCGAAGTCGAACTGATGATGACTTGGCGATGGACTCTGCTGCTTTGGAGCTGTAGTACTTCGTTCAGCAGTGGGAAAAAGGAATATGTTTACACTCGGCTATCTTGACGGTGAGTCGCCTGACGAACTAATAAAGAAAAACAAAACAAAACGAAGGAAAAGAAGAAAAAAAAAGGAAGGGGTCGAAGATAAAGAAATCAAAGATGAAAAAAAAATGTTAAAAAAAAATAGGTTAAAAAATCAAACAGGGTTAAAAATGCACACAAAACAAAATTTTAAAAAATGTACAAAACAAAGATAAAACTAAAAAATGGAAAGGAGAGGAAACAAAAGGTTCTGTAATCTTGAAGTTAGGTGATATCGGATGTCCAAGGTTTCATGTGATCGGCAGAACTGGAGGTGACATTGGGACCTTCATGGGTGCCGATTTTCTCGACCTCGTAGCGGTCATGAGGCTTTATTTTTGTGATCTTGTAAGGGCCATGGAAGCGTTGACGAAGCTTCATTCCTGTACCATATTGAGTTCTAGCTATGGCAACCATGTCTCCCATCTGATATTGGAGAGCTTTTTTTCGATGTTTGTTGAAAGTACGTCGGTTAGTTTCTTGAATTTTAAGAATGTTTTCTTTCGCGATGTTGCGCAATGTGTTACGATGATCAATAAAAGAATGTAGATATTCCTCTTGAAGGATTTGGATGATTTGAGAGTCTTCTTTATGTCGCATGGGGACACCGATCAGGAGTTCAAAGGGGGACTTTTTCGTGGCTTTACTGATTGTGCTGTTTAGAGTTCGCTGAACTGCCTCGACGTGTTTGAACCATTTTAATGGATCATCAATTGATAACTTGGAAAGAACTGGGATAACCGTTTGTAGCATTCTTTCAATTTGACCATTCCCTCTGGGAATGCCAGTTGTAATGTGAATGAGTTCTATGTTTTGCTCTTTGCAGTACTCATGAAAGTCGGTTGAAGTAAACGCAGATCCGCGGTCTGTAATTATTCGCGAAGGATTGCCGAAAGTTGATTGTATGATTAATAATTTCTGGAGAACTTCTTTAGTTGAAGTAGATTTGACTGGAAATAACCACAAAAACTTAGTAAAAGCATCTACTACTGCAAAAATGTGATTATACTGTTTACTGGTGGACGGAAGTGGTCCAAGAAAATCAAGGTGAAAAGTACCACAGGGAATATCCTCTTTTGGAATGGGATGAAGGAAACCTTCAGCTTTACCTCGTTTTTTGTTAATCAATATGCATTCAACACAGTTTGCAATAACATTTTCTATACATTTTCGCATATTCGGGAAATAGAAGGATTGTTGTATTATATTCTCTGTTTTTTCTACGGAAAAGTGTCCCTGAAGATGTGCGTCTCGGACTATTTGTGTTTGCATGTGGTAGGGAACAACTAATAATTCTAATCCGTTGTGAAGTTTATAAAGTACATCATTTTTCACAAGAAAATCAGAATTAGTGTTCGATTGACATAGATTTTTTATTGTGAGAACTTGATCATCATTTGCTTGGGCAGTTGCTATTTTAGCAGTAACCTCGGAATTGGTAGTTATCAAGTAGATAGCATGACGGCTGAGAGCATCAACATGAGGCATTAATCGTCCAGGACGATGAACAATTTCGTATTGAAATTCATCTAAAATTGTACACCAACGGGCAATTTTGGGAGTGACATCCTTTTTATGAATGGTTTTCTGAAAAGCCTGACAATCAGTTACTATAATAAATTTGGAACCCAAAAGATAAGTTCTGAACTTTTTGACGGATTCTACGATAGCTAATACTTCTAACTCGTAACTTGAAAGTTTCTCTTGTTGAGGAGATGTTTTACGGGACATATAATGAATGGGATAAAAATTTCCATCATCTTCTTGTTGTAAAAGAACACTGCCGAAACCTTGAGAGCTGGCGTCGGTGTGTAACTCAAGTTTTGCTCCTTGTCGGAAAATGTGTAGTACAGGAGATTGTGTCAAGATGTCTTTTAGTCTTTGAAATGATTGTTTGTGAATTTCTCCGAAATGAAAAGGTACATTGTTTCGTAGCAAGTCAGTTAAGGGCTTAGCAATAAGTGAATATTGCGAGATGAATTTTCGAAAATATCCGGTTAATCCGAGAAAACTTTGGAGGTGTTTCACATCACGGGGAAGTGGAAAATTTTGAACTGCTACCGTTTTAGCTGGGGAAGGTTGAATTGTTCCATTCTGAATAACATAACCCAGGAATTCAATTTTTTTCTGTAGAAAAGAACATTTCGTGAAATTCAATTCAAGTCCGTGCTCGGACGCCACTTGGAAAACGATTTTAAGTTTATGAAGAGCTTCCATTTCAGTTTTCGCTGGAATCATAAAATCATCTAAGTATATTACCACTATGTTTTCTGCCATTAAGGGGCGAAAAATAGCATAAATGTATCTCTGGAAAATGTTTGGTGAAACACAAAGACCAAATGGAGCAAATAAGAATTCATACTGACCATTAGGAACAACAAATTTTGTGCAACTGGGATGTATAGGAACGTGAAAAAATCCATTCTTCAAGTCTAATTTGGTGAAGATAGCAGAGTTTTCAAGACGATCAATAACATCATCTATGAGAGGAAGGGGAAATCTATCGCGTATAATTTTTTTATTAAGTTGTCGATAGTCGACACAAAGTCTATGAGAGCCATCTTTTTTTTTACATAGGACTACAGGGGAGCTATAATCAGAACAGCTAGGCTGTATAATACCTTTATCAAGCCACTCTTGAATTTGAGCATCGACGATTTTCTGTTCCATTAGAGGAAGACGACGAGGTCTGTGATGGACAGGGATATCATCAGACAAAACAATGTTCATCTGAACAGCAGGAGATTTTATTTTTGTGGGCTTGTATGTGGTAATTAATTGCATAAGTTCAGTTCGAATGGCAGTATCAGACACATGATCTAGATCAGGCAAAGTATTGTCTTGAACGACACCTGAGAATGTATCATTAGAGAAGGGTAAAGTGTCATCATAGAGATTTGGAGAATTAACTGAAATGCACAAATTGGCAGTAGAAGTATTTCTCTTAATAATGTCCGATTCAATGAGTTTAATACCTGTTTTATCTAATTTAAATTCAGCCTGTTGTAACACACTATGGCCCAGAATAACATCAACTAAGAGTAAATGATCCGGAATGACGAAAAAGTCGGACTTAAATGTGGTGTTTTGTATTTTGAAATTCCTATGAAAAAATCCAATGGGATGAATAATAGTTGATCCAAGTCCCGTGAGAGTGAGGGAGGTACTCTTCAATTCAGGAGACCCTAATTTTTGGTAGATAGATTCACGAAGTAATGTATATTGACTTCCAGTGTCAGCAAGTGCAGAGAGACAGAGATCAGAGATACATATTGGTAGAGTCATTGATGGTAGAGGGGCGGTATGAGAAGCAACTGGATGTGCTGAAGCGTCTGTTTGTGGAATCAGAGGACGAGCAGAATGCATGCTAGTCTTTTTTGGACAAGCGGAGATTTTATGGCCGAAATTTTTACAATAGAAGCAGCGAATCTGTTGATACGTACAAGTAGAAGCTAAATGATTGTTTTCTCCACATTGATAGCATTTAATTTTATTATTTGAAATAGTTGCGGGACTATTGAAATTAGATGTGTTCGGAACTTTGTTTCTAGAAGAAGCCAAAGGTTGAGTAGCGCCAGGTTTATTATAACCAAAAACTCGTCTGGAAAAATCTTGATTTGAAGCAGAGATGTTGTTGTGAATCCTAGGATGTGTACGAGTACCATTGTCATTTTGAAGTTGCTCAAAAATCAAAAGTTTTTGTTTTAATTCCTTAAAATTGTTGCAACCATATAAGAGGAGCTTATGGGGAGAATCTGGCAAACCCCTGATTACGTATTGGCAAACAGATTTTTCATCAATGGCTGCTTTATTAGCAATTTCTCTCATTTTTAGTAAATAATCTGTGCAATTTTCATTTCTGCGCAAATGTCGTTCTGACAGCATTTTATGAATATCCGCTGATGTGTATTGCTGGTCAAATTCATCAAGAAAATAAAATTTAAAGGATTTCCAAGATGTAACAGTCGGAAGAGAGTTAAGAAATGTTCTCGCAGTACCTGTAATACAGCGCTTAGCCACTGCTAAAGTCTGTATATCCGTTAAGTTGTATAACACCGAAATATTTTCTATTGAATCAATAAAATGGTCAATAGGGTACATCGAGGTACCGTCAAAATTTTTAATTTCATCCGCGATGTCTTTGATGCTGAGTCCAACATTGAATCCTTGCTGCCCAGGCGGAACACTATGTTCAACAAAATTAGAATTAAGTGCTGTAGTGTTAGAATGAGGCGCTGTTGGTGATAAAGCACTACTTTGTGATGGTTGATGAGTAGGAAATTGTTGTACGAAAGGCACAGTGTGCTCTTCTGTCTCAGAATTAACAACAGAAATTGCATTCTTTAACTCAGCAGTATTTCTGAGATACATAAATATAGAATCGCACAATGAATTGGTGTCTGTGCTAATTTCGATATGCAAAATATTTGCAACTTGCACTAGATCTGTTAATGAGAAAGATTCTTTAACATTTTGAATCTTTTCCGTTAAATTAGTTTCGACAGGAAAACCCGTAAACTCGCGTAATTTCGCCCTTGTTGCTCTATCATGGGGTGTATCGAAAACAATACTATTGAGTAACGTAATGGCTTTAGTGCTGGCAAATTTTAGAGAATGGGCAATCTGAGGGATGTCTACTAATCTGAGGGCCATTTTCTGAATAAAAACCAATATAAAATTGCAGTAAATATAAACAACAGTGGGAAATTTGCATAAAAAATTAAAGTCAGATGAACAAAGTAGTCAAATAATTCAATAGAATATACTGTAAACACATGCAAATAAGTACATATCTATAGAATTGAATTAGTCAAATCACTGTAAAATACTCAAATCAATTGGTATCGGTAAGTCAATATTCATTCAGGCACTTTCTTCTGTAAATCAAAATCTCGAAATCGAAAGTAGGTCAACTTCAAAATTGTTCTCAAAATCAAAATAATAAAATCATAACTTACCCGAATCCATGTCGAAAAATTAAATATCTCGGATAAGCATAGATGTAATAATTGTATCACAAAAAGAATACTTCATCAAACACACTCTGTTGCACTGTAATGACGTACACACTCAAATTCAAATAACATTGTAGAGAGAAAAAAAAAATTTCTTTCGTATTTACTATATATTCTTGGAATTGACGAAACAGAACTTCACTGATGAATAAAATCAACGGCGACAAAAAGAAATTTCTGATGAAAAACACTGATGAAAAAAAAATAATCTTCGAACGTCGAAATCCAAAACAGAAATCCAAAGCAGAACACGTGCACTCGAGATGATTTTCACTTCTGGTTTTACTCGAATCAAAAGTGATGGCTCAGAATACAGCAGAAAAAAAATTATTACTCACAACGTAATTATTAACGACTTATAAACCACTTAAAATAAACTCAGATGGGGTTCAATGGACGAGACGAGCCCCCATTTTTTGTGAAGGAGAGAGATTCAGGACACAAACTCGGATACAAACTCTTATTATAAAAATTAGTTTAATTAACATTTAAGGGAATTATATATACAAGGGGTCTAGGGATAAACTTGGTTAATAATGGCTCGATAAATCATCTTATTCCTCTCTCCCACACACATCACTCAGAACTCGGAACTGCATGCACATTCTTTTTCAAACCAACTGTTGTCAACTCCCGAAGTCGAACTGATGATGACTTGGCGATGGACTCTGCTGCTTTGGAGCTGTAGTACTTCGTTCAGCAGTGGGAAAAAGGAATATGTTTACATAAATGCAAAATGTAGTTCAATTAAAAATTTTATGAATTATGACAGAGGTCACGAAATTTTATTGGTAGTAAGCAGTTTGGGCATCTCTGGTTTAGGCTTTGTAGACTCAACATGTTAAATCTGATAAATAGAAGCAAAAAAATGTTTGCTGTAAAAGATAATCCTGTTTTCTTCCAAATTTCTTTGAAAGGCAAAAGCTTATGCTTGGTGTTAAAAAAATATTAATTGCTGTGCTTGTATTTTAGAAAAATTATAATTTTATATGCGGGCGTCATTAAGACTTTATTTAAAATAATCACAAATGTATGCTAATTACAAACGAAAAATAAAAATATAAGGTTAGATTAAACATTAAAATTGTAATAATATAAATATAATATTAAATATGACAAATATAAATATGTATTTTGATGAGGCTTTATCAAGTTTGGTTTGGAGTGCTATGATCAACTGTTATACTACACAAGGGTTAATGAGACTGGGACTTACTGCTTGAAGCTGATTCCAAACAGCTATGAACATCCATTGTTAGTGATGAGATTTTAGCCTACAAACCCTAGTACCGGCCTTAAAAAGAAGCAGTCTACTTATCCAGCCAATGTTAGACTGGGGCTTTATCAGAGGCAATGAAATAAAGAATGAATCAAGAATGTTAAATAGCTCTCATACTATTTCATTCAATTATTATTAATCAGCAATAAAAAAATAAATATAAAAAATAACTTCAGTGAAAGATGAGTGAAATGAATTGTAAAATACAAAAATGAAGATTAGCCAACTATTGTTAAAATTCTCATAATTTAAAATTATTTTAACTGCAAAAATACTTATTACTAATTTGTAGGTTCTATTATAAAATAAAAATATTGTTCTAGCTCACCAAGACCAAGTATGCTAAATGTATCACCTATTATGAAGAGTATAAGAAAAAGGCATAAGAAAGTTAATGCATCAATAAGGATTTATAAGGATTATAAAAATTTTAATAGAAGGAAGTAATGGTTGTGATTTTTTTTAAATTTTCAATACAAGCAACCAATAAAACCCAATGAAATTTCTAATAGACCATTTCAGGAAATTAGTAAGTTTTTAGAAATGTAAGCTACCTGGAAGTCATATCACTAATCTAAGTAAAGCATAACAAGCAAACTGCAGAACAGTATATGAAACAGTTAAAATTTAAAAAATATACCTAAAGAATTTCATATTCCAGAATTTTAGCCTATAATAAACCTTAACAGTTTAGAATGCAAGAAATTTTCAAGAGATAGGACTCTATTAACTACCCTTATCTTCAAAGTAATAAGATATCAAAGAAAATGATGTGAATGAAAATTAACACCATACAAAAGCAATAAGAAATATAATATTTTAAAAAATAAAATATCACATATTTAAAGGTTTACATTACTTGAATTTCTTTCCAGTCCTAGCTTGAGTTCCACCATTCCAAACATAATCATCTTCTTCATAGAAGAAAAACATGTCTAATTTCACATCATTATCTCGGAAGGAGAGCTCAAAACTGTCCCCAATCTATTTTATTTATAAACAATCAACAATTAATAAATAGAATAAATCAATGCCTTTTGGCCATAATTATTTACAAATAATCAATTTCATATTTTATGCTGCATAAAAGATTTATTTGCATATTAATATTGTTTTATTACAAAGAAAACTTTGTTCTCATTTCGTGAGACATACCTGACAGAAAGTTGTACATTCAAAAGAAAATTTCTAGAGTAAAGTTCAAGAAAGTTTAAGAAAAAATACTTTAAAAGCTGAAACTAAATCTGCTTACTCAAAATCTACCAAAACTGCATGTTTTTGTTTCCTGTGAGAAGAGTAAGGGAGTGAACGCTTAAGGATAAAAAATTTCATAGCACCAGAAAGAATTATTTTTATGGCTTAATTATAATAGTAATTTTAAATAGTTTAATTGAAATACTTAATACCAAATAGAGTTAAATATTAGGTTTAAAACTAAGTAGTTGAAACTGCTTTTCATTCCAGAAAAAATATTGCTTAGTTTACTTGAATGAAAAGAATGTTATATTGAGAACATAATTATTCAGAAAAATATATAATCTCGAAAGAAATTATCAGATAACATGACATGAGTCGTATAAAAATGAGTCATTTAACACTTAAAATAACATAACTTTACAGTAATAACTTTACACACACAAAATACATGCATATATGTTTTGTGCATATTTTGATCGTAAGTCCTATTTATCAATTTTCATACAATGTTGTCAGTATGCTGAACACTTAATTTTTTTAATCTTGTATATTTGCTGTGAAAAATTTATTACTAAACCGCAAGATAGTTGTTTTAGTCCATATCATAAGTTTCTTGCAGACCAAACTTATGCAAATTGAAGTTATTTCTTGCATCTATTTTAGCCTATAATCTTTATTCTTTTGTTTTGAAGCAAACTATCCATACACCTATTGATTACAATATTTTGAAACCTTTTAAAATGTCAACCTTTAATACCTAACCATAAAAATAGGACTTAAGTTTATAAAAATAAATTTAAGAGATTTAAATTTTATAGGTTTTAGAAATAAATATCTCAAATGCATCTAAGAAAGAATAAGTAGTAATTACTTAATCAACCCCTTCCTTCTCGCTACCATCAAATTGATGGGGTGAAGTTTTGCCTCAATTTCTCTCTCGCGTGTTATTTCTGGGTTGGAATATTAAAAAAAATAGCACAACAAAAATATCATAATGATCTATTTCTTATGTCCGGAGATCACATTCATTTCTCAATCTATAATACCAAATGGCAGTACCAGGCTATTTGTAATGTGTTAGATTAAACTATTTTGAACTTGTAACTTATTTACAAAAATGAGGTAAAAAAATACAATATGTTCTGTTTATCTTTTATAGATGGACTTACTGGAAAATATTTCATATCAGATATCATTGCAAAAAGAGGTCAAGTTTAGATAATAACCCCAACCGTTTCATTGAAAGGCATTTTATTAACCCATTCGGGACAGGGAGCTGTTACACACAACTGTGTGTACAGGTCAGGGCATTTTCTCCAGCTAAGCCAATTAATCAATTTCGGAAAGTATGCATTAAATAATAACGGATAAAATGTACACTTTACTTAAAAATCAAACCAGTTTTAAATATGTGATTAAAGATATAATTTCAATCATAACAAAAAAGTTTAATTAAAATTATTATTTAACAATAAAAATATAGATATATTGTATTTTACTATAACTAAAAGTACCTAAATGCAGGTACAAAATATAAAGACATTAAAAATATTTACACTTAATATTATAAAATACTTCAAGAATATTGAAAATAATTAATATTTCAAAGCTGTATGAAAAATCTCAAAGCACGGATGAGTGCTGAGTCAGACATTGAACATTATACATTCATAAAAATTGTCTTTTATTGTGCTTTGAGCAAACTACCCACTCCTTCTAAGTTTTTTGCCCTCTTTTTCAGCACACACTTCGGGAAATTACTTGAAGGGCGGTTTTCTTATAATACACATAAGTATAATGAGACCCAAAGAGACATTCATTTTTCCAATTTTATAACATCAAATTTTTTTACGATCGGACTGTAAATGTGCTTGATTCATTAATATCTATTTCACAGATTTTTTTTTGGTTAGGAATTAGTTTCTTCTACAATAATTTGGATCTTGTTTTCATTGAAAAACAAATTAAAAAAGTATAATTCAGTCTGCGTGGGCACTGAATTTTTTTTTTCATATCAAGTCCGGTTTCGAATTCAAATTAAATTTAAGAAGTTCCTCTTTGTCAGAACTCCATTCACATGGAGAAATTTGAACCAATATATTACTTTATTATGATCTTCTAATTTAGAATCAAAAGATATAAAACTACTATAAAAAAGAATTAAAAAAATTTATAGCTGTTTCAGTGTCCTCATATGAAAGATCCACAAATGGATCATTCATAACTTTAGATATTTCCTCCTCAGAAAGATAACGTGGTCTTTTAGTCAGGGCTACAGAAATGATTCTTAAAACCTATGCTAGAATATATCCTATAAAATCCCATCCTAAAATAAAATCGAAACTATAAACAACCACTTCAAAATGAAATAAAAGGCTCTTTACATGTTTTCCTTTTCACCTGCTAGCACATGTTTATGTTTAGATTCACGAAAATCGAATAAATCACAGACACATGACGGACCCCATTCTGACTTCACAGAGAGAAATACTAATGTACAAGAGCAATCTTTTGAAAGGAACATGGATTAGTAATGCCATCTAATAGTAAATATTTCGTTCCCAAACCATGATGCAACTGTGCGGTTTCAGTCCCTGATCAGCATCTAGTGCAAACGCATATTTGCGACATTTGTCCCAAACAGGTTAAAAAGATGCCTCTCAATAAAAAACAGCATCCATAAAGAGAAGACAAAGTTTATTGTTCCAGAAAAGATAAAAACAATAAGAGATGCAGGAAGGAATACAGGTACTATTCTCCAGATTGTGATGTAGGACTTTGCATCTCAAGCATGGAAATTTATCACACAAAATAATTACTAATATTTATTTATATTAAACATAAGTGTAATAAAATTTTCTTCCAACTTTTGAAACATAATTTTTACTTTTTTTATTTGCTTAAAAACCAACATTTGGTCATAAAAACCTGAATGTTGGTTTTCTTAAAAACCTTAATTTTATTTATTTTAAGCTCAAAATGAATCCAAAAGTTAAAATGAATGCATATATTATACATACACATAGTTTTATATAATTTCCTTAAATAAAAAATAGGCACTTTTATGACCATTTTCTTCAAAATTAAGCAGCTGTTAAAAGGTTCAATACAAACAATAGATTAATTATCAGTAATGTATAGATATAATCGTCTTTACCACTTACTTTACCAAAAGAGTGTGTCAGAGGAATATCATGAGTAGAAAACAGGGAGATGATTTCAGGTTTATAATCCTTTATCCATATTCCAATATCAACATCTTTGCTGTGTGATATAATTGCACATTCCCTGTAATATCCTACACAATTAAAAGACATTACAAACTAAGAGTGATATATTTGATGAACATACTACATATCAACAAAAAATGCATAAAGAATATGGAGTTAAATTCATACAAATGTCTACATTTTATACATATTCATAAGAAAATACAAATTTTGAAAGAGTATTGCAAATTAAACCTATGCAAAAATGTGTGAAAGTACTTCATTTATTTGCTTATTAATTATTATATCTTTTCATAAACAATAAGAGGACCTTTTTGATAAAAAAAAGAGACTTAAATTTTTGGAATACAAAGGCTAATAGCTTAGATCTACAGATTAAAGATGATACTGAATAGCTACAAACAGCCACAGCAGAAATGGGATTTAAAACCATACAAGCCATTACTTTATGTGTTCATTTATTTGTGGTGAGAAACTTTTTAAACATCTTAAATAATAATATTACATTATAGACATAGAAATAAAACAAGTGATTTTTTTCAGTTAACTTATAATTTATTTTTATTTTAAATGTCATACCTTGACACCTTAATCTTTACTTTGCCAACTTCCTAATATATCTGAATGATAGGAATAAAAACATTGTCTCTAAAATCTTATATCAAGATGATGATTACCATTATTTATAATGGATTAAAATATTTTTTCTAAGATTTTAAGAAATAATGAGTAAAATTTTGTTCATATCTTTAAAATAAATGGCATGATTTTAATTAAGACTGTATTACAACAGTAGTTCAAAAATATATTACTAATCAGAACAGAAAGGAAGAAATAATAATTAGGTCAGTATGAAATAGTACAAATATAAAAACAAGTTAAACTTAGTTACTAACACTACATTTTTAATAAGATAAAGGAATAAATGAAAAGAAATTTAAAATTTAACATTAAAAGTATAAAATGTATATAAAAATGATATACAAAAAAGAGCAATAACATTTCTAAAAACATTTTCAGTAAAATAACAATAAAACATTTCTAAAAACAGATGCAAAATTTAACAGAAAAGGCTAAATTCAATAACAAAAATATAATCACTAATATCAGGTGTAAACACAGAAAAACTGAATTCATTTAGAGAATGAAAATAAATTGCATATATTGATATTTGATTTCTAATACTTATGTTACTAGAAAATAAATATAAATATGTCATCTCGTTTTCTTTGTCAAAACAATAATTTGTTGGAATACCATTTAAATTTTCTTTCTATTTTTATTGGAAACCACTATTGATTTCAAATAAAAATACACTCATAAAAATTGATAAATAGAAAACTATGCATATTATTAAAGGATTCTTACCTAAACATGTACCACTGCTTAACCAAAATGGAACTTTCAAACGATCTAACAATATTTTTGCTCTGTTTAGAAGTTTCCAAGCCTTAGAACGAAATATTTCAGCTTCATCACTTTCATCTCTGCCATAAGTTTCATGAAATAGCTTGGCTTGGGAATAATTGCATTCTATAAAATGGTTTTTAGTTGTATAATCCATGAAAACATCAAACTGTCGTGGTACATACATTTTTATTCCATCAACAGCAGCAGAATGAATTTCTACTCTGAAATGAAAATTAATGACATACTAATTCATAAAGCTAACCCTGATTAATTAAATAAATAACAGTTAATTCACTATAAAGCATATATATATATAAAATCAAAATTTCCTTGAATGCATCAGAGTTCCACCTACCATTCACAGTTTTCATTCACAAAATTTCTATTAATGCTCAACACATTGAATTTAAAAAAGTTTCAAATAACAAATTTTGGGATATATAATAATCTAAACAATAGGAATTAGTAACAGAAATTTAAAATGCTTCTATATCCGTGATAATCTATTTTCTAGTAGTGTTTTATACACAAAAATTTAAAAATTATGGTACTCAAAATTTTATTGTTTAATATTTAAAGTACCATAATTTCAAGTAGATAAACTGTGGTTTATATGTATTTTAAAAATTGAAATTTAACATCTGGGATATTTCTGAAAGAATTTTATTTTTTTCTCATATTAGAGCATTGCTAGTTTGGACTGTAGCTGATACACAAATGAAGTGGCAAATGTAGGAATTGTTGTAACTAGACATTTGTTATAAGTATTTGTTCAGGTCAGGCAGGTGGCAACTTTATAGAATAAAATATTACTCATAATATAATAAAGTACAATAGCTAATATAATAAAATGCAATTCTTATAGGATTATTTTTTAAATTTAGAACATTAAGATAATTTCTTTGTTTACAATTTTCTTTTACAAATTCTATTGACATAAAGAATAGAAAATAGAAGGGAGTAGCTTATTGATTTGTTTAGCAACAGCAAAACTGCTTTTCCCAGTTTAAATCATGTCATTTGAAAGGTTCTAATAATTTTTTGGCATTTTCTACTGTATTAAGTCTCTCAATTTTGATTTGGTTTAATATTTCTAAAATTTCCCTTTTTTTTTTATAAACCTGATTTAAAAATATCACAAGATGTGCCAATAATATCCAAAAATAAATAAACAATCAAAATGTGAAGTGAAGCTGAAAATATATTCACAGAAAATTTTCTGTACACATACATGCATCCTCCTTCAAATAGACAACAATTTGTGCTCACTGGGAAATGTTGATTATGTTTTCCTAGAAAAATACTTCTACAGATACAAATGCTGTTTTTTCTCTGAACCCCCTTAGAAAAATTCTTTATTTACCCTGGAAAAGAGACATCCAGCTGTCTTCCTTCTTCATACAAAAAATATGCTTGGAAGAAAAAAAATCTAACACAAATGGGTAATAGCAGTGAGATTACAAGTCAAACATTGCAAATGAAAGGCAGGAGAAAATTTTGTTTGTCTAAATTCACTAAAGGTTAACCTCTTTTACCTTTGTGCATAATAATCAGATTTTTTTTCTCTTGAGCGCTACAACCCAACTTGGGACCACAGCCTATGGTGACAATTTCCATTTTCGAGATGAAGGGCTCTGGTGTGGGGAGTATGTGTCCTGGATGAGTGGTCAATCTTATGCATAAACTCCAGAGTTTAATTCCCAAGCATGCTTGGTCATCAATTTACCTACCCACTGAAAGGATAAAAGGTTGAGTCAACCATGCCCAACGAGGAGATTGAACCTCAGACCTGTGTCATGGCAGCATGAAACACTACCCCAACACCACTAGGCTCAATAAACAGATTAATTTGAGTAATTTTGTTGGATTAGGTATGCATTGGGTGGCAAAATGAAAATATTTCATAGGCATTTTTGTTAAGGGTAGGTTTTGTCTACCATGCTTACCTGGAAAGCTATAAATTTTATATATGGTTGATTAACTTTGTTATTAAAAAATGAATTACATAAATTATAGAAATTTGCCATAAAATAAGTAAAGAATACTTGTAAGCTCTATAACCTCCTCATTCTGAAAATGTATATTTGGTTTGATATTTTAGCCTGGTACAAAAACTCAAGTTACATTAAGGCAGTACACCAAATTTAAATTTGTTAGAAATTTGCCCATTTAAAGTAGGGTGTTACTTGATGGGTAGTGCTTGCTTTACCATTCATCTTCATTTAGTTATTATTATTATTATGCATCCCACTTGAAGAAAAATTATATAGCTGTTTTTAAGTTTTCGACAATGAAAAAAGATATTCAGGACTGTAGCTAGAAAATATTTAGTTTACAAGAAATGTGTCCAGCAGTGGAAGGGCAAACAAGAATTAGAGAAAATACTTAAGAATAAAGGATTTTATCAGACTGGCTTGTTTTAGAAGACAAGAAAAATTGACAATGGAGTAGAAAGAAATGCTATTATTTCAACAGTTAGAATTCTTCTTCAAGCAAAAGTTATTGCTTAACAAAAAGGCACTAAAAACTTTATTGGAGAACCAATGATCTGATGAATTTTCATTTTCTTTTAGTTAATTATGAGTGTTACATACATGCCAGATGATTTATCTACCAAAATTACAGTACAAAGAAAAATATAACAAAATAAATATAATGGTAAATAATTTTTAAATCAACCATACTTATCAAATGCTGCTGACAAAATAATCATGTACAAATCTTCTTTCTTCATTCCAAATTTATACAATTTAACTAATTCTTTATCAGTAGGTTTATAACCACCAGCCCACCAAAATTTTCCAGGTCTTTCATAAAGCACAATCACATGAACAACACAGTGATCATTAAAAATTATGTAGTGTAAAGGAATTGGAGAGTTTAGGCCATGCTGAAGTAAGACAGGATCAAATCCCTTGAAAATTAAAACATTCATATCTTCTGACTCCAGAGCCTCAATAAATGCACTCTAGAACAAAAAATACATAAAGCTATTAAAAATAAATTTACTACTTTAATAAAATATGAAATAAAGTAAAATCCCAGTTGCTAATACATTAATTTAAGATCATTATGATGCTTAAAAATGGTGTTTACTTTCAGCAAATGATTTAAAATTGTGAATATAGTATTTGAATATTAATCATCTGACTGATGATGATGAATATGAACAGCCTAACTAATTATTACTCATGTTGATAAAAGTCTACAAGTACAACTTCTAATTTATTATTGTGTATTACATAAAACATCCATTTACACCTGTATATTAAAACTTCTTTTGAAATACTCAAACTACACACCAGAAAGATGCCTGGGTATTTTGTGTGGTAATTGAAAAGACTACTAGTAAAAGTTTTTTATCTAAGACCTAGACAGTCATATGGTTAGCAGTAATGTATAAGGTTTGGTTTGGTTTGGAGCACTATGGTCTACTTTTTGCAACACGAGGGCTAATGAGATCGGGACCTATTGCTTAAAGCCGATTCCGAACGGCTACAAACATCTATGACACTGTGGGATTCGAACCCATGAGATCCAGTTCTGAAGGCCAGCACCCTAACCATTTGGCCATTGTTTGGCCAGTAATGTATAAGAATTTTTATAAATTATAATTTTAAAAAATATCCTTAGTAGTTATAGTTATTATTTTGTAATGAACTCTTATTTTCTTTGTAAGGGCATGAAAAAGTAACATATCTAATCACTACCACATAAACCCATTTGAGCTAACTAAATATAGCACCTTATCAAAGTAATCTAAAAAGAAGATATTAAAAATCAAATATTTCTGAGTTAAGTATAGACATTCATATTTTTATAAGAGTATTACCTATTTTTATTTTAAAGTTTTTAAATCAATATATAATGCTCTTATGTTTTAAACATATGATTTACAATCTTTAAAACTTAACATAATCATCTTTAATGAATATATCACTAATTTTTGGTCAAGAAAATTAAAATAATTTGAAATCATAATTGACAAAAATTAAATTTTTTTTTTTGTAAACACTTACTTTTTGCATTTGAGTAGATACAGGTCCTATAGTTGCAAAATGAGTTACTTTTTGCCCTAAACAAAGGATTTTACATCTTGCTGAACTGTTGACAGTACCATTTAATATATGTGTGAATATTTGTTGATCAATGAGAAATAATGGAACACTGTGCTTGAAAGATAAACTTAACATTTTTGAAATAAATACCTGAAAGGATATAAAAAAAAATAAATAAAAATAAGATAAGCTACCATTTAATAGATTTATCATACATTTTTATTGTTAGAATTTGAATACATTGTATTGAAACATCTAATATTTGCCACATTATGGGCATTGAACAGACTGTTTTTATTCTTCTTTACACCTCTAATAAAAACTTGTAGTTCCATTTTTAAAACTACTACATTTTAGGTTGAGACAAAAAGCACTTTTATAAAAATAAAAGTCTGGAGTTTAATGTTACAGATAGTAGAAATTACAGAACATCAAAAACTTAAGGATAAATTGCAGATTTCAAAAATGAATTAACACATTTCTTATTAAAATATTAATTGTATTATATACATATATTCTTCAGTGGATTACATTAATTCTATGAAAAATTACAAAATGGAAAAAAGTATTGTGAAAATAATCCTGATAAATCTAATAATTTGAGAGGTTATTTCTTATAAATATATATAAATGATCAAGTAAATTCATACTAAATTTATTCCTAAATAATTGTATCAACAAAATAAACAAATTATTTAGACAACTAATACGAAAAAATAAGGCTTAATTGATTCTTACAATTGTAGGATCAAGTACAATCTCTGATTTCTCCTGAAAAGAAAGAAAAATAAAATTATGAAATATAAAATAAAATGTAAAATGTATTATAAAATAAAATGTTGAATATTTCTGCATACCCAATTATTTTCATAAGGATTATTGGTAATTATTTAAAAAAAACTCATAAAAACAAAAATCCACCATAAATATTTAAAACTGTTTGACTGCAGCACAGAAATGTTTCATTTTAAAATAAAACAGATTATTTTGCATCATTCTATATTTTTATTATCAGGTTTCTTTAACTTAGGTATATGTGTGCTTTTAATTTATTTTATCAAAACAAAGACATACTCAATTTTTGTTCAGTAATGAAATTTCAAATGAAGCCAACTCTAAAGAAGTTAGCTCTAAATCTAATAATAGCTTTCTTAGAGCAGTATATTGATCACTAAATTCTTTAATGCAAACAAAATTTGAATCCATCTGCTTAAAATGCTAATATTTCCTGCATTCACCTTACAAGATAGCTAAAACTTTCTTTGTTATTCAATTATCTTTTAATTTTTCCTTGCTAATATTTTGAATACATTTCCCAAAACATGTACAATGCAATTACCCAGATATTTAAAATTTAGACTTGTAAAAAAAGGCTAAATTTTATATAAAGTTTGTCCAAAAATATTTATCATTAGAAAGGAGATTACATAATTTTTTTTTCATATTACATTTTAATATTACAAAGTAAAATAACTGAATACAATTTAAATTACACATAATGGTGCTATATTTTATGTGATTAAATGAAAAAATGAGACTAAAAAACATATAGAGTTAAATTAAAATCTATTTAAAAAAATTTTTAACAGGCATTAATTTAAGAGGTAACTTTTACTTTATAAAATAAAGAAATTTATGTAAACTACCTTCAAAGCATAATGTTTTTCTACCTAATTTAAGTACTATATATTCTGGCAATACAGCATGCACTTTTGATTCAAAAAATAAGATCAAATTATACAGATTGTGTTATACAGCAGATATAGAAATAATTTAGAAATAAAGAAAAAATGATTAAAAAAATAAATAAGGTTTCTGCTTATACCTAAATGTTTTTTATTTAAAATAGGTGACATATCTTATGAACTTAAAGTTTATTATTATCAGATAACATAAATAGTTTGTCATATTTATCTTCAGGTACATCATTGAATTTTGTTTCAAGAATATATATTAGCAGAATAATCTTGTACCATGTCACCAACTTTGTTTCCCCTTCTAAGCTTGCATTTTAGAGTTGTAGATCTTAAAGTATACTATTGTTTAAAAGCCTGGCAAAATATTTTGAATAAATAACTTTAAAAGATAAAAGTGTTTCTTTTAACTTTAAAAGAAAACACCTGTATTGCTCAAGGTTTTCAGCTTTTTTTATTTTTTCAAATAAGTATTAGTGAGCAAATATGCCTAAGAGTCATCATATGAAGTATAAAAGTATTTGAAGATGTAATACACTGAAATATACAGTACATAAGTGAAAAAAATACTTTTATTTTACATGTTTTAAAAGTATTCATTTTATATATAGTTTAGAAGAAAGAGCAATCATGCCTTAAAATCCATTAAAATATAAACAAAGGAATGATTTATAAAATTAGCAAAATTTTATTTTAATGCTACAAAAATTATCAAATTGTACTTCTATATGATAATCTATATTATTTTAGAAATATACAAAAGTTTTATAAAATATAGAAAAATTAAAATATAAGTGAAAGAAGGAAATTACATACCTTTTTTATGAGAGACTGAAGAACCACTACTTGTAAAATTAATAAAAAGACACTCACTCCACAAATTGTTAAATATAAAGTTGTTTTCTTCATGATTGTGCTTGCAAATGATTAGAGCATATTTGTTACAAATGTGATAATATTCTAGCTGACTTTAATTTATTTTCAAACTACAGAAATAAAAAAAAAAACAAGAACACTAATGAATAAATTTTCATTATGATTTAAAGTAATAACATGAAAGTAATAACAAAAACAGCTCTATCCTTTAATCCTATGATATCCTTATAAGCCCATATGCAAAATATATAACGCATATACAAAATAACCTTACAACCTTATAACACATATACAAAATATGGGAAAACTGTTACAGGACGATTTGTAAGCAAAGATTATGCTATTTATATCTTAGTCTAATTTTTAAAAAGGAAATATAAGTTAACCCACATAATTCTTTTATGATTACAAGCCCAAAATATTTTTTTAATCGCAGGAGGGAAAAACTAGATATATTGAAAAATATTTAAGATAAAGGAGCACAGTAGCTCAGTCAGCAAAAGTAACTATCTTATAACTAGATGGTTGTGGGTTCAAGGCTTGAACTGGCAAATAGTCTACCAAATTCATTAATTGTGTCTGGGGAACATAAAATGTGTTTGTGGTAATAATGTCTTCCACATTCTCAAACGATACCTCTGGGGGTAGGAGGACAAACCTGCTAGTTTTCTGTTTCGTTCCTACTTCTAAATTACAAGAACCCACTTAAGCTAAGACAGTCTTTCCCCCTAGTAGTACTCATCCAACAAAAGATGCACCCCTTCACCTTCAGTGATTTTGCCTGTAGCTCACATGTTTGGCTGATCCAAGTGGCATTGTCAATAACAAGATATAGATATAATTCAAAATATGGAATCCTACAAACTTGCTGAAAATAATATTGACAGTAAATGTATTAAGAATATCATAATTTAACACTCAACAGATTCTACATCCATTGGAAAACAAAAAGATATGAACAGAAATCAAATATAAATAGATTCAAATACAAATAAAAAAAGACTGATTAAAAAAGAAGATTTTGCAAGCTAGTACATTTGTAAAACAAGCTTAAAGACTTAATTTAATACTCTAAGAATGTTACTCCAGCCAATTTTAATTACAATATTTCAGACTAATTAAATACAGTAAGGGATACATAAATAGTTACTTTAGACATATAAAAATCTTTATCTGTCAATATATTCATTTATGTTGAAATGCCTCATTTAATAAATAAATTCAAAAATAGGTGAATATGTTAAATATGATAATTACAAATCAAATTTTAAAGACAATATGTAAAACAAACCTTTGAATCAAAAATATTTCACTTTTTATAGTTACTACAATTTGTACAATTTAAGAATACAATTTTAAAAGTAAAATTATAGAAAAGTAAATCATAAATAATGATTACAAACCTTAGTTAATAATAGGATAATAGCAAACTGTTTCAAAGTTAGTCGTAATATATATATATATATATATATATATATATATGTGTGTGTGTGTGTGTGTGTATATATATATATATATATATATATATATATATGTAGAATCGGTGGAGACCATTGGGAGAGAGAAGATGGAGGGCGCTGCTGAGTGCTAGCGAAGGCGTCAGATAGAGATGAGAGAAGAGAGGGTCCAGAGGTCCGACGCGTAGGTCAACCGTGAGACCGAGAGCGATCCTGGTCATTACTGTCGTCATTACCCCTAGACACCGTCCTGCCCTACACATATATATATCCTGCTTTATTAAAAGTATGGGATTAATTTACTATCCAGTGGCACAGGCCCAGTTGTACAGGCTTCTTTTATGGTTGGAATTCTAAGTGAAAGTGTCAACATATAAATTTTAGTATGGAATGCACCAGTTTAATGAAGTTGTAATACAAGCATATATTATACTACAATTTGACACAAATATAATAAAAGTGTTATACAATTGCTTAAGGTGGGGCATTTTTAGGTTAAAAACAACTTATATATATGGTTTTTGTCTACTGGTTTGTAGGAGGGGATTAAATTGCTTATTCCCCACTCCCTAGTATATATCACTGACTATAATAAAGGATATTGTTTTCTTAAAAAATTAATATAAATATTAACATTTTTTAATGGTATATAAGATTTTATTTCTCTCAAAATTTACCTTCAGGTGGTAGAAAGAGTCCATGAGAACACCTATAAAATTATGCATGTCTTCTTAATATGGGATGAGTAGAAATTCCTGTAATTAGTAAAAAATATATACATTTTATAATTAGATATAATTTGTTAAATGTTATCAGATTTCATGATTTTTTTTTTTTTTTTTTGTCTTCTAATATAATGAAGGCAATAAAATACCTCAAAATGGTAAGGTATTGTTAAAAATATCAAACTATCAGACAATTTTACAGTCATTTTACCACATCATTATAAAATTGTATCAAAACAGTTCAATGTTTAAATCATAAATTGGCTCTTCCATTAAAGCACAGGTTATTTCACTGATTAGTTCTATGTTTATGATCAACATTATAAATTCATATCACCTTTCTCTCAAATTAATTTTGCACAACTAGTAAGATAAATTGGAATGTTAATCATGAATCTGATTTGTTGTTTTAAACTAAATGTGCATATGCCACTATACAGTTGGGAAGAAATTAAATGGTATGTTCTTTACAGTTTCAAAAAAGGAGAAAGTTCCCAGTAATAAAAAAAAATAATTTTGCACATATAACCTATCTAATGAAGCGGTCATTAATTAAAGAAAACGCAATAAGAAGTGTAAATTGTGAGCACTTTAATTATGAATATTTCACTGTAAATGGTAAAACAAACTGTGCTTCTCAGGTACTTAATTTTCAAATATTAGTTACGTGTAGAGAAAGTTAAGGAAAAAATAAATAAATAAAGCCAGGAAACGGTGCTAGTCAGTACTAGGAAAAGCTTTTTAAACACGAAGTGACAACCAAAATAAGCTAATACATTTGAGTTTCCTTCAGTGCCAGTTGACGATTTACCTCACTTATACCCTATTTGTTTAATATTTAAAGGGATCGCGGTACATGGGAAGAATAACGATTAATAATATCGATTTATACAAATTGGGTAAAAGTTCAAAGGTTTTTTTATAGAAAATTAAATCAAATTTTTTGTTTACTTAGAATTTAAAAGTCAAATGGAATATTTTGTTATTTATAAAAATGTAGAATTTCACTTTTTATAAGTTTTTTTTGTTCTGTAGCTTTTAGAAATATAATCAGAAACACAAACCCTTTTTTTTTGTATTTATATTATTTTTCCTTCATATAGTAAGAACCTAATATTAAATTTGAAAAATGTAAATTGTAAATTTTATTTTACTTTTATTTTTATTACTAGACTACATCTCAACTTAACTTTATAAATAATGTTTTCTGTCGTCTGGTACGTTTCTGTCTTTTTGAAGTATGGTAGTTCAGCTACCCGGTGGTGACGTGGGATGTCACGATTAATATTTAATAGTTTTAGTTCCATATGTGTTTTTAATTGTTTTTATCTTCAGTTTAAAACTTATATAATAAAATAATAACGCTTCTACAACAGATCATCATGTACATTGGAAAGATTGAAGAATAAAAAGATTTAAATTATTATGGCGGGTGATTCACAAGCAAAAGAAATTTTGCAGGTTGTTCTGCTTTGTTTTATTTGGTACAGTGTTAGTTCGGGTAATGGAGTTATTTTAAAAACCATATTAAATGATTTCCCATATCCTATGACAGTAACAATGGTTCAGTTACTTACTGCTACTGTCTTTTCTGGACCCTTATTCTCACTTTGGGGTATACGAACTGCTGTTGATATAAACAGGACATATTATTGGAAATTAATTATTCCATTAGCTTTTGGAAAATTCTTCTCATCTTTGTCTTCTCACGTCAGCATTTTGAAAGTGCCTGTATCGTACGCGCACACAGGTAGAGTGTATGGTTTTTATACTTCAATACTATACTTTCTCTTTATTGTATGAACGCATAATAGTATTAGTAATTTGCTGTTTGAATAAATAATTGAAAATATGATTCATATACTTGTTATATATGTCAAGACACTGATAGCATAATATTAGATATTGTTAAAATAATATGAAGATTTTGCTAAGCATTTTTCTTCAACATTTTAAACAATATTGTAAGTTTTTTGACTTATATTGAAAAACAGGAAATTTTTTTTAGTATAAAGATGTTTTTAATATTTTTAGCAAGTTATTTTATTGCATCTTTTGTTAAACCATTTTTCTTTTTCAGTCAAAGCTACCATGCCTTTATTCACAGTCATTCTTTCACGTATCATTATTGGTGAGAAACAAACTCTTAAAGTAAGATAATTTTATTTTTACGATGTTTATATGTGATATTAACATTTTTTTTAAGTGTTAATGAGAATTACTTTGGTTTGATCAGTTTATTTTAATGTTATCACTCACTGTATTTAATTTATCTTTAATTTTTTTGTTAAAAAGTAAAAGAATAATCTTAATGTCTTAAATAATAGGTATTGCTTTATAAGGCTCTTTAAAATTTTCTCTTTGCTATGGAGAACTGAGTATAATTATAAACTCAGCTCTCCAGTCAATTATTTTATTCTGTGAGTATATAATATGAGCAGATATTTGTAGAGCATTTAACTTTTGTGTGATTAGAGTATAGATATATGGTAAGGAGAATATAACCTCTCAATTAACAGATATTATATATTAAACATCTTCAGCTGCAGTACTTTAAGATATAATATCTGTAAATAAGAGTTGTATAGCTGTGGAAGTTAGACATATAATATAAACCAAACAGCCATTACATTTCGACCACCCCAATAATAAGACCATTTTTAGCCCTCAAAACTGTCAGCACCTGGCGCATTGACTCCACAAGGGGCTGATAGGCAGTCTGGGCAACACCTCCTAAAGAGAGAAGGCCTGAGCACACTCACTGTGACGTCACGGGTTAAGGCTGACTATCAAAGCCATTCAGTTGAAGCTGTAGTTTTAACGGCAACAAAAAAATTTGATTTATTATTTACTGGCGATTATTTATAGAAAAATTTCAGTTTTTTTGATTAACATTAACCGTTCTCTGACACAGAATGTATTGCTTTTTGTTTATTCGCCTAAAATAACACACATTTGTAAAACATATACACTCTAAAATTTGAATTCTCTAATAAAAAAGAATTAACTCAAGCACAAATTATAATCCTTCCAGATTTTCACAATAACACCTATCATCCCCATAATCAAGATATTAATATACTTTATCTATTATATGGATAGTGCATTAAATATCAAATGGAGTTATAAATTATTTTAAAAAAACAACACTTACTTAAATATGTTTATAGTTTTAAAAGAAAAATAAAACATCCTAGAATTTTATTATTTATGCTTCTTCTACTACTTAGAAATACATTCATAAAATTTTAAGAAATTTCTACATTTAATCCAGGAAATATATTTAAAACTAATTCATCTAACTTCAAGTACAAAAATTTCCCAAGTTTTGAAGAGCAAAACCCCAAGTAAACACTGTACTAAATAAGGTAAAAAAAACATACATTTATATGAAATTTTATTTCTCGAAAACAAAAAATCAGAATTTTTTTTTACATTTGATGTTAAAATTAAACACGAGAATGAAAATTTCATTATTGATTAACAGAGTAATAATTCTATTAATAGAAAATTAGACTTTAACTTTATATCTTTACACTTGATAACTTGATACATACACAATGAAAATATACATAACATACTTAAGAAAATTTGTTCAAGATATATTAAAATCATGTACAATATACAACCTGTGAGTATTAACCTAAGTAATTAATACATCAAATATATATTTTAAGTCAGTAAAAACACAGGGAAAGTTATACTGACCTCTTTTGTTGAACTTTGTTTTGTTAAAAAACACTGATACAGATAAATTTTATCAATACAAACGGAAGAAGTTATTTATGGATTTGGTAGCTATATGTGCAAAGAATATATTAATCTTCATATCCAACGATTATACAGTTCGTTTTGGGATACACAAATTGAAAGTTCTGCCACAAAATTGAAAATATATTTGGATTTTTCCACAAATTCTAAGCTCTTTTCAATGGCTTTTGATAATACTTTTTCCTCTTTCCTAACAAGAGACGGTACAGTATTTTAGTATGTTACAAATAAAACAGTTTTTTGTTATAAAATAATTATCTAAACAGAAATTTACTATATTTTTTAAAGTATTAAAAGGGTTATATCCAAAGGTCAGCTTCATTGATATATAATATATAATTACTTTATTCTTTTAGTTGCTTTACAAATGAAAATACAAAAATTTCAACCGTCTATACAGATAGGAATATTTTTCAAATATCAAACATTAATCAATTTATTATCAAAATATCTAATTCTAAATGACATTTTAATGATATAAAAGGTAATACTACATTATATATTGAACTGTTTCTTTTTACTCAATTTAGAAAAAAATACAATATTTAACATGTTTTTTTTTAGCATAATTTTAATTAAGTCGTTAATTCTAAAGAAATTGTAATATTGCATTGTAAAATTTGCTAGTATTATTTATTTATGACAAACTACATTTTAATAGTTGAATAATTTTTAATATATATGTTTAAAAAATATAGAATATTCTTATTTATTCATCAAATTTCTTCATATACGTTAGTCAAAACAAAAGTACTGTCTATAATCTAGAGTAACTGTAAAAAAAAATCTTTTTAAGTAGGGGTTTAATCTTATATCTTATGCCTAAAAATTGTAAATAACAATAGAGTTTACTTACATGACAATTCTTGTTCACAGTCAGGCTTTTCTAGGAATCGAAATAATCCACTTTTGTCCCAAAATTTCTATTCTTCGAAACGAGAAAACTGATTTTTTGTTACCTTCGGAGTCATAATTACTTTTACAAATAAGAAAAATACATTTATACGGCATTATTACAAAATAAAAATTAACCGAAATGTACAGGAATTGAATTCGCATACTCAGAGCAAGCACAAATGAATTCTCATATCCCCCGCTCAGGAAACGAATTCTGCCAACGTTGCCAATACGCACATTCCATGCATATATGTTGATTTTGCATTTGGCGACGGAAATAATTGGAAAAGTGATAACTTGGAAGTTTCTGGTCAGAGTTACAGAATGTTGTCAGCCTTATGCCACTACGTCATCACATTTTCTGGTAAACTGTGCTCAGGCCTTCTCTCTAGGAGGTGTTGGTCTGGGGCAAACTGGTACCAAGTGCTCACTAACTGGTCCTGCAATTTCCATACATTGAGAGGAGGTAATGTGGCAGCACAAATTTAATTTTCAAGATGTGACCACAAATGCTCTATTGGATTAATGTGAGGTGAATTTGAAAGGCAAGAAATGACTTGAAAGTCACTGGCATGTTCCTTGCACCACTCCCTGGCAATTCAACCTTTGACATGGTGCATTATCCTGTTTATAAACACCATCCCTCATTGGAAACATTGGCATGAATGGGTGAACTTGGTCTGCAGTGATGTTCATGTAATGCACACATGTCAGAGATCATTCCATGGGGATTATGAGTCCTAGTGGGCTTTATGAGAACATTTCCCACATCATAATACCCCCTCCACATACACATTGCTTGTCTTCATCTAATTGTGCATCTAGGAGCCATGGTTTCCTTCAGAAATTGTTGTATTCATACATATCCATCAATAGAATGAACCATAAGATGGGATTTGTTGAACTATTTTCTTCTAATGTTTCTTGGTCAATTGCAGATGCAGCTGGTAAAGACACACCATCAGTACAGGGACATACTTTGGCCTGTGGCTGTGTAGGCCCATATGCATTAATGTATGCTGCACAATATGTTGAGAAACATTATCTGGGTCACCTCTGTTGAAGCTGGTGATGATTTTGGCTGTAGTAGCTCTTTGGTCATGGTGAAAAATGTGTAGCAATGTCTACTCTCCTCTGGAATCAATGACACACTGCTGGTCACTGCATTTCTGATATTGATGGTCCCAGTCCCCAAGCTATAACAGTTTGACGTTTTTAAAAGTGTAATAAATCAGCTTCTTTACCCACTATGTCACTAGTCATGCCATGGTTGAAAAAACAATGTATAGCTGCTTTATATACTCTAACATCAGTTGCACATGTACAGTGGCTTTACTCCTTGGCAAGCCCATTGTCATAAATGGAGGGTGGTCATAATGTAATGGCTCTACAGTATATCTAAGTGATAGTTCTAAAAGTTTTCATGATATTTTAAAATTTATTTTAAAAATTTCTTTTGAATGTGATTTATTTTAAGTCTATAAATATCAGTTATAATTTGAAAAAGTTATTCTAGTTATCTAGCAAGATTTTATTCAGATGATACTGATATTTAACTATGAATATCTGGTTATGAAAAATGTACTTAAATATGTTTTTAAAAATTAATTTTTATCACTCAAAGTAAGAAAAAGGGTAACCAAATCATTATTTAAGTGATGCTCACATTAATAACAAAGCAAAATACTTCCCTTTTTTATAGTGATTAATACATATAGATTATTATATACATAGCTTTGTTATTCATAATGTGGGATGAAGTTCAAATGAAATGTTAATTAGTTTTATAAAGTTTTTTGTCATGAGTTTTTGTTTAAGCATGTTAATCATTTTAGTAATATTAGAATAATAAGTTATTTTAAATTGAACTTATGACAATTATACTTTAATAAGTTGTTATATCTATAGCATATCTTTAAATTCACTGATATCTGTAATTTATAATTTATTACAGAATCATCATATATATCTGTGTAGCAGGAATTTCCTAAATTTAACTTTTCTAAATCTGTAACAGAGTTGAAAGCAAAATTATCATAGTGTATATATCTCTTTCATAATTCTCATTCATAATCTATATTTCATATATTCTCATTCATAATCTATAATTACTATATAACGTGCATAAGGGAAGATGTATATAAATATTTATGTGCTATTGGTATTGGATTTTTGTTTAAAATATTCATATTTGACATACAGTAAAATTCCATTGTGGACTTTCTGATCTAATAACAGCTCCAACATTCATATTTTATGCTCAATTTTCTCTAAATATCAGATGCCCACATAACAGAAAATAACTACTAAAGAGAGCTTTTTTTTTCTCCTCAATGAAAAAAAAAATAATTATTTCTAATCTGAATCCTATTATTTTTGGCACTTTTCGTAGATTCTGTTCTTTGCAGTAGATAACCACCATACCAAGTCACACACACAAGTTCTGCACCACATATACTTACTGTATTTATAGTTTTATTTCTGTTTTCTTTTTATTATTCACATATTGTAATTAACTGGCCATATATTTCAATTCATTTATCTCAGTTATGTTTTATTTTTTTCTCTTTATAGGTTTACATCTCCTTAATTCCTATTATAATAGGAGTTTTAATAGCTACAGCATCTGAAATATCCTTTAGTCTAATAGGTTTAGTGAGTGCTCTTCTTTCTACAATGGGTTTTTCATTACAGCATATATTTTCAAAAAAGGTTTGGAGCTTTACTATCTTTAATTTTTTGTTAATTTTATGTTATGAAGATTCTGTGCAAATATTTAATTAATAATTTATTTTTATTTTTACTCTATATTCATGGAAAATCCAAACTGTATTAGATTTTCATAAGACGTGAAATATCTTATCTTATAAAGGTCACTTTGTCTCATATTTTTTGTAGCTCCTTAGTTTTTAACATTTTTGTACTCATTTGTTATTTAAATATTAAATAAAAAAAAATTAAAGATTGTCAGATTTTGAAAATTTTATGCATTTTTCTGGTATTGGTACATATTTAAGTTTTCCATTTATTCCTTTGATATATTTGGCTTTCATATTTAGTTTTGTTTAATTATCATCTCTAAACAAAGATAACTTTCTAACTGCAACATCATATAAATTGAGCCAAAAGCATTCTATAGAATTAGCTTTTAAGCTAATTTCTGAACAGTAGTCACCTCTGAGATCTCAAACAAAAAGTTTAAGTTTTAGCAGACTAATTAGAAGATACGTATACCTGCATGCTAATTCATTCATTACATTCAAGTTACCTGTTGGTTCAATTTTATTATTTTGACTCTAAGCAGTAAGTCTCAGTCTCATTAGCTTTCATGTAGCTAAAAAGTAAACCATAGAGCTCTATATTAAATCAAAATCAATTTTATAAGACTAATTCTATGAAAGTCTTTTATGCTATTAACAAACATAATGTTATGAGTTTAGTTTTTGCTTGTTCTAGTAAAAATCATGTTGCATTTTAAATACAAGCTTGTTTGTAATCTTGTATTTCAATATATTACGAAAAATAATTCTTCAGTTTGAAAGACAAAATAAAAATTATTAATGTCAAAAAGTATTCAAAAGTTTGCAATTATAGTTTAGGGAATTTTTTTATAGAATATCTAAACTAATCCCTCTAAAACATTAAAGAATGCAAATGAATTGACGAATGTTTTAGAGGACTGGGTTTGCTGTAGTTTAGGAAACTATCCATTCCAGGCTGTATTTTGATAGAAAGCATTCTGCAAATTGTTGAACAACTGGCATGAAAAGATTTAGTAGTATAAGGTAGTGAATAGAAAATATGGAATTACAAAATTAGGAAATCAGCTTTGTTAAAATACCCTTGATAAGTAGTTAAAGAGCATTTTGAATTTCATAAAAGTAGTCATGAAAAACATTTTTCTGGTGCTAAATTCTTGCACTTTTGTTTCTAAATTTGAGTATGAACCCTGTATTCATTACAGTGTAAGGTCTTTTTATAATTTGAATAACTTTATTAAATCCTTATTTTATGATTTGTAGGTCCTTTGTGAAACAGGAATACATCATCTTCGTTTGCTGCATGTTCTTGCCAGGTTAGCTTTGTTATTTTTCTTACCAGTATGGCTTTTATATGATGTCACAGCAATTGTACATGATGAAAATTTGGTAAGTTTTATGTTTTTATGATATGTATATATTATTACTTAGGATTCTTAACGTATAAAAAAATTTCAATATTTTATATTTCATTCATTTTAGATAGTTAATGAAGTTGTAGTTGTGTGTGAATGAGTAAGAAAAATAGAAATGGTCTAATAAAAAGTTAGAAATAGTTAATTGCTTTTACAAAGAGTGGAAATTTTCTAAAATTTATTTCTGTGATTATTTGGTTAAATTAAATTTTGTTTGTCAAACTTATATATTTTATTTAAAATAAGCATGCTGTTAAATTTGTAAAATTATCATAAATTCTGATTTGGCATTATTAAAAGATATTCTTTACAATGTGTTAATGATTGGAAACTTCTTTTATTGTATCTGACCTTTTACTTTTAAGTTATTAATGGCCAACTGCAATCTAAAATAAATCTAAACTTTATTTACTTTGGTCCCTACCAAATCTCAAGTTTGTTTTTCAAAAATCAAACCTCATAACTACAATTGCATACATTTTAGGTTTAAAACTTTTTTCATTTGTGTTACAAGTGTCGTTCAGTAATGAAAGTCCTGCAAAAATTTTTACTAATGCTTTTCTACTAGGTTTTTTTTTCCCCTTCTGCGTTAATTTGATTGCTTATCAATTTTGTTTGTTTATTAGATTTATTTTATTGAATTATGTAAACTGAAAAAAAATTGTAAGCATGTATGTGTTATTTTAATGAAAATAGAGCTATTCAACCTACACTTTTTTGTTATACAATATATCATGTTTAATATATGAGGGGAGGGGGATAGTTACTATATTAGTCATTTATTTCTGTCTTATGTATAGTACCTGTAACAGATTTGTTCATATGCATGTAAATTTTTCTATGAATAAGTACTTTATATAAATGACACATTTTATTAACTTTGCTGTGAGAAATTTAGTTATTTAAAAGTTTGTGTACATAAATGCTGAAAATTTACTGTTTCATAAACAAAATATTGTGCTAAATTTTTTCTGTATTTTTTTTCCTTCTAGTTTATGAATAAAGACAAGTTTATTGTTACCTTTCTTTTACTTGCTGATGGATTCTGCAATTTTGCTCAGAATATAGTGGCATTCAGCATAATATCTTTAGTATCCCCTTTGACTTATTCTGTATGCAGCACACTCAAAAGAATATCAGTTATTGCAGTTTCTTTGATTTTCCTGGGGAATCCAGTTACAGCATTTAATTTCTTTGGAATGATGCTAGCCATATTTGGTGTACTTGTATATAATAAAGTAAGTAAATTTATACTTTCACAAATTTAAATTTTCTATAATAATTTGATATGTTATAATTTTTGTTCCTGAATAGTTTTTGCACCATTTAAAAGTTATTGATTAGAATTCGTTTAAATGACTTCTTGTAACTAAATATTTTGATAATTTTTTAAATAATATTTATAAATAGATGAATCGCAGAAAATTTTGTAAACTCTTATCTTTGATGCTCAAGACACAAAATACTGTATCTTAAGTTATTTTGTTGAAAATTCTAATGATAAACTTGTAAATGTCATACTTTTGGCAGTTAGCTAGCTAGCTAATGACATCAACCCCCCCCCCCCCTAAAGAAAAAAAAAAGGGAAATTAAAGAGTTGGAATTGACAGCACTAAATCTGTAAATGACTTGTATTTACACTTTAAAGTAGTTTGAGTGCATTTAGAAGTATGAGTATGTTGTTTTCAACTGAGCTAGGAAATATGCTTATCCCTAGAGTGTTGATTGTCCTGAGTTAGGAAATAGTTTACATAAAATATGTTGAGTTTGAAAATTTATGTAGAGAAAAATAGTGTAATTTATGATTATGCTTTTGAATGTAAGTAGTGTACTTTAAACTTTACAAAAAGATGAGTAAATGGCTGTTCTTACATTTTCTCAACTTTTCATATGTGGAAGTACAAGAAAATTTAATTACGATAACTCTGTTCTAACAATTTTGAATAAATTGATGATTTTATTAAATTACACAAAAACAGGCTACTGATTTTAGCCACAAAAATGTTCAGAGATGTTTTCTAAAAGCATTATTAAAAATTTCTCTTAGACGATTATTTTTGTCTCGTAATAAAAATTGTTCTAGGCTTTATTAAATTATAAATTCATTTCTTTTTTATCTGAATTTAATTTTTATTGATTTTTTTTTAAAATATCTAGAGGTCAATATATATTTTAACTACCAAATTGCTTATTTTAAAATTTAGAGTATTTGATTCCTTAGTTTTTTTTGTACATGTTTCAGTAGTGTAGCAAAGGACTCATAACCCCAACTTGTAAAGATTGCTTAATGCATATATTATGTAAGGATATCTGATTTACTTTTGAAATATGATTTCAGGGGTGGTTATGCTCCAGGGGGACACAGGAATCCCAGGTTTTTTCAATTATCTTTTTAAGTTTGTTAATAATATTTTCCAGTGGGAAAATTTCCCCTATGGTAGTTTAAATTCAAAGAAGCAAAAAAGAAATTTTTTAAAATAAATTAAAAAGGCTTCTCATCAAAATCTTGTGATCTCTTGTGTTTAGTGTTTCAGCTAGAAAGCAAATATCCTACTACAGTCATAATTTTCGGCCATTGTTGAGGGGTGGGTAGATGAAAAGAGGTGATTTCCTGAACTATAATCTTCAACCTTTGAATGGGTATTAATTGATTTCTGTAAGTGAAGTTTTGAGAGGATGTATTCTTGTGACTCTTGTGGGTGTTTGTGGAGAAAGGGGTAATATACTGAGAGGCAAATAGAGATAAGGAACTAATCAGAATATGATACTGTGGTTGGCAACACCTATATAAGACAACAAGTGTCTTGCATAGTTGTTAGATCAGTTACTGCTACTACAAAGACAGGTTATCAAGTTTTAAGTGTACCATAGATATTAGGAATCTGGTAAAACATCAATCTCCACCATCGCTGTGACCAGAAAAAGATCATGCAAGAACAGGATTAATGACAACTGGGGCAAATCATTTAACAAGCCAAAGTGCAACTCTTCTGCAAGTTTCTGCAGATTTCAATGTTCTGGGATTTTGATTATGAATGATATAAATTTCAGTGTTTTTTACTTAGATGCACAATCACCCCTGTGAGTTGCAGGTGGTAAAACCCCTCTTTTGGAAAATTCCTTGCTATTCTTCTAATGTTTTATAATTCTTAATTAAAGTTTTCAGATTTCAATGAAAATACTCATCTTGATAATGCTTTAATTAATTTTGACTAGTTTCAGTGTTATGTCTGTACAATCAAACTTTTATTTTAAAAATTTAAGTATTCATTTCAACCATTCCTCAGTGTATTTGTATTAGTGTCATTATGATGTCTGTATGTATATATTTTACACAACTCATAAACAATTAACCATAAAAGGTTGAAATTTTAGACTTAACATTGTTATTAAATCTAGTTGTGCCCTTCCCCTTTTAATTGCAATCTGTTCTCTTTATAATGAAAATGTACCATATGGCCAATATTAATGCTGACTCGGTTTTTTTTAAAAAGCAATTGAAATATATCTCTTAAAAACCATTCCTAGTTGAATAAAGGTGATAATGTAATCTTGAATAATGAAATATATATAACAAAAAATCTCTGTTGTTCACACTTTTTGTTGCCAGATTAAACAATGGTGTTCTTGTAAAACAAAAATATCTTTGAATATTGCAGGGAATGTGCAAATGAGAATTCTGGTGATGATTATAAGTCAAAATAAAAATTTGTGTATAGATCAAAATGCATACAAGGAAGCCATCTAGTGGCGACATATTTTTTTCCTATAGTCTTGCTTAAATTTAACTTAATATAATACTATTTATTAAAATACTCTGTATTCATTTTTAATTTTTTACTTTCTAAGATAATTGATTTTTCTTTGTTAAACATAAAATATTCCATCTTTTTTAGGCCAAATATGATGCTAATCAAGAGAAATTGAAAGCAACACCTCTTCCATATGTTAACAAAAGTGAACCAAATTTACTTCTAAAGTTTGTTGATAATCAAAACCCTGTAGTTTCAAGTAAAATATTTCCACCTGAGGTGCCAAAGAAAAATGGATACATCAGAATTCCTCACATGATGAATGGTTCTCCTAGCCTTCAGAACATATAAGAAAAGTATTCTTTTATGTATATTGTGTTTAATCATATTTTTCAAAAAAATCTTCTTGTTTCTTTCTTAGAATATGATAGTTTGCAATATAGTGCAGTGTTTAATATTAGCGTTAAATAAATCTTATATTTTACTATGTATATTTGTTTAGGGCAAGAGTTGAAAATTTATTCGGAATTTGACAATTTTATGCCAACTTCATATTTTAATGAAGAACAAGAACAATTTGTGCTGGGTTGTATAATTTTTGTCTAATGGATTGTTATGCATTTAACTTAATCTGAACCATATCTAATATTCTTTAGAAGAAAAAAAAATGAAGGTTATGGGTGATACATTTTGTCATTTTGCAAATAAGGTATTATAAACCACTGTTTTCATATTTTGACCTTTGCAATTTATTTTGCCTTTTTTTTAGATTTAAATTTGATAATTAGTTATTTTTGTCTGTTTCCTTTTGGGCTTCAAAAGTTTTATCTTTATGCAAGCAGTAGTTGTATATGGTATTTCCTGATTTAAATTATTTTAAAACCCTTATTTTTTCTACTGTTATCTCTAAATTCTCATTTTGTTTTATTTTTACTCATGTATAATATAAAAAAATAGATGTCAAGAAATTTATGTGAAAGAACTTTAGTTTTCTTATTAAAGTAGAATTAAACATTTAAATTGTATTTAAAATAAAATAAAGCCTCTATACCGATTACTATACAATATTAACTTCTACTTTTTACTAAAAGTCATAACATCTAAAAATATTTGTGAGTATTAACAGTTCCAAATTTAGTTAATATTCTAAAAGTCCAGTTTCTATATTTTTTTGTACAGAGAAAGGAGGAAATCTAATGGATTAAAATTAATTAGCTTTTAAAAGTAGTCATCAGTGATATTTTTATTTTATTATTTAAGCAACAGAATAGATGAAATATGATCAAAATAGCCACTTAGATTTTTTTTTTTTATGTAAAGGAAAACTTTTGGTGTTCTGTATAGTACTTGGTTATATATAGTACATTAGCATTGCATTAACTGCATATTAATAAAAATTCCACATTAAAATCGACTATGTTGACTACAAGCTTATTACTATAATCAATGTTCTTTCATGTTATAAGAAGCATTAAAAAATTAAATTTCTTTGTTTAAAGTACTCTTAAAAAGTACCTTAAATTACTAGGTCTTTTATACTATTGCAGTTTGTTGTAAAAAGATGTACAACATATTTGATAGTTTGTTAGCATATTATGAATGAGATCTAATAGACATCTGTTTTTAAAATAGATTTTCTTTTTTAAAAAGTAATGATTAATCAGACATTTTTACATCAATTAAAACTTCATATATATTTTTTGAGTAATATTTATTAAAATATTATTTTCGGATGTTTAAAGTCACTTATCTCATAAGCAATCAATTATATTTGAATTTTCATGCATTGTGAAAATGATTATGGCCACTTCCTTAATTAAAAGTAGAGTCTACCCTTTCTTTTGGTATCTATCCATGGCAGTATCATAAAACTCATTAGTATTTTATTTGCTGAATTCAAATATCTTCAATGAATTTTTGTTTTTGAGATAATGTTTATCTGTGTCTATAATCTGAATGAAAAACTTTTAATGGGGTGTAACTAGGAAACTCATGTTTGTTAGAATTTAATGAATTTTTGTATTTTAATGACGTATTTAATCCTTAATGCTTAAAAAACAGACTGTAGAGACATGCATTATTGAACAGGGGTTTCCACTTTGTAACGGTAAGAGCTCAAAATTGAGAACCTTATGCATAATTGCAGGCTACATATTCTTAAGTGGCTAATTTTTGTAAAATTTTACATGTCCAACAGAGGCATTAGTATGAAATAATATGCATAGATTAGTTGAAACAAGTTTGTAGTCATTAAAATTGTTTAAAATGGTTGGAAACCCTTGTGTTATGAAATACATTTATAGTGTCGCATGATTATTTTTTACAATTTAAAAGTAAGACTAAAGATGAAAAAGTAGGATGGGCAGTCTGTATGTATGCATGATAGTGAGATGCTTGTAGTGGTGTTCTGTTGAATAAAGTGTTCATTATAATAGAATGAAGAATTTTCACTAGTTATTATTTTTTTTACAGTCCATTTTCATATTTTTAATTTCAATGTTAAAAGCTACATTTGTGAGTTAAGTCTATTATTATGAGTGAAAAGGAGAGTTTTTAATTTTTTTTCAACTTTGCTTATTTTTATGTTTTGAAAATCAAGAATTTTTCTCTTTTTTTTGGGGGGGGAGCTATAAAACATTTCCATATTTTCTCTTAAATTATTTTGTTCAAAGTTTTTATAAGTTACAAAATTGACCTTGCGGGCCACCAATTGGAAGCCTCTGTTATAGAAATTAAGTTTTCTTTGTTTTAATATTGTGAGTTTATTGTAATATTATTATAGTATGTTCATTATAAATTTTAAAAAAGCTTTTTCATTTCTTATAGCAATAACACATGTCTGTACAGCATCTCATTTTGAGAGTTGAGAGTTAATATACTGTACAATGTTATTGTATATTATTAAAAGCTATAGCTGATATTACTACATTCTACAGTCTGTTTTAGAGAACTGTGGTATATAAATGATTTTATACATTTTGAAATGTCACTTATTTTCTATTCATATTCACAACAAATTCCTAATTATCGTAATCATTAAACTTGTGAAATATTTCTTGTTTCGGAAAAAATCTCCAAAAGAGTTTTAGATTAGGTTTCATAACATTCTTGCAAAAAGTTATATAGAGGATGAAATATGTATGTATATTTTTTTAATAAGTTGTATTACTTTTAAAATATACTTATAATTTATTCATTTTTATCAAAGCATGTCTGAATTTATAATAAAAACTGATTTTAATATTATAGAATATGGTTGTCAAGGATAAATATTTAATCTTAGGGAAGGATTATATTCACGTAACTTTCTACAAATACCAAAGAATATTCTATGCTCATACAGAATGCTGTGTTAGCAACATACTGCTGTTTAACTCATTTTATATTTTAAAATGAAGAAAGTAATTTTTAAATTGCAAATAAACTACTAACATGTATCATGGAAATTTTTTATTATTATTAAATATGGTTTATATTATACAGTATTACATATCTTTCTGTTTTTAAATAATTTAAGGAAAATAATAAAAATTAATAGTATTCAAAGATTTGTCTGTCCAAAAGAGAAGTTTTTCTTTGTGGTACTAAAAAATACAAGAAATGTTTTGCTTTCAAATTATTTGAAAGAAATAGAAATATTTATTAAAATTGTCTATGTATTCAGTTACTCTTACACCGCGTTTACACAAATCAAGTAGATGCTCAAGTAGGTCAGTCAAGTTGACTTGTGTAAATGGTTCTGGTCAAGTCAAGTAGTGAGGCAAGTCAAGTAGTTCTTCACGGTGGACAACTTGACTCAAATGAATCAAGTAAAGTAGAGGGTGCCACTGATGTGTAAATCCTGTATCATTTCACTATTGGTAGCAGTCGTTTGTGTTTAGTACGTGGACTTTATTTTTGTTTCAGTACACGAAATATATCAGAAAACGAAAAAAATTAGGATCTAAACTAGAAATAAAGCATGTAACATAAATTTTCCATCTTTTCAAATTGTTCCACTTAATGGATGAAATTATAGATAACCCTACAACTGATAATTAAGGTAACTCAACACAAAATAACTCTTTCATAAATAAAGTTTATTCTTACAATAAAAGTGTATGTAATACTTTTTTATTATGTTAAGGGGTGTCATTAGTTTTAAGGAGCTAGAAATGTAAGAATTTTTGTTGCTTTTCGGCTTACCAAACTTTTTTTTATTATCTCAATTTGCTCGAAATTTTCAACATTTGATCTATATACCACGTTAAACATTTTCTTAAGTATACTTTGTTTTTAGAAAAAATGAAATTTTAAATTCTATAAATACCAAATTAATTTTTAAAAAAATAGAATTAGATACTCTCAAAACTGTATAAAATTTTCTTATCATTACAGAATATTTTCATAAAATTGGGAAATCGCGAAAATATTCTGTTGTCTTTAATAGTCGTTGTTTAAAGGAAGTTACTTGACTCACAACTTGACTGCGTGTAAACGTATGCATTCAAGCTCCAGGTGAGTCAAGTAAACTAAGAAAAAATATGCATGCTCGGAGTTACTTGACTTGATCGTCTACTTGACTCATGTAAACACGGTGTTAGAAGCAAATATTGTATAATGATTGATTTCTTTCACTATTTTTTAAGAAAACAATTTAAATAAGACAAATTTTATGAATTTTTTTTCTTTGTTAGCCTATGATATTCATTAATATTACTGTTTTTCATCTATAAGAAAAATATTTTTAAAGCTCAATAAAAAAATTTGAGGTTATTCTTAACAAACAACTATCATAAATTGTTAATTTTCTGGGTTTTTACCTAACTTTTATTTAATGATAAGTAGTAGAGAAATATTGAAATCTTTTCTTCTTATATTTAAATTGTATAAAATATTTACATTTTGCTCTAACTCAACAAGTAAAAAGTCTTATGTTTTACATTTTTAGTATTTATATTTAAAGAGTTATTAACTAATCAGAAAATTATGTATGACGACTGACAACAAGAGCCAGTGATATGCACATTTTTACACTTGTACAGTTTAATATTATTTGAATGAAAGTTCATTTGCATTTTTTAGATAAAATGATGTGATATATAAATACATATTTATTTTATTTAGTATTGTAGCAATTTTTTAAAATTTATTTTAAAAGGGTAGTTTTTCATAGATTATGTATTTTTAAGAACAAAAATCTCTATGCTTATATAGTGCAGAACATTGTTTTCAGACATATGTATTATACATATCAGTAATATTATTCTAAAACAGCTTTTTTGTTTGATTTGAATTTCTTAGCTCAATGTAAATGTGTATTATTTAGTTTTATTATTATTATTATTATTTTACTTTAAAACTATTTGTTCTGCCATTTATTATCCTATGTTGTACTTATTTCTTTTTTCTTGTTTATATTGTTTAGAAGTTTTTATCATAATTGATTTAATCTTGAAATACTTTGAACTAATTATTTTGTAGATAAATACAATATTTTTAAATTGCAAAACAATTTTAAGAGTAAATTATTCCTGTATTTAAATAGTGAATTCAACAAATGCTTCTATTGAATTGCTTTTTATCTTTTGATCAGTTGTATGAATTATCTAAGTAATTCTTCAGATAAGAGTTTATATAATGTACCAAAGGTTTTGATTTCATATTTTTATTATATATATATATATATAAATTGAGAAAATTCTTTGCATTTAAATTCAGTTGACAAACTTTATTTCTAGGTTATTCTGTAATCAGTAAAAATGTTTGATTTCGTATAAATGAAATTTTTTTTCATATATAAGTAGTTTGTCAGTGGGTGATTTTTACAAGTGTGACTTGATTTTTATAATTGTTATTGTGAATTCTTTGAAAATTGTTATATTGTTGAATAACCTTTGTTATTTCAGATGCTATATATACCTATATAAACTGTTTCTCATTTAAAATTGCATTTCTTTTCCAAAGCATTTCTGTGTTAATTCTGAAAACATGAAATATTTTTATTGAAAAATTTAATAAAATCAATGAGATTCTTTGTTTTTATTTCTCATATTTTATGATTTAATTAAACACACAGTTAGAGGAATTGGACATAATATGGCTTTGGTAATAATACAGAATTTAATTTGTTTATATAATTTTTAACCAGAAACAAGTTTTATAACTTGTGAATCATAGTGACTTCTAAACCTAACTGGAATTGCTACAGTTGGTGAATGACGGTCTATCCCAAATTGTTATTGAGAGAACATTATATGGGAACGGGTGCAATGAACATTTAGATTCTGGCATCTCTCAAGAAGCCATTGCACATAAAGCATGTCTTTAATGGGCCAGAAGTCTGTGAACAAGGACATTGTCTGCATTCTGACAAATTACATTTTTGCCTTTGATCTAATGATGTTTGTCATCAATTGCACAAAAGGCCAAATGAATCATTTCATGCTGATAGTATGCAAGCCAGAGTATGCATCTGGGATATTTTGGGGACAAATTTTATGAATGGGGAAACATTTTGGCGATATATTTCTTATGAATTGGCTGATTAGTGTTAGTGCTCACTGAGATGACCACTAACACTAATCAGCATATTTATTTTAACATTCTTGGTGATCAAGTGTTGCCTTTTGTCAACATCTTCATAACGAGTGTTCTTCTAATGCTTGTATTTTTTAAGATACAGCAGCAAAGTTTGTCACGTTTGAAAAAGACCTGACCAGTATTAGGAAAAATCACACCCTATCTATTACATCTTGACTGGCCTGCAAAATTATGACTTAAATTTTATGAAAAATCTCTGTTGGAATAGTGGGGTAAAATGCTAGAATCAGAATACATGCTATTTTTTAGGATTCACGCCATTAAATTTTTAGGACCTTCAACTAGAAGGAGCATGTCTACAAAACCTTGTGAATTCAATTCCAAACAAAATACAATTATTTTTCAAATCCGAAAAGGGGAGTTACACTACACTCCATTAAAGAAGGCTTTTCATAATTTTCTATGGGTGACTATTTTTTTTAAATAAAGATTTTTTGCTGTGATCTGTGTCCGACCAGTGTAAGTAGTGAACATTATCATATTTTTATATTTTACTTTTACATCACCATTTTTATTTTTTACATTCTTTTATATCAAAGAATAGCTTGTAAAATTTCGCAATTTATTTTTATGGCAAACTGTATAAACTTGAATAAAAAACATATATATTCAGGTCTAAAAAAGGGGTAGTTGGAAATTACATGAGTTATAAACGATTTTAAAAAGGGAACTTTTTTATAATAAGTAAATAAAAAAGACCCACGCTTGCGTAATCTTTTGGAGTAATCAGGTCAAGTGGAAAGATATTTAAATTATTTGATAATTCAGCGAACTGATATGAGTTAATTAGCGCATGGACATGGAGCTGTCAACACCTTTCCATGCTTAGCTCTCACGAACTAATGAAAATGGTGCAAGTTTTGCTTTTAAATGAAACTATGATTTAATAAACTTATTACCAAGAAAGACTTTCCATTTGCCTTAACACTGGACCATGTCATATATATATATAATATATATATATATATATATATATACTTGCATGCTTATTTATTTTTATATAGGTGTCTATTATGTATATGTAATGCAATGAGTTGAATAATTTCCCATGAAATACTTTCTCACATTAGAAATTCTGGTTTTCCACATAACTGAATTGAGTGAGCAAGTATTTTTTGTTTGCTGCTTAATGCTTTATAGGATTTAAAAAAAACACCCTTCTCTTTGTTTAAAAATAGTTTGTAAGTGTTCTTAAAAATATTAATGTAAAGAATATTAAACTTTCTAATACTCCAGCTCTGAATATATGACTATATTATCTCAAGACCTTATCACATGTCAGCCTGTACACTTTGAAAAAGCAATAAATTCAGCTTGCGATTCCTTTTCTCAATGAAGAATGTGTGGAATTCTCGTGTGATGGCTAATAATTTTTGACATTTGTTTTCATGTGGGTTAATGCGTGCCAAGGCTTTTATTCGGTCCAAAATTTTCTAATTTCATCAGGAAAAGGAATCATTAACTGGATATATTTCAATATTGTATAGATTGATATGTGATGAGCCTTAAGATTAAGTATTTTAACAAACCAAACTGTGTTACTATTCTTTTTTCATTTATCACAGGTAAAACAGTGACTTTTCAAAATTATTTTTTATGTGGGGGGATTTCAGTGTCTTGTAAATTGATTAAAATGTTAAGAAATCTTTGCTCACTACAGTCACCATTTTGTTTTTAAAAAATGCTATTTTTTATTCTGACTAAGATTGTGAAAATAAATTGCCTCTGTGTGATACTAGGACTCAAAATTAATTATAGATTTAATTATACAGAAAAAGAGGGTTTCTGTAATTCTTTAATTTGCATTTAAAGCAGCAGCTGAATTTTTATAATTTTTGACTTGACACTGACTGGTCATCCAAGTAGGAGATTCCATTAAATTTAGATCATCTTTAGCAAGGAGTATTTTTGTTCCTGGTTTCCATACCTTTCTCCCACCTGTAACTTTTCAGCAAAAGGACATTTAGATTAATGGATGCTTATTCTGAGTATACAGAGAGATGTTTTGCTTGAACCCAGCTTTCTAACCTCTTACACTAATTGCTTGGCCATCTCGTGCCCATGATTAACTTTGTCTATCCTGTACACATCTAAAGCTTTATACATTTGTATATTACTTGTGATACACAATATATAAAATATTTAAAAGTTTGTATATAAAATATAGCTCATTGTGTATTGCGTGTGATATGCAAGCTCATAAAGCATTAGATGTGTGTATCTATATGGTGTACAAAACTGGAAAATGGTTATTGTACTTCGTACCCAAACACCTTTAGTCTACGTCACCATTCCTTGCGGTCATGGGCAAAGGAACTTGCTTCAGTCCAGCTTGCCCCAATATTGCTTTTCCCAAATTGAACAACTTCATTAACAAAGCTACATCTACTTGTGAATCGGACTGGGTTTAAACATGGAGTCGCTGTTCTATGTTACTAGTCTGTTATTTAACCATTTGAGGCCCAAGCAGCTTGATCTCGTTGTTCAGTTTTTATGTCACGAAAACCCAGCATATTCTGAGTGTTGTGGACCATTGATGATGCACCATAGATTGTCGCAGTCACGCATGCTCGGATTTACTAACGCAAGTATAACACACAGCTGCTCTTTTTATGTAAGTAACTTTTACACCCGACCCAGCTTACGCCATACGGGGAATGCTCTTTTTATGTAAATAATACATTTTACAATTGGCACAATAATATAGTAATAGTGCAATATTGAAGCATATATGAGGAGCATCCAGAAAGTAAGTTTCCATATTTAAAAGAAAAAATAGAACTCTCTCTTTTACGGACATATTTATTGGCAACAAGTACGGCAGTGTTTCAGCTATTTTTCAACATAGCCACCACTAGAATTGAGACGCTTGTCGTATTGTGAGATCAACTTTTGTATACCTCTGTCGTAGAACTCTGCCGCCTGTGAATGGAACCAGTTTTCCTGTCCCAGAACACTGTGCACACACCTTTCCGTACCGACAGCGTCTGTTTGAATTTGGTCCTGATCGAAGATCCACTATGATGCCAATGCATTGACTGCTGCTTGGTTTCCGAGGTAAAGGGTGAAATCGAAGTCTCATTGCCAGTGACGATCCTGTGGAGGAACGCGTCGCCGTCATGGTGATACCGTGGCAGAAATGTCAGTGCTGCTCCTAAGCGTTGAATCTTGTGTTCAGGTATCAGTTTCGGCTCAGACATGACAGAGCTGACGATGAATTTCAATTGGCGCAATGCTTTGTGCATTCAAGTTCACCGACCGAACCTTACAGGCGGCGTGAGGAGTTTCCATTTTGGACCACTGCTACCCCGCTAAAGGCACGAATCGAGACTTGTCCAGCTGGCATATGAATAATACGTCATAGATTTGTTATGCATGCGCAATTGACACGGCTAATTACGTTTACTTTAGAGGGGAAAACATCGAGAAACTTACTTTCTGGGTGCGCCTTGTATATTTAGAACATAAAATAGAAGTATTATTGCGCCGCTTGGGATTTGTCGACATAAAATAAAATAAGAGCTATAGCTCTTCTTTGGTCCTTTCGTAACTATTTAGATAAAGCGATGTTGCGCTGTTTGGCATTCTTCGAGAGTGGTTTTTCAAAACCCTCTGGGACTCAGATCCTATTATAGGCCTGCCAAAAAATGGCCGATTGTTTAGGGCGCTAATCTTTGGTACCGGAGTTGGTGGGTTCGAATTCCATTGTGGCATGGATGTTCGTAGCCGTTTGGAATCGTCTTTAACAGTGGATCTCATTAGCCCTCGGGTTGCAAAAAAGTAGACTGTAGCGCTCCAAACCAAACCTATTATAGTCTTCGTAGGGGACTTTCACGGGTGCGAATCCTGAGATGGCACGGATGTTGATAGCCGTTTGGAATCGGCTTTAAGGAGTTGAGTAGGTTGTCTCCCTAAACAATGTAAATAAGAGTATACGTTCACGGCCGTCCAATATTGCCTTTAAGCAGTAAGTTCTTTTTCTTAAATAGCTCTCCTGTTACGAAACATTTACTTTGGAGTCCCAAATAAAAACTACTTCAACTTGTGTTATAGTCTTATATTTTGAATTCGTCTTTTGTGTTTTGGTTAATTAGGAAATATTTAAACTTGCCTTACCTGATCACTTAATTTATACTTTTGGCATAGTGAGACTTGTGTTCTGTGTTATAATTAAAACAGAAGACATTTATTTTCATAATACGAGTTTCACAGAATACTTCAAATAGGTTTGAAAATATTAATTTTAAAATCTAAGGTTAACTATGTTAAGTTTTTCTTACTACTATATTCGAAACCTTTTTTTTTTTTTTTTTTTTTTTTTTTTTTTTTTTTTTTTTAAATTAAAATTGGATTTTCACCGCTGTTAGAGAGCGATATCCTTGATCTAAATTGTGTTATTTTTTTTCCTTTTCAAATTCATGTAATGGATATAAATTGTGAATGTGTTTCATGTATGGTGCAATTTTAACTTGTACCCATTATCGAGAATTTCATATTTTTATAAAATAAGTTAATATACAATTATAAATCATCTCTCGGAATTTGGAAATTCTACATTAGTGTCAAGGTGTGCATTTCTTTCTGTCAAGTAATCAAATTGCAAGTAAACTGTTTAAAATGTTCACGATTAGGGAAAGATTGCTCTATTCGAAATACTGCCAATATTTTATTTAAAGTGCCAATCGCAGTACCTCTAATGACAGTTTAATCAGAGTCGTTCCGGGCAGGTATGTAACGAATGCTCCGTACGCAAGCAAAATTAAGGGGTCGGTATTCTATAAAGTGGTTGTTGCATGTAAAAGGACAAATACATTATCCAACAATTTATTTTATTTCATTTTTATTTAATTTCCAGTATAGCAAACACAAGTCTAACATATTCCACATTAACTCTCTTATATTAAAAACTTTCTCCCAAATTTCCTTTTAATGAATATTCCTGTTTTATTACTAAAAAACCGTCACACCTACCTTTATTATATAAGTTGACAACTCCACAGACGAAAGAAGCTACGATATTGTCAACTTATTATAACTGCATTTTTAATATTCTTTTGACATGGGTTTTACCAGGGGCACACGCAATTTATATAAAAATAGACTAAAAATTACGCAGGAATTCGTTAAAAAACACGAAGCAGGCTCTCTACCCGCTCCCCTTACTCTGGGAACGGCACTATGGTATGCTATTGAGTCGTTGTTTTCAAGTGGTCATTAAAAAAAAAAAAAACAGCTAATTTTTCCCCCCGATGCGGGGGTACTCGCTTTTATAGCATTTGGCACCACGAAGCTGCAGATATGTGTTGGCCTTTTTAACCCTTTGCCTTAAAGCAACGTATGGGAGACGTGATCGTACTGTGCCTAATATGAGAACCTCGTATCACACACGTGATGATTCTGTCTGGCCAAAAGTGAAAAGCTCGTGTCATACACGTGATGATTCTTTCTGGCCAAAAGTGAAAAGCTCGTATCAGACATGTTATTGTTTTTAGGCGATAAAGTTTTTGTTTTGCGTTATTGTTTGTTATAGTTGCAATATAAGAGTTGGTCGTTTATTCTTAGGCGTAATTAGAGTATTATATTATATGCAATAAATAATTAACTGTTGGTTCTTAAAAAATTCTGAAAAAAAATCTAAAAATTTAACCTAATGGCAAAAAGGAAAATTTATACTAATAAGGTGCTGGAAAGTGTCCTGATTACACCTTACAAACTGAAACAGATACCGATTTGGATACATCTGAAGATAGCATTATAGTTTGTCCTGCAAAAAAAAACGTGTGCAAAATTTGTGATTAAACTGCTTCTGGTTACGATGCATGAGAAAAGCTTTCATCGAAAGTGGCACACACAATCGTCGCTCTATTCATAAGGCAAGAGGTTAATATGGGAGTACCATATAGGCGGTTAACATTACTCCTTAGATATAGCATAAATAAAATGGGTTCTCGTAATTTAGAAGCGGGGACAAAGCAAAAGACCCCCACACCTGGATTGCCACCTCCGGAGATATAGTTTGGAAACTTGGAAGACATTTTGGCACAAACCCATTTTTTAATGAACATGGCAGATATGTGTCCACTTCGAATTCTCAACCCTCCGGGTATGAGACCGCGGCTCTCCTTTAGCCCACTATACACACAGATAAAAAGTAAGCTTTTTCTGCTTTCTGTCTAATTTCCTACGCATATTAACTTTTATAAGTATATGATTTGTTTGGTCATATTTCATTTGGATACTTAATTAAAACAACGCCTCGTTGCGCTAAGCCAATGTTATGGGTGTAGCTTATAGATCATATTTTGTATTTAAGAAAGGAATACGTGGTACGACACACGTTCCAATTTCCCATAGTTGTACTATTTTAGTTATTCTGTTCTTTTTTAGTTTTTGTTATTTGTGTAGCTTGTAGATCATATTTTGTATTTAAGGAAGGAATATGTGGTACGACACACGATCCAAGTTCCCATAGTTGTACTTTTTTAGTTTTTTTTATGGGTGTAGCTTATAGATCAAATTTTGTATTTAAGGAAGGAATACGTGGTACGACACACGATCCGAGTTCCCATAGTTGTACTTTTTTAGTTTTTCTGTTCTTTTTTAGTTCTTGTTATGGGTGTAGCTTATAGATCAAATTTTGTATTTAAGGAAGGAATATGTGGTACGACACACGATCCAAGTTCTCATAGTTGTACTTTTTTAGTTTTTCTGTTTTCTTCAAAAAGGTATACATGTATCAGCTAATTTTACAATAAACAAGAATATTTTTCACTAGTTTTGATAAAAAAATAACCTGTTTCTTTTTCTCCTTTGAAGATTCCTGGTTGTTATTTTTCTTAGGGGATACAACTCGATAAACATTCCCCGGTATTATAAATACCCAGTAAATCCAAAATGCCTTACTTCAACAATGTTTACGGCGTTTTGATTCAAAGAATATACAGGCGTCCCTCGCATAACGTGGTACTTGTAAAACACAGTTTCGATATTACACGTTACAAAATTTGAGATTATTACAACATGGTTCGGTATTACACGTCACAAAACTTGAATTTAATATTACATGGTTTTGGATATAACACAATGTTAAAATATTGAATATCCTTTTTGTTCAATAAGGGAATTCCCATCTTTATTGCTAGAGAAAATATGATTTTCTCTTAGACAGTGTACGTTTTCCTCTTTATAAATAAAATTCAAAAGTAGTTTTTTAAAAAAAGTAAATACCGGAAAGTGTTGCATAGTGTTACATGCATAGTGAATAATCATTTGAAAGTTTATAAATGCATAATAATTTTAATTTGAGGTATGCTAAAAATTAAGTTTTAAGGTTTATAGTGCCCGTGCTTCGCTCCGGTGAACTTAATATATTACTTTTAAACAAAGATTTTTTTCGTGCATAACTATAAATTCGTCACAGTTCGTTACAATATTTATATATTTCTATTATAAGCGTATTATAACAATATTCAGTTTTTATAATCGATTTTGTTTCTTATATTAAATTTACTCAAATTTTTTTATGGTAAAATATAAGTTTAACCCTAAATTACATTACTGTATTACTACTGTACATTGATTAGCAACGTTAATAGATCTTGCCATATTACGTGGTAGAATAGGAAGCAGAGGTTTTAACAGCAACAGTGCTAATTTTGTTGGTATTAATAAATGTTATCCAAACCACATGGTTTTGTATGAAACAGAAACACACATTCATATTGACAACCATATGAATATAAAGATAACTATATAAAATGATAGGTTTTTATTTGCCCATGAGAGTCACTGAAATTTGTACTTTTTGTTGTTAGAATATTGTTGATAAACATTTCACTGTAACGTAAAAATTAACCAAGAATTTAATTTAAAATTAGTTCCTATATAAAAATGCTGTAATTTGCGTCACATAGAAATGAAAGTTAATCACTGTATATCTTGTAATCCAGGTCAAATCGAATTGATACTAAGCGAACGATGTTTAAATAATATAAAATAAGAAATGAATAATTCAGATATTTAAAGTAATGACATCATAAAGATAGAAAAATATCGTTTTCACCTATTTATTATGTGATAAATTGAAAATTTTAATCTTCTGCTTTTAACCTAGGAAAACTGCGTTTAAAACAATTACTTCGGATGACGTCACATTGCTAGAAATATTGCTTCTTTCACTTAGTTATGCTGCGATAAATTAAAAAATTAATCGTTTGCATTTAATCGGGGAAAATAATGCTTGGAATAATGACATGAAATGCTCGAAAAAGGGGGAAGGAATGGATTTTGAACGTTAAAAATTTACAAAAACCTTCCCAGGGATATACCTAAGAATTTCCCAAATTTTCACGGCGATTGGATGCATGGTTTTTGAGTCTATCGAGTACACACAGACAGACACAAATTCATATTTATATATATAGATGTAATTTTGGAACCTAAATTTAGATAATGTCTAACAAAATCAAGAAGCAAAAATTTAAACGCAAATTTATTTCACTCGAAAAAAAATTTGGAATTTTAGATCTATCAAAAGCGGAAAAAAGCCTTCATCCATTGAAAAATCACTAAATTTAAATGAAATTATTATTCGAATTAAATTAAAAAAGGAAACCAAAATAAGAAAAATGTGTTGCTGCTGGTTGTTTGCAAGGTGCAAAACGTGTATCCCGCAAACGAGACATAAATATCGTAAAAATGGAACATACTTTTATAATATGAAAGATTGTTTAGATAAAAAAAAATTCCTTTGAGCACAAATATTATTAAACAAAACGTACTCAGAATTTATACATTTAAAGAAAGGTGAACGTTCTTCTAAAGAACAATCAAATTTATCATTTTTAGTAAGTAAAGGGTGGTTTAAAATTAAAAAAAAAATTCCTTGGCCAATATAAAATTTTAAGGACAGCAAGCTTCAGCAGATGTAGATGCAGCCCAAAAATGTATACTGGAAATACCACTAAATATTGAAGAAGCATAATATTCAGCAGATCAAACTTTTAGTCCTGATGAGACAGCTTTGTACTGGAGGAAACTGCCGTCTTGGACTTTTATTTTTAAAAAATTGAGAAGCAAGCATCAGGTTATAAACGTTACAGAAATCGTGTCATTCTGAAGACCGTAGTTAAGTGTTGTTTAAAGGACCAACGATGATTACGCAGTTATTTGTGGAAAAGGTTTAAATAAAACTAATAATACAGTTATTTATATATCCATTATACTAATATGTAATTTTAATTTTCCACTTGTTCAGTGTTGAAAGATAGTAGCTCACCTATAAATCCAGATTTTTTAAAATTTTAATTGGAGTTGTGCCAGCTAGATGGAACTGTTCTACTCTCAATATGTCAAAATATTTTTTTACCGGTTTTGTAAAATTTGTTTATTTATTTTGGAAACAACCTCACAAAATCGAGTTTTGTAAAGTTTGGGCAACATTGACGCTTCTTTTTTACACCATAACTCGCACACTGTTAGAGGTAAGATAGCGTTGCTTTGTAGTTTTTATGGTTTAAATTAGCTACTTCTATCATGCCTTAGTTTGGCAAATTATGCAAAACTTAATCTGTATTATCTTTTCTGCCATTGAGCACCTCCTTCAACGTTGATAGAGTAAAAGCAAAAGGTTTAACCACTGTAAAAGGTCACGGGTTCCATTGGAGATCCACAATATTTGGCCGACGTACATATGACTTTCTGAATTTGGAATAGTAGACCTGTGTGCTGTTAGGTAGTCATCTTTTGTTTAAAAGAATACGAATGTGCAATGCTTTATTCAGAGGGATTACCGGAATAGGTAAGAAAGACCAATATAGAAGCTTTTCAGCAAAATAAAAATAAAGAAAGAAGAAAAAATTCTTCTACAGAATTAAGATTCATTTTTTATTGCCTAAAGTTTTGAATAAAGAAAGTAGAAAAAATTCTTCTACAGAATTAAAATTCATTTTTTATTGCCTGAAGTTTTGACATTATTTTGGTTTCAGCGGATACCAAAACTAAAATTCCACCTTTACTTACTGCTCTTCTCACTCTATATGTGTTACTTTCTGAGCAAAAAAAGTTCTCGGGTTTGATGACGTAGAAAAAATAGTAAGTTAATATTATTAACGATATATTATTTTGTAAGAATAAATATTATTTGCACCACACAATATTTGTTTTTAAATGCTATTATTTTAGTATGGCTTCCCGTTTTCTATTTTTTAAAACAAGTTGGGAATACTTCTTGACCATTCGTATGACAGGAATATAAGATTTGATTCCTTGGGATATTCTATAAATTAAATTTGAGTTTCGGAATACATTAAGTTGCCGAACTTTGCCTTATTTCAATGATTTTCAATTTCAAAATGATTTTAGATTAACTATTTCCCAATTTTTAAAAGAAGTTTGAACTGATAAGTAAATGTCAGTAAAACAGATAAAAAATTAATAATAGTTTATTTATTGGAACATTCATTAAAATGCTGATACATATAACACACAGCTATTTTAACTTAATTTTTCAGTGTTGAACATTTTTTGAAAAAATTATTAAAAAAACATGATTGGAAGATTTTCATTATTAAAATGAAATAATTTTAATACAATCCTTATTAAAATTGTTCTAGAAATGGAGCTTCAAAATAATACCAGCGTTCATAGCAAGCTCACCAATTTTTAGTTAAAGTAGTCAGCACTATTTATGCCACCCTATCCCTTAGTGACTATATTTAAGTAATCTTAAAAAACACATGATTGAATTATGTAATACAAACGGATTGATTTCAAAGCTGCTCATTTTAGATTACATATAAAAGATGATTTTGCGTTCTAGAGAAGCATCGAAATCGTTTAAGAAAGAGCTAATAAATTCTTTTTAAACGTTTCAATTTCTCGAGGTGTTTGATCTGCTCGAACTGTTATATAGGAAGCACTAGAGAATCCAATGTCCTTTTTTGAGCTGCCAGAACGCCGTATAGAATATTTTACCGGAGGCAGTGCATCAATGTCTTTGTTACACGGAATAAGTGGTAATACATTTACGACGGATTCTTTTTTTAATGCTGATGCTTGTCGATTCCTATGTAATTGAAGCGCCTTCACTGAAGAACCTGTAATAATATCTTCTTCTGGTTCACGATTATTTCTGTAATGTTTGTGGTCTATAGAATCTCGGGTTTTAACTCGCAGCCCAGTTAAATTGCAATTATTTTCCTTTAAAAGACATTTTCTTTGGAATGTGTTAGGATGCGTGGATGGAGGTTCTATAGGTATAAGTGGACCTATCAACTTGTGAGAAGTTGGTTTAAGTTGCAAAGGAATAGCGGGCCATTCATCTATTCTAGGTGAATTTTTCGATCCTAGCACTTCCTTTTCTTCTTTTTCTTCCTCTTCTAAGATATCTTCTTTCTGTTCATATTCTATTGATACTACTTGAGTACATTTTGTGGTCTGTAATCCAAAAGGATGTGTGAAATTGCTTGCAGGCAAATCACCAACACTGCATTCTAGAACACTCAAACTTGATTGCGTACTTGTTGTTTTATCACCAATTTCAGTTGTCATTGTGCCTGTACTACGTTTGTTTTCTTTCATACACGGTTTTATTTTAGCTGAAGCAACTACCTTTAGCTTCCTTCCAGTTGGAGTTGGTTCTCTATCCAATTCTCTGGGATCCGGAAATCTTTCTAATCCACTGGGAAAACACTGGGCTTCTCTTGTCAAAAGCCTTGCGCATGATTCGTGACGATTCCTTACAGCAAGATGTAAGGCTGTAAGGCCATCATTGTTCCTCCTATGTAACTGTAGAGCTCGAATATCGTTACGGAAGACTGATATAAATAAGGCGATTACTTCTTCGTGACCGTGAGAGGCTGCATACATGAGGGCTGTGTTGCCATTGGGATCCGTAATGCATGGATTAGTCCAGGCCTAGAAATGGAAGCATAAAAAAGGGTATAAACTTTATTTTTATAAATGAACATTTAAACATTTCAATCACAGTGACAAAAATCCTCAGTGAACTTTGGTATTTTATTTGCATTCAGTTAAATGCTCTGTACTTAAGTACATGATGATTGTACAAGTGCTTTATTTCACAACTATACGAAATTT
>CM063504.1:19806906-19819406 GCA_032207245.1 Pardosa pseudoannulata | reverse complement strand
ATTTTTTAGACCAGACCTTTGACAGAAAAAGAGATATTTGTTTTGTTATTTTGACAGGTCGTTACTAGCAATGGTTATTTTGGATTATGTAAGGGAATTTTTATGGATGCCATCTGGTTGCATAGCCCATAAATACCATCATAAGTTGCATCCTCTGAACGGTAGTCGAATAGTAAGGCGCTACTCTTTGATACCGGAGTTCGCAGGTACGAATCCCACTGCTGGCATGAATGTTCGTAGCCGTTCGGGATCTGTTTTAAGCAGTAGGTCCCGGTGTCAATATCCCTCGTGAGCAAAACAGTAGACTGTAGTTCTCCAAACCAAATCAAAATATACGTTAAAACAAATCAAACCATACATTGCATCTTCACGGCACAGTGATGGAAATGTAATATAGGTCAAAAGTATTTTTAATAAGTATTTTTATATAGCAAGTTTTGGATTTTAATGCCTGCTTTAGTAGTCAGTCACAGGGAGCAGAGAGAAGAAATGTGGCGTGTGTTCTAAGACCTTACCACATATCAACATCTACATGATAATTTATGATTTCTTTTACTGATGAAGAATATGAAGATTTCTTGTGTTACAAAGAATTTTCAACCGATTTATTTTACTCCAGGTTGACTTGTGATAGGGCCTTTAAGGGGTTGAAATTTTTTTCTTATCGCACGAGAAATACGATATATTTCAGCGGGAAAAAAATCCTAAACTAAATTTGCTGTTTTTCAAACATGTGCATGTTGATGAGTGATAAGGCCTTTACACTTGTAGTCTTAGCTTGCTTATCTTGCAAATCTTGTATTTTTATTGCTTGGAAGCCAAGCGAACAATCCTGGTTGCAGCCGTTAAGTGCTTTTTAATGGTAGTTTCTAAACACCATCCATTTGAGTGTGTGTTCTTTCCCCGGGTTACGTTTATTTCCCTTTTAGAAAAGTAAGAATTGAACGAGAATAAATTTGACTTCTGGATGTTAGACGATTGCAAAGTGAGACAGTGCGAGCATGTGTTTGTTGCGCTATAAAAGTTTCTATGAATTATAGATTGACCTCCTTCATTCATTAAGAAATGAATTTTTCGTGTGATCTAATTCATCTTGTAGGCTATTTGTAAATTCACTCGACCCAATACCAAACAATAAGACTTCCTAATTGGTTTGGTTTGGTTTGGAGTGCTACGGTGTACTGTTTTGCACACGAGGGCTAATGAGACCGGGTTTGGTTTGGTATGGTTTGGTATGGAGTGCTACGGTCTACTTTTTGCAACACGAGGGCTAATGAGACCGGGACCTACTGCTTAAAGCCGATTCCGAACGGCTACGAACATCCATGCCATAGTGGGATTCGAACCCACGAACTCCGGTTCCGAAGGCCAGCACCCTAACCATTCGGCCATCGTTCGGCTCTAATGAGACCGGGACTTACTGCTTAAAGCCGATTCCGAACGGCTACGAACATCCATGCCAGGGTGGGATTCGAACCCACGAACTCCGGTACCGACGATTAGCGCCCTAACCAATCGGCCAGCGTTCGGCATAAGACTTCCTAAGCTTGTGACATTGCAGGTAAGATACTCAAAGTTTTTTATTTTTAATTTCATCAATATCAGATAGATTTAGATTTTATATTACCACTGAAGAATTTGGAAGCATTTAAAATTGGGCATGTTTTTGTGTTATGCATACTCAAAAATATACTCAGTGTGTTACAATACTTATAAAGGGCCAGGAAATATAAATAAGCTGCAAGAATGATTACAAATCATGTGTTTCATGGCCAAAGATGATCGAGGGTTGGTATTAAAAAAGTTTTGTAAGATCAATTACTATCAGATAAATTAATAAATGCAGAGAAAAATTTGTCCAATAAACGTAAAACAGAGATTAATTGGTTTCAAATCGTATTAATCTATTTAAGTCGACTATCATGTATATATATATATATATATATATATATATATATATATATATATATATATATATACATATATATACATATATATATATACATATATATACATATATATACATATATATACATATATATACATATACATATATATATACATATATATACATATATATATATATGTGTGTGTGTGTGTAATATATTAAAAATAATATCCTTAAAATAGATATACAAAATTCTTCTTTTTTATCTTCTCATTCTTAATAGCTTAATACCTAGCTTCTATCGTAGTAAAACAATAAGAAAAATATATAATGATCTCAGTTAAAAATTTTGTTTTTTATAATTCAAATTACAAGAAAACGTTATTATGAAAATTATCACACATAAATTTCTGAAATATTATAATATTTATATAATTTAATATATAAGATAATTACTTTAGAGTCCGAAATAAAAACTACATCAACTTGTGTTATATTCTTTTATTCAGAATTCGTCCTTTGTATTTTGGTTAATTGGAAAATATTTAAACTTGCCTTACCAGATCACTTAATTTGTACTTTTGGCATAGTGAAACTTGTGTTCTGTGACATTATGAATAAAACAAAAGACATTCTTTTTCATAATTCGAGTTTCACAGAGTACTTCAAATAGGTTTGAAAATATTAATTTTAAAATCTAAGGTTAACTATGTTAAGTTTTTCTTACTACTATATTCGGAACTTTTTTTTTAATTAAAATTCAGTTTTCACCGCTGTTAGAGACCGATATCCTTGATCTAAATTGTGTTATTTTTTTCCTTTTCAAAATCATGTAATGGAGATAAATTGTGAATGTGTTTCATGTATGGTGCAATTTTAACTTGTACCCATTATCGAAAATATTTTTATAAAATAAGTTAATATACAAATATAACTCATCTCTCGGAATTCGGAAATGGAAATGGAAGTGTTCTACTTTCAATATATCAAAATTGTTTTGTCGATTTTATAAAATTTGTGTATTTTGGAAACAACCTCACAAAATCGAGTTTTGTAAACTTTGGGCAACATTTGACGCTTCTTTTTTACACCATAACTCGTACACTGTTAGAGGTAAGATAGCGTTGGTTTGTAGATTTTATGGTTTAAATTAGCTCTTTCTATCATGTCTTCGTTTGCTAAATTATGCTAAACTCAACCTGAATTATCTTTTCTGCCACTAACGAATGGCACTATGAAAATAGTCAAAATGCACTCACGAACGGTCAAATTGAATAGTTAAAATTTAAAATTAAAGTCCTCTTGTAGTACGTCTACTAGATGTAACACAAGAACTTAATAAAAATGATTCAGGCATGGTCAAAATGAGTATTTTCGTTGAAGTCTGAACACTGAAACTTAACAAAATTGATTCAAGGATTGTCAAAAGAAATATTTTCGTAAAAATCTGAACATTGAAACCCGTCAAAATTGATTCAGGCATGGTCAAAATGAGTATTTTCGTTGAAGTCTGAACACTGAAACTTAACAAAATTGATTCAGGGATGGTCAAAAGGAACATTTTCGTAAAAATCTGAACATTGAAACCTGTCAAAATTGATTCAGGCATGGTAAAAATGAGTATTTTCGTTGAAGTCTGAACACTGAAACTTAACAAAATTGATTGCAATATAAGCCATATGTATGGATGCAACTAGAAATGTAAATCTGAACATTGAAACCCGTCAAAATTGATTCAGGCATGGTCAAAATGAGTATTTTCGTTGAAGTCTGAACACTGAAACTTAACAAATAAATATACCAAGTAATGAAGCCTTTTTTACAATATTTTCGTAAAAATCTACTGTCTCTCTCTGGCCTCTAATGGTTAAAAGGTTCCCCACCTCTGTTATATACCATTTAGAGACCAAGGCGAAGATATAAAACACTCCAGAATTCCTTGAGCTAAAGTGCAACGAAGTAAAAAGCAGAAATATTATAAATGATAAAACTAGGTCATTTTATCCTCTCAAATAAATGCAGTTTTATTACTATCTGAAAAATAGTCTTTGTTATAATAATACCAATTTACTCAAAGAAAACAATTTAATACATCTGTACAGCAAACTACAAGTGAGATAACAAGCAATGTATAAAGCCCAAAGTATCAATTATTCAGTGCTCTATGCTTCGGTAAGCAGCCAAGAGCTGAACTATAATTAATTTTGTCTGTATGGAAATCTTTTGACCTGAGACAGAGGATGATATATTGTTATAAATAATAAAAGGCGGATTTTTCACTTTGAAGTGAGCAGAAACATAAAAGATGGATTACAGGTAGTATTAAGGAGGATAAAGGATGAAATTCTTAAATTTGCCAAGTTCTTGTGACCAGTTCAGTTGCGAAGAAATGTTTTTAACCTATTCCTGTTTGAAAACTATTTTTAACACTTGCAGTCAGAACTAATGATGTACACAAATTTTAATAATATTTTTAAATATTAATTATAGTTCATATATTGAAAATATTTCTAAGAGGGTTCACAAACCCGGGTTCCCCCTCCTATAAATAACATTCTATATTATTCTATATTATAAATAACATTCTATTAATATACATTCAAGAGCCAAAACATTATGGCCACCTGTCAATAACGAGTTGGCCCACCTTTGGCGCGCAACACAGCTTCAACCCGCCTTGGCATGGATGCCACATGTTCTTGGTAGGTGGCTGGAGAAATATTGTACCAGATGTTTAAGAAACGGTTACTCAAATCCGAGATATTAAGAATTGGTGGTCTTTGAACTCTGAGCTGCCGTCCCATGGCATCCCAAATGTGTTCTATCGGACTGAGATCCGGTGAGTTAGGCGGCCAAGACCTTAACTAGAATTCATCATCATGTTCCTGGAACCACTACAACACAATTTAAGCCTTGTGACACAGGGCGTTGTCCTGTTGGAACATTCCATTTTTAGCTGGAAAAACAGAGGCCATGTAAGAGTGCAACTGGTCCGCAATGATGTTCAGATACCCTGTAGCATTCATGGTCGTCCCAAAGACGCCCAAGAGAACGTCCCCCAAAGCATAATACCTCCACCACCGGTCTGAGTATGACCTAGTAGCCTTTGAGCCATTACAATCTGCCCTCTATCAAAATCGCTTAGATCCGTAGCCTTTCCCATTATACTCAGAAGTAAATGAAAGAAGGATTTTTCAGACTCTTAAGCAGCAGTTAAATACCCCTTCCACGTCATCCAGGCGAGTTCATTGCAAAATATAGGGGTGGTCATATATTTTGACTCTTGAGTTTATACACCCTCTTAATTAGTCATTGAAGCTCTTTACAGAATGACTAACGTAAGTATAAAATTCTGAAAACTTTTTACAAAATTACCTATTTTCGAAAACTTTACATGAAAAATTAATATATTTTTAATATTTTATTCTACAGTGAGATTAAAATGTTATGTATTTAGTAAAAATAGTGTGTTATTGTAAAAAGGTACTCAAAGCATTAGTAACCCTCTTAAAACTTACTACTATGTTTTCGCTCAAATTAAACGAGAAAAAACACGTCTTCCTTAGCATTTAGGATTATTTTCTGCATAGCGTATAATCATAATGTGAAATACAGAAACATTTTTGTGATACATCTAGAACACTCACTGCCTATTTGTCTTCCGCGGTAGGAGTGCAGAGATGCCTTGGTAACGGCGATCAATTTCCACTGTATCGGAGTGGTAGAGCACTTTAATTAAATATATCGATGGTATTTATTGAAAATTATCCGTTACAGCCGTTAAAAGAAAAACTATAGTTCTATTATTCCACATCACGTTCCTAAGAAAGCGAAGCATGCATTCTGATATTATGGCCTTGAATGGATTCTATAGAATTGTACAGCTTAATCTTTTCGAAGTAGCGATAGATAAATCAAAATAAAATAAAAAAGAATGAACGTTTTTAACATGGCGTTGTCTTTGAAAAGGCCATTATGAGGATGAAGCAAACAGCGTCGTGTTACCTATAACACTGTTTCTCATCCTTTTTTGGTTGGCAGCCTACTAAAAAAATCTTAATTCACGTGCGGCACACCTTAAAAAATAAGAGCTAATAAAAACATAGAAAAATTTTTTAAAGGTATTTAAAATCAAAAATAATATTTAAAGATTTTTAAAGATATTTAAGGATTACAAAAGTATTTAAAGTATTAAAGATTTTATCAAAGATATTTTTAAAAATAGTTCAAATACTTAAAATCAAAAATAATATTTAAAAAATTTTAAAGATATTTGAGGATTACAAAAGTATTTAAAGTATTAAAGATTTTATCAAAGATATTTTAAAAAATAGTTCAGATAATTACAAATACCACTTCAGAATAAGAAAATCAATGTTTATTATTATTTCCAGTGTAGAAGAACATGCTTTTAAAGCATTCGCCATTACCAAGCCGCAAATATTGGTTAGCCATTTTATTATGGGAGCATCATAAAAGCGGCAAACATTAATCCCTAAGACGGGACAACACAAAGTGGTTCCTTGTAATTCAGTAGCCGAATACTCTTCAGACTTGGCCTGATACTTCCAGAGGTATCGTTTGGTAACTTAGGGGATATTGTGACCACAAACCTATTTTACGTATTAAAGAACCCAGTGGATCTTTGGCCGCCTCGAGATTCTAACTCCCGTTTTAAGAATGATGACTTTACCAACTGAGCTACCACGATTCACAAATCTAATGTGTAGTGCAGTTATGCTGATAATAATCATGCTTAATACATTTAGCAATCCACTACAATAATTATTATCCAAACATCCTAGTAGTGCATTTAAAAATCTCTTGCAGGACTCTAAAGGAGATAGTTCGGGTAAAAAGAGGGAATTTCCTCCTTCAAACTAAGTGTTAAGGCATAATTCTGAAAATAATTCGAGTTAATTTTGACTTTATTTTCTACGTTTCTTACTATCACATGTTACCTAATCTATTATATAATACAAATATAAAAGAAAATTATGTACGTAATATCTAAGTTCAGTAATAAAACGTATGAAAATAATGCAGACGATATTTAAATAATTTAAAATAAGAAATTTTTAAATCAGGTGGTTAAAGGAATGACGTCATAATGTTAGAAAAAAAAATGTTACTTTTACCTATTTATTATGTGATAAATTGATAAACTTAACGTTCTGCTCTGACAATACAGCTGGAAATAATGACTTTAAACACACAAAAACGGGGGAAGGGGTAAATTTCGAATGTTTTCGAACTCGCTTTGAATTTTGCTAAGCCTAACTCATCAAAAATACAATATGGATGCCTCTATCCATTCCAGGTACAATCGCTTCATAAATTCGCGGACAGACGGACAGATGGAAAGATAACTTAGGCTATTATTATATAGGGGAGGATATGATAGTAAAAGGTAAGGAAAAAGCGTTTCAAAAGAAATGTCTGCTAAGTTTGATTGTAAGATCCACATTACGAGTTCCTTTCAGGAAAGATGAGAGGTGGCAGTACATGAAATGTTATTGTTGCATTTTATCTCATAGAAAAAATAAGATTAGCTATTTCGTAACTTAAATACCAAAAATTTATATCAAATAAATTGTTTGCAACAAGTTTTGAAATGTATTTGTGATTGTTTACAATATGTCTTGAAATGTGTTTGAGTTAAGATATAAATAACTTAAAGAAAAAAAGTTCATGTTTAAATGAGTAGCATAATGAAAACTGCGACCAACTTCCTGTCTAAGTGGAAGTTTAGTTGGCATCTAAATTTTTCGAAATTATTACCAAATTTTCGTGTTCTTTTTCTGTAAGCGTTTACGCATCTTCTTGCAGCTTAAGGGGACAAGAAACCTTCGAAATGAGAAATTGAGACTAAAAATATGAAATTATTCTTTGTTCTGAAACAATTAAGTTAGGTACGAACTTCCTTATCAAAAGAAATTTTTCAAATGTGATTATTTTACTGCATTAAAACTGTTATCGTTATACATAATTATTTCAAACTTTATAAATAAATTTTACCAGTTTTTCAAAAATATCCAATATTACTTTATTAATAGGTAAAGAGTTATAATGGTATCAACTTCATCAACGACAAATTACTGGCAAATCTGATCACGTTTCCTCTTGCATTAGATTGGTTGGTTCGTTGGTTCGACGCGCTAGACTCTGCTGTTTTAAGATTGTAACCGTATATCATTTGAGTCTTGACTCAGATAAAGATATTCATGGATATCGGGAAATTTTGACTAACTTTGCTAAATATTAAAAAATGATATTCAGAAGTATCGTGGAAATATTGACAACATTGCTATATATATAAAAAAGTATATTCGGGATATCGGGGTATCAAGGCTGATAAATATTGAAAAAATAACATTCAGGAATATCGGGAAAATCTTGGCAAACATTTCTAAATATGAAAAATGATATTCAAGGATATTGGGGAAATATTGATTAGCATTGCTAAATATAAAAAAATAATATCACAGAAATATCGGAGAATATTGACCAACGTCGCTAAATATCAAGAAAAGACATTCAGGGATATCGAAAAATCGTTGCTAAATATAAAAATTGACGTTCAGGTATATCGGTAAATATTAACCAACATTGATAAATAAAAAAAAATTATATTCAGGAATATCGGAGAATATTGATCAACATCGCTTAATGCCAAAATAAAGATATTCATGGATATCGAGGAATATTGACCATTGTTGCTATATATATATCAAAAAATGACATTCAATGATATCAGGGAATATTAATTAACATTGCTAAATATCAAGAAATTATATTTAAGAATATCGGGGGAGCAACATTGCTAAATATAAAAAAATGATATTCAAAGATTTCTGGAAAATATTGACACCGTTGCTAGATATCAAAAAAGTATCAAAAAGTGATATTTAGAAATATCTGGAATATATACCATCTTTGCTGTATATTAAAAAATGATACTCAGGGATATAAAATTGCCATCGTCCTAAAAACAACTTTGTCAGCAATGCAAAATATGAAAAAATGGCGTTCAGAGATATCAGGGAATATTAACCAACACCGCTAAATGTCAAAAAATGATATTCAAGTATATAGGGGGGCGACATTGGAAAATATTAAAAAGTGATATAAGGATATTGGGGAAATATTGATAAAAATTGTTAAATATCAAATAATATTCCGGGACATTAGGGGAATATTCATCAACATTGATAAATATAAAAAAATAGGGGGATCAACATTCTTAAATATTAAAAATGACGTTCAGGGTTATCGGGGAAATATTGACAAACATGGCTAAATATGAAAAAATGATAATCAAGGATATTAAGGAAATATTGATCAACTTGCTAAATAAAAAAATAATATTTAGGAATACAGGGGACACCGACATTGCTAAATATAAAAAAAGATATTCAAGGATATCGGGGAATGTTGGCCAACATTGCTAAATATCAAAAAATAATATTCAGGAACATCGGGGAATACTGACCAACATCGAAAAAATATAGGGGATATAGGGGGATAAACATTGTTAAATATTAAAAATGACATTCAGGGTTATCTAGGAAATATTGACAAACATGGTTAAATATGAAAAAATGATAATCAAGGATATTGAGGAAATATTGATTAATATTGCTAAATAAAAAAAAATAATATTTAGGGATATAGGGGAGCACCGACATTGCTAAATATTAAAAAATGTATAAGGATATTGGGGAAATATTAATGAAAATTGTTAAATATCAAATAATAATAATTCGGGACATTAGGGAAATATTGATCAACATTGCTAAATATAAGGGGATCAACATTGTTAAATATTAAAAATGGCATTCTGGGTTATCGCTAAAATATTGACAAACATGGCTAAATAGGAAAAAATGATAACCAAGGATATTGAGGAAATATTGATCAACATTGCTAAATATAAAAAAATAACATTTAGGAATATAGTAGGGCACCGACATTGCTAAATATTAAAAAATGATATTCAAGGATATTGGGGAATGTTGGTCAAATTGTTAAATATAAAAAAATAATATTCAGGAACATTGGGGAATACTGATCAACATCGCTAAATATTGGGGATATATAGGGGGATCAACATTATTAAATATAAAAATGTCGTCATTGCCATCGAGGAAATATTGATAAACATGGCTAAATATGAAAAAATGATAATCAAGGATATTGAGGAAATATTGATCAACATTGCTAAATATCAAAAAATAATATTCAGGAACATCGGGAAATACTGACCAACATCGCTAAATATAGGGGATATAGAGGGATCAACATTGTTAAATATTAAAAATGGCATTCAGGGTTATAGCAGAAATATTGACAAACATGGCTAAATATGAAAAAATGATAATCAAGGATATTGAAGAAATATTTATCAACATTGCTAAATATAAAAAAATAGGGATATAGGGAAGGACAGACATGGCTAAATATGAAAAAATAATCAAGGATATTGGGGAAATATTGATCAACATTGCTAAATATAAAAATAAATTTAGGGATATAGGAAGGCACCGATATTGCTAAATACTAAAAAAATTATATTCAAGGATAATGGGGAATGTTGGCCAACATTGCTAAATACCAAAAAATAATATTCGGGAACATCGAGGAATACTGACCAACATCGCTAAATATAGGATTACATTGTTAAATAAAAAAAAAAAATGCTAAATAAAATATGAAAAAACATAATCAAATATAAAAAATGATCAACTCTAAAAATAAAAAAATAAAAAAAAAAAATAACAAATTGCTAAATAAAAAAAAAAAAAAAAAATTAAATATTAAAAAAAAAAAAAAAAAAAATTAAATAATCTGTTAAAATGTCTTTATTATGCTCTCCTGAAGAATTTGTAATTTGCGACATAATGTACTTTACTTCCGATGCACATAATTAAAAATCTAAAATAAAGCAGCAAACAAAATATTTTACTACTAAAATTTATAGATTACACTTGAATTTTTTCTTATAATTCCTGTTATTAAAATAGGCGTAAGCGCATTAATTGGATTACTTTCAAACTCTCTCTTCTTCTATTTAAAAAGTTTTGACATCTTCGTTCCATCTAAAATATTCCGAAAGTGTGCCAGTGAATCACTAGGGAAATCTACGCTTCTAGAATCATTTCCGGGAGTCTCGATCGGCAATCAACCGAATGGGTTTCATCAACCACCGGACTGATTTTGTGGGTCATTTGGTTACCCATCTCCGCCCCTCCCACCTTTCAACCAAATGAAAGACGGTTTTCGAAAGAGAAGGCTATTTTATCATTCATCAGAAGCACTTCGGATATCGAAATTAGAGGCATTGACTACATTTTTCTTTTAGTTAAGGACAATAAAAATATACATTTTCAGGGTTTTTTTTATACAAGCACAGCATTTTACTAAAGTATATGCTGGAGGAAAAAAATAATGATTTAGTTTACTATCTAAAACTGTAATTTATGAAAAATTGTTTAAAGTCATTTTTATCATTAAATGATTATTTTAGTTAATTTTCTTGTAGTAGCTGATATAACAAATTTTGTTTAATATATTGTATTATAAATGTATTTGATTCGAATTGCATTACGTGATTCCGTATTTCCTTAAATATAGGCACGTTTCAAACTAGCTGAATACTTTGAATAGTTTCATAGATTGCTAATATGCATTAATATTGCTAATCATTATTCGATCATTTCTTCCAATGTAGCTGGAAATACAGATTATATTTATGCCAAACACATTTAGCACCACCCTGAAACACGTGTAGCTTTAGATATGCTACGGACTCGAGTAACATTGCCCTCGCTGGGTCATCGTAATTTAGGAGCAATGACCATGCAGATGACCCCTATGCTTGGTCTGGCAATTCCAGAGGTATCGTTGAATATGAAGAACATTGCGGCCACGAAATTATTTTACATACGCTAGACGTCATTAATGAACACGGTGGATCTTTAACCGGCGCGAACCTCGAACTCGCAACCCTACTGCAACTCTAAGTTTGGATTATTAGATGCTATAACTGGATATTACTTTACTTTTTTAAATTCTACAAATATTTAAATGTTAAAAGGATTTTTAACGTTGCATCATGCCATTTAGTTTTGCTTTTAACTACCATTCATTGACAAAATATGTTAATTTATTTCTTTTTTGTAAGTACTATCCCCAAGAATATTATCTTTAATTTTTTAAATTAATATTTTCTGTACCTAATATTGATATTTACTTTAATACATGAAATTTTTGATTCAATATAAAATTCAGAGCAATGTTCTGCTCTGTTTAGCAATAAAACTTTTCGGGGATCATCCATAAAAAATTATTTACTTCTGTTATATTAAATATAACTTAAAAAATATTAAATGCCTGTACCAAATGAAAAAAAATAGAAATTCTTTTAATCGCTAAATAAATTTTGAAATTCGTAAATTGCAAATCAATTTTTTATACCATATAGCACTTAACTATCATTTTTATTCCAAGAACTTCGATTATATTAATGCTTGCAGTATATTTAGTTCTATAACAAGGTAAAATCAATTTTTTAGTTTTATTTCTTAACAATTTTTAATTTTGTCTTTAAAAA
>CM063504.1:19791906-19801906 GCA_032207245.1 Pardosa pseudoannulata | reverse complement strand
GAATTATACCTTATGAATTTATTCAGCAAATTTGTTTTCTTCGTTATGTTAGTAATACAAAGGAAAAGCAACATTTACAGGCAAGTTAATGTTTTCTTCGTAATGTTAGTAATATGAAGGAAAAGCAACTTTTACAGGCAAGTTAAATAATTTGTGCATTAGACATTAAAAAAGTACGTTTTATGAAAATTGAAATGGTATTGATAGATGGTTGATGAAATTTTAAACTATAGTTGCTTTACTCTTTAATCCTTACCACTATAATTACGAGACTCCAAATAGTTTCATAATTTACAATAAAACAAAGGTAAAATAAGTTAATGTCTCTAAATACCTTTAATGATAATTAAATATTTCGCATCAGGATGTACAACTGAAAGTGATCGTGTTAAAATACATTTCTCCAGATCAATTTTAAATTGATATTTTCTTTTTTATATAAAATTTAATGTGCTTTTTAACCTTAGAAAGTAGATTATCATTTTTAAATACTTTTATATTTTAATGACATAATTTAATTTAAAATTAGAAATATTAGAACATATAACATAACTAGAGCACTGAATTGATATTCCTTAATATATTGTAATTATAGCTGGCATGGTTATTTCAATTCCCCATATGTGAATGAATATCGTGAGTGTTTAAAGATGTTCAAAATCGACTTTAAATGTTAGGTCCCAATCTATTTAACATTGTGTACCGAAACAATAGACCATATTACTCCACACGAAACCAAAATGTCTGCATGGACCTTTAATATGTTATTACAGTATATTTGTGTGAAAGTATTTAAAAATTTAAGGTAAAGTCGTAAGAATTTAAAAAATAATAATTATTAACTATTTAAAAGTTTAATAAATTCCTAATCAATTTTCTAACATGTAATAAAAGTTTAATAAATTCTTAATTAATTTTATACTATGCATTGCTTTATAAGTAAATTTTAGAGTTAAGATTTTATTAACACAATATAAATTTCAATGAAAATTATTTTACGTTATGAAAGCTAATAGATTTTTCAATCGTTTTTATCACTATTAAGTTTAAATTAGGAATTATTTAAAACGACAAAATAAATTTTTCATGGAAACAATTATCTGCATAGGGAAATATGTATATTAAGCTCAATTTCTCAAGTCTAGAATTTCTTTTAAAACATCGATACTTTTAGTATTACGATGAAAGGAAGCAATTTCTTCTAAATAACAAATTTTTATATGAATATAACAGTTTCCGTCATTTATTCAATAAATTTTATCTTATACTAACATAGTGGAATTGGATTAAAAATATGTCTTATTTATTATTTAAACAACAAAAAATTGAGAAAAAAAGAAGACTAAATTTGTATTAATAATTTATTTAAAGGATTCATTTAATAGTTAAAAATCATGGTCAGTATTTAAAAATTAAATTTACAGCTAAAAACATTTGGATTGCTATGGTTCTACTGAACATTATGGTTCTACTGATATTTTTAAAGTTCATGAGGATAAAATGTTTATCTTTTATTATTTTTAAAGAAAATTAAGCCATACTTGACTAAATTTTTAAAACTATACAGAACCAAACAAACGGTTTTTATAAAAAATATAAGTTTATGTGTATATATATGTCAGGTCTAAAAAGGGGATGGGGTGGAAAATTAAGCGAGTTGAGAACAATTTAAAGGGGAACTCTTTCGTAATAAATAAAAAAAAACCACGTTCGTGTAAATTTTTAGGATCATCGGGTCAAGCTGAAAGATATTTGATGAATTTGATGATTAAGCGAACCGATAGTTGTCAGTTGGCGAGTAGGCGTAAAGCTGTCAACACGCTCCACGTGTGATTCCGCCATGAATAAATGAAAATGACGCTAGTGACGCCTTGAAAAGGAAACTCTATATTAAATAAAGAGATGATTTACCAAGAGAGATGTCCATTCGATTTACTATTGGACACGATATATATATATATATATATATATATATATATATATATATATATATATATATATATATTATATATATATATACATATACATATATATATATATATATATATATATGTAATATATCAAAATTATTTAACTTTAATATTTCTTCAAAAACCTCCTCTCTCCTATTTTAATTCATCTAGATATTTTTTATCAGCCTCTAAATGGTTTGGTCAATGAAGTATTTTCCACTTAACATTCCTTTCTGTCATAAAACTGTAAACTTTCTGTCTATGCAGCAGTTTCGCAGGTGTTGGCGGAACATGTGTTCGTGTTTTGCTGATAGTGCATTTAATTCGCTTAGTAAGTGTTTTGTTGTGGGAAAATTCTTGTTGTCAGCGCTCTTGGGTACTTGTGTCTGAACAGAGTGAACTCTGGGGCTTTTGATTGTAATTTGTCAAGCAGGACAGATGTCCGTGTTGCTGCTCTGAAATAAAGTTTTAAATTAGACTTCTGAGATCTCTTGAATATGAAGCCCGACTGCATTCTCATTACTTATATCTGTTGAGCTTTCTCCTTGTGAAGGAGTTTTATAAAAAATGGATTACATATATATATACATATATACATATATACATATATACATACCTATATATATATACATATATATATATATATATATATATGTATATATATGCATATATATATATATGTATATATATATATATATATATATATATATATATATATATATATATATATGTGTGTGTGTGTGTGTGTGTGTCAGGATTTAAACTGTAGATTAATTATAAAAGATTTTAATTAAGGATTCTTTACTAAGAGTGACGCGGCGTGAGGAGTTAGCCACATAAATACGGCTCACGCGCAGTGATCTAGAGCAGAGAGCAGTGTGCACATTCCGCAGACAGAGCTGTGGCTACCCGAAGCAGCTAAGCCTATCTTTGTTAAAAGTTGGGCGCCAATGTGCGACGCTATTGAAGATGATTAATGAGTAGATCTGAGATTTGAATAAAGGATGAAAATGTACTCAGGACTGTAGTGTCGTTTAGTGGAAAGTGTCATATATATATATATATATATATATATATATATATATATATATATATATATATATATATATATATATATATATATATGTATGTATGTATGTATGTATGTATATGTGTGTGTGTATAATTAGAATTTAAAATACGTGATTTTCAAACTGAATATGCTAACTACCATTTCCAGATATTAATCCCGATTTATCTCTACTAACATACTAATGATAACTACTAATATTTTTTAAAAGGAAGAAATCTATTAAGGCTTTGAGATGACTTTTATTTAAGTATAATTGTTTGAAAAAAATATATATGCTTCCTTATCACACAAAATTACAAATTATATTGGAAGTATTAAATAAGTTCATTCGATTATTTGAAATTGGCACAAATATAAATTTTACAAATTATAAACATTAATTATTTTTTCCAAAAGATTAAAAAAGTCTAAAGAATTTTTATTATATAACGTATTCGAATCTTATTATTATAATACTTTAGCCTAATTATAATTATTTTAAGTGCCGTGGTCATTACAAACATATTCGTACGCTACATATATTACTATACAATTCTAATGTTATCAAAATTCTATAACAGAATATTTGAGACACAGAGCAAAGAAGTTCCAATTTTAGCCCTAAGGTGAGTGACTTCATGGTGAATAGTCTTTAACTGATTATTTGTATGATATATGAAGGTATAAATAAATATATATATATACATATATATATAATATATATATACACATACATATATATATTATATATATATATATATATATATATATATATATATATATATATATATATACCTTCCTCCAGAGTCAGGCTTTGGTTTTTTATACATCATAGTTCATAGTGTAATTCTTTTAACTAAATTAACCTGAATTCTTAACATATTTAGATAAAATTAATTAAAATTACATTCACTAATTGCATGCGTAGTCTCTTTTATGAAATCAAATTTAAACTTGTTTGCTATTGTGCATGTTTGAATGCCAATAAACAACTTACACACTCCAATAAAGGCTTAACTGTATCCGCCAGGCCTCGACTGGAAGCGTGCATCAATGCCGTCATTCCTTTCCAGTCTGCAGCGTTCGGATCAGCACCCGCTTCTAAGAACAATTTGACGAGTTTTGTCCGACTTTTGTCACAGTCGTCAACGGCTATCACAGTGTAAATGAGTGGAGTTTGGCCTCGTTCATTCCGGCAATCCACGTCAATGCCTGCCTCGGCGAGTAGCATGGCCTGGCGCAATCTCTTGTAGCGGATGGCTTCGAATAAACCATAATGCCCGGAAGAAGACAGCATTGCCTTGGTCATGCGGGAAATAGAACCTGAAATATCACACATTTATTATAAAATCGAAAATCTCTAGAGCTATTTTAATAATTTAAGAAGTTGAGTGGATGATTCAATAAAACTTAAGAAATCAATTTATTAGACAAAGTCAGCTGAACTCAGTACCTTTTATCCTTTAATCAACACTACTATTATTAAAATATTAAAGTATTTTTAATAAATCGCCACATCATAAAATATTGAAAATATATTAGCAGGAATATTAAAAATGTAGTTGCAGCAATGTATAGTTTTAAAGCAGGGTGGACAAAAGAATTTGCTAAAACCGTTTATGCATTTCTGTAGGTATACCAATAACTGATTACTAGTTCAAAATATATCATCTGAACTAGTAATATATACAGGGTATCTGCCAAAATAAAATTTTTCAAATCCATGACTTTTCATGACTTTCGCTGATTTAACGGATCATTTTCTATGACTTTAAAAAGCTTTCGATAAAGTATATATGAATAAAACTTCTGACGTACATACAAATAAAATATATGCTTTTAGAGAAATTACAGGAATTTTATCATAAAAAACTATAAACTTACTTTATAAGTGTTAATAAACTCACATACATAAAAATAAATTGTATCTACATACCTAAGTTTAATCATATAGCAATTTTTCAATCAAAATGTTTCCAATTTGAATTCAGGGTACTTTGGTATTAGCCAGGTGACCATGAATAATAGCCAAATATAACCCTATAATGTTTATATACAATATCCCTAGAAATAAACTTATATTTTGTGCAAAAATCTTAACTAATTTTTATTAAAGAATAATTATTATAATATTAATAAAATTTTAATCTACAATTTAAGAATAAACCAGAATAACATACATTTATCCACCCATTAAGCTTTCTTGCTTTGAGTTTCCTTGGTGAACAAATTTTACTTGGCAATAGGGTCAATAAGATAATACATAAATACCAAACTCAGTAACTTCAGCCAAGTGACAAGTAAAAATAGAATTAAACGTTTCAATGCATTTTTATTTGATCAGTAGTTTATCGGATCCATGACTTTCCATGACTTTTACTCATTTTACTTGAAAAATCAGGAAACCATGTATATATCATATCGAACACTGATATTATTCGTATTTCCTGGTTATGCGTAAATTGTTTTACTCAAAATATAAACAAATACATCCAGATTGTATTTTGAAACGCTGATTTTCTTTTCCATCATACAATTGGAAAATTCTATCCTTTGAATCTGATTTAGTATTAGTATTCCTAATTAGAGGGCTTTCCATCACATAACTTTGCAGAAAACATTTTAGTATTCCTAATGATTAGCAGAAAAGATGATTTATAATATGAATCTAAATATTATTTCATCTTACTCATAATTGCTCCAGGAAATTCACCGCTAAAATGATTAGATGTAACCAAACTCTCCTAGGTGTGACCTAAATACGCCACGATGTTACCTCTTCTGACAAATGATGTTCATCAATTTGGCGGTATACATTTTTTATGATTTATTTACGTGATACTCTCCAACGCGAGCAGACAAAAAGTCATTGTAACAAGACATTGGGGACTCACCGAGAGGAGATATTTTCTGATTCCTTCCGGGTTGGCACGCTCCGAAAATCTTCTCTCTGTGGATCAGTAGTGAATTTGGGTCACTATGGTTCAATTGCTTTGATAACTACTGGTGGCTACTCTGGAGAGCTTCCAAAATGCTTCAAACGAAAAGGTATTAAAGGAAATGTAATTTTCATGAAGTTCATCGATAGGAAGCTCGTACAGAGACCAGAGCCAGACGAACTTTTGGAAAACATAACTGTTCTTTCAACTGAATCGAATTGAATGAAAAGGTTTTGCTAGTAAAAATAATTCCTGACCTTGCCAGTAAATGTACATTTTAAACTGATTATTTGCAGTCGAAGTTTTGGCAAACTCATACGGAAAACGAACAAAAATGGCAAATACATTTTCCTCCCTTCATAGTATATTTCATATATGTGGAAAATACCATCTTTCAGTTTTTCCCTCGTTTACAACTATCCAGTTAGACAGGTTATTTCTTAAATAAAAATAATTCTGTTAAAATAGATCGTCAATCCTGTAAATGTAGATAGTTTTGTTGCAATACAAGCCATATGTATGCATGCATTTAGAAAGGTTTGAAAATAAATATTATATTTAAAAGTATTTGGATGGAGGGAAATGAATAAAAAGTAGAATATACAAGTAAAATTTTATAGTAGTTATAATCTCCAACATTACAGACTGAAGAAAAATTCATCTACTTCTTAAGGTTTTGTATGGTACATAAAGCAATAAATGATTTTAAATATTAAATAACATATAATAATATACATATATCCCTCCCTTTTAAATATATGCATGCATATATAATAAATTTCAGAATACAAGTTATAATAATATAATTCTATCTTAATTCTATAATAATTCTATCATGTCTTGGGGTCTTCTACTTGGTTCTTGTTTTTAAATAACGAGGACACACTTGTTTGTGTTGCTTTAGAAATTTTGGTCACTTATATGGTGCTTCCATAAATAAGTTGTAATTATGCTTGAAATTAATGGGTTGGCAAGAAAAAACATTGTTTTTTTAAACGAAACAACTATTTTGATGCATGTACAACAATCGTTTTTATACAGAAGAAGTATATAACTTTATTAAACTTTATCCACTTATTGCAAATTAAAGCCAAGGAAACCTTTATTATTTATTATTACTCTATTAGTCAGCCGCCCTAACAGCCGTTTAGGAGGAGCTCTATTACAAACACACGGACAGAAGAATTTTATATATAAGATAATCCATCATGTTCCTAAATAATAGTGGTGGCATGTATAATAGGTTCGTGGTCGCATTGTCCTCCAAGTACCCAAACAATACCTATAGCATGGATGATCATGCATGAGGGTCTTCTGTTTGGTTCTTGCTTCTAAATTACGAGGACATACTTTACTTGTTTAAGTTGTTTTATGTAGCCTTCACACTATGGCCACTTGTTCACCGCTTCCTGGTGGTGACCTTGGACCATTGTTTATGGGTTGCATCCACACACTGGGCCACTAAATCAGCCGAGCAAGTGGATCCGTCAATAGGGTCTACTGCGCACTTTAGTTGCGCATCTGGTTACCTTTGATCTTTGTAGGAAAACCACTTCCGAAGCCATTCTCCACCAAGGCCTTTTTATCGTCTGCTATCGTCGACCTCGATAAGCCATTCCCCCTCCAGACGGTGGTAATGGCTTGCAGTGGACCATAGTGTGGAGGGGCCTTTAGAAATATTGTCCGCCCATAGGGTGGTTCCATAATAAAAGGGCCAACAAATATCTCCGGCTTGGTAGTAGCGATTGTCATAAGAAGCGAGTGACCCCACGTCGGAAATAAAAACATTTTTATTTAAAATTGTATTTATTAAATATGTAGCTGTTTATTAAGATATATCAAAATCAAAGGTAACATTATAAGAAATAAATATCCTTATGTGAAGACAAAAATATTTTATATTGCAACTTTTTACCTTAAATAATGAATAAATATTTTACGTTGCAACTTTTTACCTTAAATAATGAATAAATATTTTATTGTTTTGTATTTCTATATAATGCAATAAATGGATAAATTAATACAAAATTTATAACTTCACAAACAGGGCCGTAACTAGGGCGTGGCAAAGGTGGCAGCAGTGATAGGAGTGCCGAACCATGAGGAAAATGGGGTCCGAAAGAAGACGACTCTCCCCAAGTAGAAATAAGGAAAAGTTGAAAAATGGTTTTTTTTTTTATAGAATCACATTTTATTTTTAAAATCCAATGTGTTTAAAAATGACTGTTTTATGAATTTTCTTGTTTTTTTCAAAATGCTCCTAAAGACTAAACTTCTTATAGATTCTTACAAAATGTTTCGAAAACACTTCTAATATGCCTTTGTATGAATTCGGGTATTCGTTTTAAACTTTAAGTTATTAAAACTAAATTTAAATTTAGAAAATCATCATTTTTTATGAAAATTCAACGTACAATATTACAACGTACAATATACAACGTACAATTCAACTTAAATAAAAAAATATTCGCCTTAATTAAACAATCCACTTTATCAGTAAACTAACACTTCTAGAGTGTTCGAAAATATTTTTAGGCATTAATAAAATAAATATGAAAAAATTGAAAATTAATGTACTAGGATCATTTTAAGTATTAGCAAAATATTTTGAGTTCATTCTAAATATATGATGTAGAAGAAAACATTTATATATTTTCTCTCACTATATTGCGTGGTAGGGGCGCAGATCAGTATTTTGCCACGGGCGCTAAAGAACCTAGTCACGGCCCTGTTCACAAAAGTCGCATTTATAAGTATACCAATTTATGAGACCTTCCTTACTACTGTCTTTCTCTGACCTCTAATAGTTAAAAGGTTTCCCACCTCTGTTATGTACCATTTAGAAACCAAAGCAAAGATATACACACGCCAGAATTCCTTGAGCAAAAGTACAAATAAATTAAATGAAAACTAATTATAATAATGAAAACCTGTATAAAATGCAAGAACAATAAACATTGTTTCTGACCCTACAACAATATTCCTGGTGAATTATTTAATAGATAGTAATCACTCGTCTGAGAGTGTAAAGAGAACATAACAAAAATAAAGGTAAGGAAAAACGTTTCAAAAGAAATGTCTGCTAAATTTGATTGTAAGATTCACATTACGAGTTCCTTTCAGGTAAAATAAACTTATTTTTCTTTCAATTCTATTAAATCTCCATTCAATTGAAGATTGTAACGTATATCATTTGAGTCTGGACTCAGATACCTCTTAATACAACTATCAGAAGTGTTTTCTTCCTTTATATCCAGTTCAAATCATAAAACGTAAAACATACTAATTCTGTAGTGAAAATTAACTGACGGATTTCATTAAGGCAACATTCTTTTTCAAAAACTAGTTTATTTTGTCTTTAATCAGTCTTCTTGACATTATAATACGTTATTAGAATATATTACTACAATGAATATAGTTTAGACTCTAGAATATTTTTTATTATAAACATTCATGAAAGATGTTAAACAAAATATTTAAAAATCATATAAATATCCGTATTTTTGCAAAATTTTGAACGAAGAATTTCATTATAACGGATGTTAACGCTGCCTGTAAGAACTCAAAAACGATTAGCCGTACAGTGCTGGAATTTTGTATTTAGCAATGTTATAACCTCTATTTGTGCATTCCTCTTTTTTGTAATTTGAATCATTACTCGAAATGAAGCTTTTCAACATGAAAATGCTAACGTTACCGGTTATAGTTTAAAAACTATTTTTTTAATTAAGATTTTTGAATTTTGTAATTAGGACTAGTGTAACATCTAGTTGTGCATTGTAATATATATATATATATATATATATATATATATATATATATATATATATATATATATATATATATATATATATATATATATATATATATATATATATATATATATATATATATATATATATATATATATATATATATATATATATATATATATTATATATATATATATAATATATATATATATATATATATATATATATATATATATATATATATATATATATATATATATATATATATATATATATACATATATATATATATATATATATATATAT
>CM063504.1:19691906-19781906 GCA_032207245.1 Pardosa pseudoannulata | reverse complement strand
GACTTTGTCTTTGAATCAGTTGACTGAGGTACTCTTTTCGGAAACGTTTTCTCAACTCTTCTAAGAGTTTCATTCGGTATCTTATTCTTTTACGACAGTGTTTAGCATCAATTTGGTCAACATCATATACTCTTGATTCGGATTTTTCAAGTAAAAACGAGGCTGGTGTAAGCGGACTTAAATCGTCGGTGTCTTCAGACACGTACGTTAATGGTCGAGAGTTTATAACACATTCGCAGTCACATAAAATTGTGTTCAGCTCTTCGTAAGTCAATACAGCTCTTCCTAAAGTACGTTTAAGAAGCTCCTTCATCGTGCGAACTAACCTCTCCCACCAGCCACCCCACCAGGCGGCCGTAGGAGGATTAAACCTCCAGGAGATTCTATGCAATTCGGCTTCATCCTGAACTCTGGTCCAGTCAATTTCACATAAGCTGTTATATGCACCTTTAAAATTTGTTCCATTGTCCGAGTAGATTATCCTTGGGCGGCCTCTTCTGGCAACAAAACGTCGGAATGCGAGCAGGAAAGCATCAGTGCTCAAGGAGGTCACCAGTTCCAAGTGCACAGCTCGGTAAATCGCACAGGTAAACAAAACTATCCATGTTTTATCTCCCCGTTTGATATACAGGGGTCCAGCCAGGTCAATGCCAATCACCTCAAAAACGGAGGCGTCTTTGACCCTATCAGCAGGCAAAGAAACTGGATCTGAAACTAGAGACTTGGTTTTGTACCGTTTACACTTGATACAATTACTTACAATACTTCGCACAGTTCTTCTTCCTCCAACAATCCAATACTTTTCTCGTAAAATGCTCAAAAGGATCTGAGTACCAGCATGACAATTTAACCCATGATAATGCTCAATCAATCGTTTAGTGAAAATACACTTGTTCGGTAACAATATCGGAGATACAAAAGAAGGCTTATCAATTCGCTCGGTGATTCGAGTTTTTACTCTTATGACTCCATCTTCATCTTTGAAAGTATTACATATAGGATTACAAGTCTTTGGAAAATATGATGATTGCACGTGTTTAATTAAAAATTTCTCTGCATTTTCCTTTTCATGCAAAGAAAGCCTTCCAAATTTTCTTCCGCTGGACTTTTTTCTCACGTTACTAATAAAACGCAGAACCCATGCTGTTAGTCTAACGATAGATACGAACCGGGAAAATTTCATCGCATACCATGGAAGTGCTTCAGCCTCTAAGTTTAAGTTACTCAAATTCACTTTACGTCTTTCAAGCTCAACTCCTTTCTCGCAAAATATTTTATTACACGGCCAGTCTTCAGCATTCGCACACAACCATTGAGGCCCATTCCACCATTGGGATTTAACCAACTCTTTTGGTGTACATCCTCGGGAAACAAGATCAGCAGGATTCTGGTCTCCTGGAACGTGTCTCCAGTCTTCTGGAGAAGTTAACTTGCGAATCTCTCTGACACGGTTAGACATAAATATGGACCACTCTCCATGCTCCCTAATCCACCAAAGGGCAATCATGGAATCGCTCCAGAACGTTAGATTCATATTGGGTAAATCAAATGCCAATTTGATTGAATGAGCTAATCTCGCTCCTATGCAACAGGCCATAAGCTCCAACTTTGGTATAGACATCTCTTTCATTGGCGCGACTCTTGATTTTGCTCTTACGATTTGAACTTTAACTTCATAGGAGTCTAATATCGATCTCATGAAAATACAGGCTCCGTATGATTTTTTACTGGCATCAACGAAAATATGCAATTCAGAAGTGACATTGGCATACAAATGTCTAGGGATTCGTATTTCATTAAAAAAAGTAATTTCTTTTAACCAGTTAGAAAATTCCTTTTGCAAGTTAAAGGGTAAAATACTATCACATGGTATTTTGCTCTTCCAAGCTTCCTGTAATAACAACTTAGGTAACAAAGTAGCAGGATTTAACACACCAAGAGGGTCAAAAATTCGTTGAACAATAGATAGAACAGTTCTTTTAGTTTGATCTCGGTCAAGATCTATTTTCGTCGGCAAATTACATCTTAAGGTATCTTGATCTAGATTCCAAATCATTCCCAAAAGAGAAGTATCTCCAGTAGAATTAGAAAGGTAATTACTGCTGATGTTACCTTCCCATCCTCGTAAATTAAAACATGCATTTTTCATTAATTTTTGAGTTTGGGGAACAAAATGAGCTAATTCTTTCAAACTAGATACTCCGGTTACGCAGTTGTCAACATAAAAAGAATTCTTAAGCTTGGGAACTATGTCATGATATTCTTCAGACGCATTTTCAAACAAATGATACAATGATGCCATTAAAAGAAACGGACTGGAGGTGACGCCGAACACTACTCTACAATGTCTATAAATACTAAAGTTCTCGGTTTCAGAAGGAAAAAAGAATCGTAAAAAATCTCTGTGATCCGGGGAAATGCTCAGCTGCAAAAAGGCTTTTTCTACATCTGCAGAGAGACCAATCTTATATAATCTAAATCTATCGATAATATCCGGAATTAATTCAATTAAGTTCGGCCCTTTAATTAAACAGTCATTTAAGGAAGGTCCGTTACCGTCTTTGGCAGAAGCGTCAAACACCGGTCTGATTTTAGAAGTGTGACTTGCTTCTTTAATTACAGGTCTATGTGGTAAGTAATGCTTACCTAAATCTATTTCCTCATCTGGTACCTTTTCGATAATTTTCAACCTTTCCCATTCCTTAAACACTTCAATATAATCTTTTAAATAGTTTCCTTTTGCCGCACGTTTGCACATATTTCTATGCCTTTTCATGGCTATTTCTTTATTGTTTGATAGCAGGGTATCACATTTAAAAGGCAATAACAACTCATACCTTCCGTTTGGAAGAATAGTTAAATTATCTTGAAATTGCTTGACAGTATCAGAAAAAATTAACTTCTTTTTAGAATTTTCCCATGGATCTGTTATACCAATAATATCAAGATCCCACAAATAATTAGCATCAATATTCATAGAATGCAATGTAATACTAGAAATATTACAATTACTCTCAATTGTATCTGTTTCATATATAACTTCACATTTATAAGGCATGTTTTCCATTCCCATTAAAGTGAAACCTAATTTTGTTTCCAAAACAACTAAACCAGAACTCAATTTAACAGAATTTCCAGTCATTATTAATCCAGCAACGTTAGCTCCTAAAAGTAAATCAATTTCTTCATCTGGGTGATTCAAATCTGGTATCATTAAGTTGTTTTCCTCTAACTCTTTCAACGTTAAAGCTGTTCTAGCTTTTGGGACTAATCCACAAATTTTATCTTCTGATAAAACATCAACATTAACGAAAAATGTATTTTGCAAATCAACAATTTTGATTTCGTATACTTCATGTACACAGGGCTCAGATTTTCTCCCCCCAAATAGGCTATGAACAAGATTTTGTTTTCGTTTTGGTTTTAGCTTAAGTCTACTAATAACTCTGTTGCTTAAATAGGAGAGCTGAGACCCAGTGTCTACAAGAGCTCTAATCTTTAACTCATTTCTTCGGCTCTTAATCTTAACAATTAAAGTCATCAAAAGAACTGGTTCAACACTACAACTATCAGTTAAAATTTTAGTTGTGTCAACTTCTGTTTTACTTTCGTTTGTGCTTGTTTCTCGGTCAGGACACATCAAAATAAAATGATTTCGATTACATTGTATACACTTTATTCGAAATTTGCAAGTTCTAGAAGTGTGTCCCACCCGCAAACAAGAAAAACAAGCACCTTTTTTAGACAAAAGTTTCTTTTTACCTTCAATATTTAACTTTCTAGCCATATAGCAATCTTGACTGGGATGTTTCTTATCACAAAAGAGACAATTTAAATTTCTTTTACCTGAGTTTTCAGGAGTATTTGTGCTTACCAAGGCTGCAGCAGAAGAAATTTCGTGAGCACGTTCATTAAAAGCGTCTTTAGATTTCTTGTGATGGTTAGCTCCAAACCCGGTACGAGCGAGCACAACCATTTCTTCCCCCATTACTTCTTGTTTCAAGAAGTCCATTAAATTTTCGAGAGTTCGATCATCGGATGTAGCAGAATCAGTTCCTTTATTTCGGCTTCTTTCCCAGGCAACAAGTATATCTTCCGGAAGACAGGATTCCACAAGAGGCGTAAGAAAGTCTCCGTATTTTTCTTGAGTTCTGCCTAGGCTATCTAAGGCGCGGAGTTTTCCTTCTAACTCATCATATAAAAATTGGAAGTTCCACTTTCGCTCGTCCACTAACTGCATTTTTCATAACCATCGTTAAGAGCTCTCGTACATAAATTTGGACAAGTAAGTCCTCACGTCCGAAACGTTCTTTCAGCTGAGAGACAGCTTTAGAATAATTTGCAGCTGTAGCGGGAAAACTTTCTAAAAGTCTGGCTGCTTTCGATTTCGGTATAACAGACTGCAACAAGTACTGGAATTTGTCTTCATCAGGTAAGCTTTCATCGAGGTGGATCTTCTCGAACTGACTCCAGAAAGCTAAAAATTCTTTTGGATCACCGTTAAATTTCTTGAGTTCAATTTCAGGAAGTTTGAACTTCCGTCTCTCAACCTCTTTCGGCAGTGAAGAATTGTACAGCATACTTCCCAAAATAGCAGAAACTGCATGAAATTTGTCTCTATACTCTTCAGCTGCTTCAAAATCCTCTGAAAACAATTTATCGGAGTTTTCGATTTGTAAAATTTTGTTAGATATTTCTTCTTGGCAAGCAGTCAAGCATTCAAATTTATCCTGTAGTTGATTTTTCAAAATCAAAAGTTCTTTTAAGTCCGGAGTTTTCTTCAAAAGCAGCTCATCAATTTTATTAACACAAGTCGTGAATGATATTCTAAAACCTTTTCGTTTCGCTTTTAAAGCATCCATTTTCAAATTCTTCCTAAAAATCAACCGTTAACTTTTGCCCCACGTTGGGCGCCAAATTAAATATGTTGAATCTCGTAACACATTTATATAACTAAATATTAATTGGGCTCTGGTGCATCTACCCGATGCTTAACGGCTGTCAAAAAAGTAAATAGGAAGTCAAAATAATCTCACAGGGATATTTTAAAACTATAACAACACATTTATTCACTCTCTAAAAACTAGCAACATTCGCCGAAGCGAACCAAAACTTAAACTAAAAAGAATAACAATTTACAGCGTTGCCACAAAAACTTAATACAAACTGAAAACATTGGAATTTCGATAGTGGCTTCAACATAGTTCGTTATTTCCGCGCGAGGGGTGTTCGCAACATGCTCCAACCGCCATTATTGAATATGGCGGTTCTTTGATAGGCTCGATCCCTCAGATTACGAAATCGATACCTTTGCAAACTGGGCTACCATTACGGCAAGGAAGCCTTAAATATTTATTTTGACTATCTTTAGCCGTATTTTGACAAGCTTGATAGTGACGTCTGTACTTACGTAAGTATTATGTATTTGGCATAATTGAAAAACGATTACTACTGAAATTTTGTACTTAGGACTGCATACTCTCCCTCTTCCAGGACCAAGCCAATTAATATAAAGCTTATTGATCCATTCAAACGGAAAGTAATAAAAGGAAAGGGGAACTTTATTGAAATTTTTTACTTGTATTTAAGAACTGAAGTGGCCCACACTGGCTGCCAACCACAAGGTTTTTATCAGACATTTTACATTTTTAAAGAATAATTCAAGATTACATAAACACAAAAGTAAACAAACATATCACTGACATAATACAGAATAAAGTCAACGTGTTCGTGTTAGTTTATGATTCCTTTTGCCAATGACGATTGTTTAGATTTCTTGTTACAGCGAAAAATTCCAACAGATTTATTTAAGCTCAGGTTAACTTATGATAAAGCATTTAATTGGTTGACATTTTTTCGTTATCACGCGAGAAATCAGCGTCTTCTTCAGAGGGAAAGAAATCCTAAATGGAATCTGCTGCTTTTTCAACACGTACGTGTTGAAGTCCGATAAGCCCTTAACACATCTGATAAAACAAGGTTATTCAATTTCTACAGTAGTGGCCAAAGCTATACGACAATGGAAGGAAATTACAGTCGCTCCTCCGCTGCATTCTATAACCTCAGACTGTATTCGCATCTGTTTTGTATTTACATATACACAGTGACCCCTCTTTTTGAAGGTGAAGTTTTCAATGGGACTAGGAGATTAAAACTTCTTAAACGGGAAAGCTGAAAAAAGGTTCAAAAACTTGAAGACGAAGGGTTTTGTTAAACTGGGACAAAGCCTTCGTCCGAAATGTTTAGTCAATAGCCGTAATGTAAGGGCATTTTCACGTATCATCCATCCATACTCCGATTACAGATGCTAGACCCTGGATGGCAAACTGCCAAGGTTATTCCATTTCTACGGTAGGGGATATAATTATACGAAAATTGAGGGAAATTTCAATCACTCTTCTGCTGCATTCTGTACAATCGTACCATAAATGTATCTGTTTTGTTCTTTTATATACAATGGAACCCGCTTAAGAAACTTTCCAATCGATTAAAACTTCTTAACGATAAAACTGAAAATGTGTTTTACAGAAAATATTTTAATCTGGTAGTAAATCTTTCTTTCGCCTTTAAATATATTCTCATAGATATATAGTGCTATTTTACAATTAAAATTAAGTTTTACACTTTAATCTAGAATACATATTTTCAAAACATTGGAAATGTTAACCTTAACTAGAAAAATTGAAATGTTTTTAACATTGACGCACAGATATAGACTAAAAGCAACTTGTAAAAATAACATTATAATTATTTACTTTAATATTTTTACTCCTAAGAATTCGTGCATGATTTCTTTATAACAGACTTACTGTTGTAATTAATCTAGAGTTTCTTAAAATCTGTTTCGCAGAACCCTAGGGGCCGAACGATGGCCGAATGGTTAGGGTGCTGGCCTTCGGAATCGGAGTTCGTGGGTTCGAATCCCACAGTGGCATGGATGGTCGTAGCCGTTCGGAATCGGCTTTAAGCAGTAAGTCCCCGTCTCATTAGCCCTCGTGTTGCAAAAAGTAGACCGTAGCGCTCCAAACAAGAACCCTAGGATCCCGCAAGAACCCTCTAGGAGGCCCTCGAAAAACTTTTACACACCATCGTAATTTAAAAAATAAATAAATAAATAAATTTAAAAGAAAAAAAGCAGGAATCAATCTAATATGTTTACGTTTCATTTTCGAATACGTTTATCTTTTAAACCTAAAGTTTCGGTAAAATTTTCAATTGAAAGACACTACTTATAAATGTTCTATATCTAAAGCGAGTGTTATGGGTATGTATGTCCCAAAACTTCGTCTACAATTTTGTTCAGATTTCGGTGAAATTTTGCACACTAAAAGCTCATTGGTTTGGTTTGGAGTGCTACGGTCTACTTTTTGCAACATGCGGGATAATGAGACCGGGACCTACTGATTAAAGCCGATTCTGAACGGCTACGAACATCCATTCCACTGTGGGATTCGAACCCACGAACTCTATTACCGAAGGCCAGCACCCTAACCATTCGGCCATCGTTCCAAAAAAAAAAAAAAAAAAAAAAAAAAAAAAAAAAAAAAAAAAAAAAAAAAAAAAAAAAGGTCATTGCCTACTTCATATTTTCCAGGAACTTTCATTAACACGTTTGCTACCATGAGACACGTAGGTCGTGTCTCGGTTTTACATGCGTTTAAGCGGTGCCGTGTCTCAGGCACCCCAACCCAATATATATGGCCGTGTGTGCCACCATACGGGTCTCGCTGCCCATTGCAGCTTTAGTATTTCGAATTTTTGAAATTAGATTGCCTGGGAAAACAGAATATATATTTAAACCCCGATAAATATGATTGTGTTTATTAAAGTTTCATGTGAAAGTAAAATACGATATAAATGAGGGAATTACTGTATAGTACATTTGCCAATCAAATTATAATTCCAGAAAAAAATAAGAAAACTACAGAAATTTTGTTTTATTTCCGTAGATGTATTACAAATCGTATAGTAATGAAAATACATTCACAAATTTATTTCTTCGCAACTATAGGCACTTTCGAGAAGAAAGCAAGGCTGTAGAACTTACTGCATAGTATGCAACAGAACTTAAATCTCGAAATAATTTTCTGTCCTGCTGCTCTCTCTGAAGACAATTTTTTTTTCAACATTGTAGCAATTAATGGGGTTATCAATAAAAACCTTCAGGGCGCTAATTTCTTCACCTTTTAAAGTACACTTTCCCTTCGCACTCAGCAAAACGGCACTTGAGACAATGTTGCCGAGAGTTTCAAGCATTTTAAAATTTCTATCTATTCATTCTAAGAAAAGTTAGACTAAAATACGGACTGAATCGTATAACCCGAGAATTTCTCCGTTGCATAATATAATGTTTTTAATACCAATTTTTACTAATATTTTTCAAAAGTTCAATTTGGAAACTTTTTAATGAAGCAGGTTTTTAAATTATCCTGTACACATTCGTAATTTTTCAATTAGGTACGTTATTGCATCGTTGAAAAGTCCAGATATCCCACTCTCAAATTATATAATTGAATATATATATACATATATATCCATAATTTTTTATGAGTTTTCAAAAAGACCAAAATTTGACTTACCCGTTTAATGCCCGAGTCATTTCTGCCGATTACATGTCGATGCATATCTTAAATCTAAGTTATTACAGACAGCACAGAATAAAATAAATTTGAACTTTAAACAACTGTGAATACTGCAGTATGTCGTGATGTTAGTGATCAGCTATCGTTTAAAACATCATAGGATGCCATTTATGAAAAAAGGAAAACTTCGTGAAAAAAAAATTTATTTGGTAGTAAAAGTAAAATAGTTTTATAATAAAGCATTTTGTCATGATTTCAGTCTGTGTACCTGTCAAATAAGTAAATTTATGTGCATAAAATCAGAAAGCGTCCATTCAAATGGAAAATTTATAAATAGAAATTACTTGAAATTTTTGTTTATAAGATTGCCCTCTACCTATTCTCAAAAGGAAAACTTTTTCTAACAAAACAAAAAAATTCTACAATCTATTTTTCAGCATTATCTAAATGTGACGGTAGGCATTAAAGGGTTAAGATTATACGTCTACGTTCGGAGAACTATTTTATTTAATCGTAGAAACTACTTCATTTTTATATTATCATAGACAATTGCACTTAAAAATTTATTCCTGGAGAAGTTTTTATAAAATTTCTAATAAATGAAGAAAATTTAGTAAAAAAAATCGGGTTTTTTCAAAAGGTCTAATTTTTTAATAAATTAAATTATTTCAATATTTTTTGATGCAACACATTTCTTATACACTGGACTAGTGAATCACCTAAAATCTTTGCTTAATTTACATTTGGTAAAAAATTTTGGTCCTTCAAAATCATACACATTGAATTTTTAACGAATTTTCATTACCTTTATATATAACTATGAGTGTAACATCAATAAAAATTATCCAAATTTAAAGCTTTTAGGTCATTTACTAGTAAATACTATCAAAAGCATTCATAATAATTTTCAACAAAATATTTTAAGATTTTTTTGAGAAATCACAATTCAAGTTTCAACATTTTATTAAAAAACCTTTCTGAGAAAAACGCATTTGAAGTTTATGAACGTAACTTTAACTATTAAAATACATGTTTAAAATTCCCCACACTTCCTTGCTTCAAAACTTTCTAATTGCCAAGTTACTAATTATTAAAAATACTAGAAAAATGTTTAAACTAATCTTCATGAAAATTTAAAAAGTTTTGTCCAAAAAATGCTCTTTAAAAGGCTTTAAATTCACAACTTCTGGTTCCGAAGTCGCTACTTCTGTTTTGTTTTGACAGCTATCACTGATGTTTAAACAGCTGTAACTTTTCTTTAAAATGCCGTAGAGAAAAAAAAACAGATTTAGATGCCTAAAAGTTGACATTTTACAATAGAGAAATAAAACGAATTATGATTTTTGGCAAAAAATGACGTTTTCATCTTAGACGGATACCTTAAATTATACATAACTTAAATATTTACATTTAATAAGTTCATAAATTTTTATCGAAAGAGACGAGTTATTTTTTTTTTTTTTAATTTCTTGAGCATGTTTATACAAAAAGCGTATCTACTCAAAGTTTTATAAAGTTTTCTCAATTATTGATTACACAAACATTTTTCTATATTTCGATTAAACGTTCAATATCTCCGTGAAATCCCACATGACCATCATTTCCTAATCTATCGCAATAAAAGAAATCTTTACACACTGCTAGGCGAAAACAGCTCTTTTTCTAACGGAAACCGGGACAGACAAACGTAAACATTGTGTAACCGCAAGCTTTACATTAAAAATGTTTCTTTTATGAGTAAAAAAAAAGACCTTAGTAAGATGTTACTCAACTTTAATCTAAATAAAATACCAAATCCCATTTTCACCTGGAAAATGCCGGGTACTCCAGCTAGTTAATAAAGATTAAAACTTATATAAGAACAAAAGCTAAAATAATTTTATAATTAAATATTTTTAAATAACTTATAAATATCTACAAATGACAAATTTGTGTTATTAATTTCATTTAGTGACTTTTATTTAAAAAAAATAATAATAATAAATAAACGCGGTAGCTCAGTTGATAAAAGCAGCGATCTCATAGCCGGATGGTAGTAAAGCCGGCCAAAGATCTTTGTGTTCATTATGGCGACTAGGGCACATAAATAGGTTCGTTGTCGCAATGTTCACAGACGATACCTCTGGTTTGGTTTAGTTTGGAGTGCTACGGTCTACTTTTTGCAACAGGAGGGCTAATGAGACCGGGACCTACAGCTTAAAGCCGATTCTGAACGGATACGAACATCTATGCCAGTGTTAGATTCGAACTCACGAACTTCGGTGCCGAAGGTCAGCACCCTAACCAATCGGCCATCATACGGAAAACGATACCTCTGGTAGTATCGTCTGGGAACCTTGTGGCCTAGTATGGGGATCTTCAGTTTCATGCTTCTAAAAAATTACGATGACCCATTTTGCTGGTTTGTGTTCTCTAAAGGAGTAATGTTGGCTGCCTATACGGTACTCCTATAATAAAATGGCTTAATGGATAGGGTGCTGCTATTCGGTACCACAGTTTGTGGGTTCAAATCCCTCTGATGGCATGGCTGTATGTAGTCGTTCCGAATCAGGTTTAATTTGGTTTGAAGGGCTATTTAGAATGGGACCTTCTGCTTAAAACCGATTAACCTATAATAAAATGAATGGTAAACAAAATTAGTGGCGATGTAGGGCGAATGTTTAAAAACAAATGCGAAAATGAAAATAATAATAATCGAAAAGTCACAGGCATGTTATCTTTTAAATTAAAACTAAAAAATTTAAAAGAGGTCCTGTATGAATAACAGGATGGTAAATATAATTCTGAACAAAATTGTCACAATGAGTTTTTCATGTAATTTTTTAAAGGTTACGGTCATAGAAAGAAAACTACAACTACAACAAAAGTAATATCTTTATTTATCACAGAGCAACTTAACAGAATAAGATAATAACACAAACCAAAAATAATAAACATTTAACTGTAAAACATTTATATATTTAAACAAACCAAACATGATATAATACAGACACAACTTAGCAATTCCAATAATGCTAAAGCATGATATTTTAAATATGAACACATGAGACATTCTTGGCAATATTTAAATAAGAACAGAGAGATGCACTAAAAATTATCATCTTTCCAGATGATTTTCAACTTTTAATGAGTTATATAAAAAATAGAGAAATTTAAAAATATATATAGGTTTTATGATACTTAATTAAACAATTGGCTGAACAACAAAGAAAATTGTTCATTATTACTTTTTATACGTATTACCACTCTATCCTAGAAATATCCACTTATGTCAATGCTCTTAAGAAATTAATGGCTGCTTTTCATAAAAGAAGAAAAGTCAAAAAGAAACTTTGTTCACTTTAATAAAATTTAATACTAACAATAGACTAGATTAGTAAACTCAAATATAAATTACAGAAAATAAATAAATAAATTCTAATATAAAATTAAATCTACTTAAAAATAAATATCCTTCTGTGAATTTATTAAAGTCGTATACCACTGACACTTCAGAGATAAATATGTATGTATCATTCAACAACATTTTGCATTTTGTGATAACAATCCTTTTACTCTTTGAGAAAAAACATATTTTAAACATAAAAGCTAACATAAACATTATGTCTTTTTAAGATTTTACAGAACTGAAACTGAGTGACAGAAACAATGAGAATAATTAAATTTTAATAAAATTATTTTTAGAACATGAAAAATCAGGGAATGTTAATATTGAGAAAGTTCATATATGTTTATATATTTGGGTAGAGCTGCCATAATACGGTAAAATCTTATCAATACAATAAACAAAATAATGTTCTAAAGCAATACACAACTTTAGGATATAAATGGCAGTATAAATAATGCAATCCTACTGTAAAATATTATTCAGAAGAATTTAAAAAAAAACTTAACATAAAACTGCAAGTCATTTATAAAAGAGAAACTTTTTTTAAGAGACAGGTGTGACTATGTATATTAAGTCTCAATAAAAAATATTATTTAAACCTTATAAAATGTTAAAGCCCTATCTAATAAAGCAATGTTTATATGATAAATAAATATGTTTTTAAACACTGTTTACTGTTACATACAAAAAGACTCCTGCAGCCTGCTGGAAAAAATCATTTGACTTCACAAATTTAGCTTTAAAATTTCTTTTAAAGAAGTTTTCCTTCAGTGCTGTATCTGCATCCATATTCTTAAACCATAACTTTATTATTTTCTTATTTTTTATAAGCAAATTCTAAATTTAAGAATTTCTCATGGAAAGCTAAACAGAAATTCAAAATGAGCATGAATATATATTAAATATCTCAAAAATTAAAGGATATATAAATCTATTAATTCTATTTCTAACAATTATCTTGAACAAAAATATTCTACAATATAATCATTCTTTTTTTCTTAATTCTATACATGTCGTGTAATTATAAACACAACAACATTTTTTTAATATAAACATTTTGGAATGTAAATTCAAATGCTAGAGAAAACTGAAGTAAACATTATTACATTTCTTAGAACAACCTAGCTTTTAACCTGCATAAAAACAAACAAAAAAAATCATAAAATTTTAAAATATTATATCAGTGAAATAAAATTGGAAAATATTTTATCTTTAAATCTATATACTTTGTATACCAACAGAATAGGTAAACACTCTTTTTTTAAATAAAAGTTTTTCAAGGCTTCAAAAATATTTTCAGCATACAATATAAAAAATTAGATTTTCAAAATATTGTGCAATTAAATAAAAGTTTGTAAGTTTATATGATATCTATTTTATAGCGTTTTTCATATATATATATATCTACAAGAAGCCATACAATCCTTTCACTTTTTACATATCCTAATATGGTATTCTTAAAAAGAGCAAGTTCAATGCTTTGTGTTATGAAAATTTATAAGCTACATGTAGTTGAAATGGACTATAATACTTTTCAAACAACTGCTTTCATCATCAAACATCATAATATATTATGAAAAAATTTATTTATTTTAGTAAACTTTGAAAAAAGTTATTGCTTCACTTCCATTAAAGATGGGTCTTTGATACAATGTATTCTTCAAAGCATAAAAATGAATTAAATTTAAATTAAGCTTATAAAACTTCAACTGACCTTTGAAATAATTATACATGAAAAAAAAATTTAACTCAGAATTTACATGAAATATCAGATAATCAAAAATGTACCTACACTTATCTAAACAAATATGGATGCAAAATTATAGAGGAAAAGGAATTTATAGATATATGCATTATATACAGGGTTCCTGCTCTTTTTCCAGAACAAAAATTAAGGACTTTTTAATTACTTTCTAAAAACCAAAGTACTTTTTCTAAGGACCTATTTGAAATACATGACATAACGGCATAAAATTTATCTCCTGAGGAACATATTTTAATGATTATGAACCAGACAAGACATGTTTAATAAATGCCTTACAATATTTCAGAATTAAGTTTTTAAAAATGCCTAAAAATTAATATAAGATAAATATTTGACAAAACCTAATTTTGAAAAATGTACATCTAAAGTTTTTGCAGTGATCAAACTAAAAATAAATTGTTAATAAAAACGATTTTACAAACAGTACTTTCTGAGGGTTTAAAAATGACTGATATATATATATATATATATATACTAGCTGATTATACCCAATGTTGCCTGGGAAAGAAAAAAGTTTTAGACTTTTCTATTACATTCAATGCAAGAAAAATTGAACTTCCATAAGTAACAGAAATATCTACAAACCCCATCCTCCATGCTTCGTTTAATTAAAATCTGCATGACTGTTAGCTATTAGGAAAGGACAGCTGACTTTATACTTTAAACCTTTTAAGTATATGAAAGATTATATATTTGTCATATAATAAAACTGGTAGGAAATCACATGACAACTGTGAATCTCATCGATGGAGAAATTGATCACGTTGCAATTTTAAAATTAAAGAGATTTTTAAGGACCTTTGACAAAAATTAAGTAGTTTTATGGGCTCTTAAAAATGAAAGCTAAAATTAGGGAATTCTTAAGGATTTTTAAGGATTGTTGGAACCCTGTATATATGTTACATTCATAATTTTTTTCATATTTAACCCTTTTGTGGGCCATTTTTTTTCTTTTTTTGATTCCTCTCAGTTTTTTGTCTTTTTATCGATTAAACAATAGCATTTAAGGAAATAAATTTCATTTTATCAAATTTTATATTTACATTTCAATTCTATAGGTGGGAAGTATAATCCCCTGGAACTGTTCGCAGTCATATAAAAAATTGAATGTAATGGTGATTATTTGTTATGAAAAGATTAAAAGCAAATTGCATGCCCATAATATTCTGTACACATGTAGCAGGTCCTCTTTACTTGTGATTTTGTGTTGCATTTCCTATATCATCTAAAGTTGGAATTTTGCCATATGATTTCCTACACTAGCTGAGAACCATACATACACCATCATATGAGGACTTCTCTTCTTGGAAGCAAGCAAAATGGACTTTCCTTTTCCTTAAGGAATATCTGCCTATTACCTGACAAGATAATACAATACAGAATGATAGTTGATCTTTACTGGGTTTGGTGCTTTCTACAGGAGCATTTCTTAAAATCATATAAGTAGGAAGTAATCTTCCTGAGGCCCACATAAGAGTTAACTATTAAAAAAAATTCTAATTTTCTCTGCCCCTTACAAATTTTACTTTCTTCCAATTTAAGAGGTAATATGGTGTATAATGTATGCATGTATATACCATATTACCCTTTATTAATCTCATTTTATAGAGATAGAGCTTTTCAAGATTCCTATTAAAGAAAAATGCTAAGATGCATTCATTCTTATAACTTTAAAAATATATATAAACTAATTTTACTAGGAATCAAAATTAAATTTATTTAAAAAAACAAGCATATGAAATTCTGTTTAATAGGCATATATACAGTGGAAACTCACTCATACAAAATATTTAATTTTATGAAGTATTTCTTGCTTTCTGGCAAAACTCTCATATGGCGTATGCAATAAATTAGTCACATACAAATATTCAGTTACAGGAAACATTAACTTATAGGTAGGAATGTTTGATCCTCTATATAAATTTTCAAGAGTTAACTTTATCCAGTTATACAAAAGAAAAAATATTTTGCAAACAGTACCTCCACCATAATCACTCATGTTCTTAAAAGATTAGTTATATATATTTTGTACAGGAAAATGGATATTTTCATAGTTATAATTTTCTTTTAATATTCATTTTGAATGTCTATATTAACAACTAAGTTTTATGTTAACCACTAACCTCTGTGCTAATGTTTTATCTAAAGACATCAGTGAATAAGAGACATTTTGTTAAAAGTATATCATAGTATTTTCAATATGGGGGCACTTTTTTTAATAGCATTTACTACTACCAAACCACAGATATTTTCTCACTATTTTATTATGGGAACACAATATAGATGGCCCACATTACTCCCTAGGACAGCACAAACAAAGTAGATCCTTGTAATTTAGAGGCAGGGACCAAACTGACGACTCCCAGACTTGGCCTGCCACCTCCAGAGGTCTAGAGAATGTGTGCATGATGTCAGATGCAGCAAAAACTGCAGCTCAACTTCCTCGTTGGCCAAACATTGCAATTTCCTACGGATTGTGCTTGTTATTGAGGTTTTAATTTTGTCAGTTATCTGAAAATGGTAACAAGCTATTGTACGTATGGCTGTACTGTTTCAAAAAAGGTGAAAATATTCTATTTTATTGCTTTCCTATAGATTCTACATTGCGAATGCTTTGGATAAAAGCTTTGAAAAGACAAGACTGGACTCAAAGTTCTTCTTTGAGAATTTACAGAAAACATTTTCAGAATGGTAATAAAGAGTTAACCTTACTGTAATGTAAATATATAAAATTATTATGCTCTAAGAATTTTTTCATTATTACTAAGTTTTTTTTCATATTTCTAATGTTTTGTCTATGCTTTTGTAAGAAATACTTTACCTATGAATATAATTATTTTTTATCTTTAAAATGGTCAGGTTTTGCACATTTTTATTAGATTCTTATTTATGTAATAGTTTATTGTATCTGTTAACATAATCAAAGTAGTTTTACTTTGATTATGATACTTAATAGTAGTACTATATAAAATGTTTAATTTTTTTAAAAATATATATAATTTTGCTAAAATAATCTATTTTGAATTACTTGGCCAGTTTCTAATGTTTCCTTCCCCTTTCCTTAAATAAAATTTAGTTTTATTCTATACATGATCCATATCAAAGCTCATAAGATACAATGAAAACAAGCAATGTTTTGTCAACCAAAAGTTGAGTTATAGTCAGCACTCGTATTTGTTTACAAACATGCACTTTCTCTATTGTTTGGGAACTTGAAGGACACAGCAACCACAAATCTGCTTTACATGCCCAAACACCCACCAATAAATATGGTGAATCTTTGGCTAGCTTAAGCATTGAACTAGTAACCCTCCAGAAATGAGATTGAAACCTTTGTTGAAAGAACTACCACAGTTCCTAAATCATGAAGCTAGCTAACAGATCAGTGACACAAGAAAAAATATTGATCATTTTAAAGATTAAATTGAGAAATATTCTTTAATCTCTGACCACATTTGTATAAATGCTCTGCATGTTAATATCGCCCTGTGATTTTCTTATAGAATTTTTATTTGTATAATTCTTCAAAAAGCTGAAAGTTTTTAATCCATGTTTTCTCTTTCTCTCAATATTTAATATCATTTTAATTTTTAAAAGTTTTATAAAAAGAATTCATTGTTTGTATTTGTAAATGTGATTACTGAATACAGGAGATTGCTGTATTTGATATAGACAAAAAAAAAAAGGAAATAATTTCATTATAATTTATAGTTAATATATATATATATATATATATATATATATATATATATATATATATATATATAAATATATTATATTTAAACTATATTTATTGGAAATTTTGAAAAATAGCACATTATTGTTTTTATGTTTCCATAGGCAAAAATAACTACATATATGAAATATTCACTTATACAAAGATTTCTCTGTTCCCCCACATTTTTGAACAAGTGAGATTCGACTGTATATATACATATAAATACATACTCACAAATATAGTCAAATCAGTCATAATAAAAAGATAAACACATTAACAAAATAACTGTTTGAAGAATAATTATAAACAGCTATGCAAGAAATATAAAAATTTAAAATAAAGCAACTAAGAAGAATAACAATCTTTAAATTCTAAAAATAAAAAAAGTTATTTTATTAGGTAACATTGCATAACGTGAATAAATGCAAAAATGTAATACTTTAAAAATGTGGGAAAAAGAAAAGGGAAAATTCAAAAATCATATGAAAAAATAGATTTAACATTCATATTTACTTTAGAAATGAAAAATTAATCAGCCATTTTTAGAAATATCAAATTTTTTAACTTATAAATAATAGATACATAAAAAATTTAATAGAAGTAAACACTTCAAATTACCTCCATTCTCATAGAATCAACGGAACTTAAACATAATTCTAAAATATCAGAGCTATACATTATGAATGAGAATGAAGAAAAAAAATCAGTATATGATTTTTTTAATATTTAATGCTACCTTAGAGTGTCAAATTTCTTATATACTCTTGCACAAACACGAAAGAGATTATATTGTGCATATAAACCAAGCATCCTGTATATACATATATATATAGTTATAAATATATTTATATATATATTCTTAAGTTACCCAAATTTAAATTTTACAGGATTTAGCAAACTTCATAATATTTTTTAAGAGATTATGCTTCCATAAAAATTTATAATCAATTAATTTATTAAAAGAAGATTTAGAACATTAGAACATTTCCTGTTCATCGTAGTAAATATGAACTACATAGTTCATTATTGCGTATATAAGCATTTAGATGCACATTCATGTTTATCGCAAATAACAAATCTTGGCAACAAGTTAGGCTTTCCTACACCAGTGCTTTTACTAATAAAACTAGATGAGGCACAAATTTACTCTCACTACATCATATTAAAACTATACTTATGAGAGGAAAAATATATTCCAAATAATATCATTTGAATGTATATATATATATATAAAATTCACCAGAATTAAGATTTTACAAATGTTTTTAAAGAGTGTTAAGCTTAACAATTTATTTTGACATAACTTTATCATACACAGAACATACCTGACTCAAGCAGCATATCATATAGAGCACTGAAGATATCATTCAAGCCATTTGTTTCATTTAAGCCAGTAAAAATCATGGATGATATAAATATATATCTAGCAAGCTTCACGACAGGGAACAGATGAACTGTTAAGAAACAAATAATATTCATAATATTTCACTTTGTTCTTCATCCTCAGACAGAGAAAAATTACTATTGATGTTAAAACTCCGACCAATCCTTAAATCAGCAAAGGATTGGTTAGGTACGGTAGCATGACCATCAACAGAATTCACCCCATCTACAGAATGACCAGCATCTGATGGAAGCTTTTTGTCCATTTTGGATGCATGTGAACGAAGCGGCCGACTTTTTGGACGAGATGTTCCATGCTTTACGGATTTGTACGGAATTTTTTTCATGGCACTTAAAAGCTTTTCTACTGCTGGAGTATACGAAGCAACATCCTCTGCTATGCTGCACCTATGATTAAGAAGCTCGATTTGTTGATCTTTCTCGCGCAACAAATGTTCCAGCTTTTTAATTCTGTCTCTTAGTTGATCAATAATAGTCGCTAAATCATGTATTTCGGCATCTTTTAAATCGGTTATGTCTCTTATTGTAGTCTGCAATAATTCATCTTTCTTTTTTAAAGCTTCTGACTGCTCCCTTGTCTTAGTTTCCAAATCCATTACGCGCTGATGTAACAATTGCAAATGATCATTGGCCTCTTTAATGCTTGTACGATTAGGACTAGGATTAATGGACCGATTTGAAAACATAATTATGTAAAATTCTTTTAAAATTTATTGTTCTAATAAACAAATATAGTTATGTAACTACTTAGTTAGACACATTACCTTGAATGAGATTAAGCATATAAATTGAATCGGACATTTTCAAAACTTAGAGTCAAGAAATATCTTCAGAAGTTATTAAAGTATATCTGAATGTAACTATTAAAACTCATATTAGCAATATAACATTTGTAATACATACATACAAACAACATTTAAAGAGAAACATCACCCACTGCGGTACAAACAGTTTTTTAACTGTCATTCACAGTTAACGGAGATCTTCACAGGTCACAGTTTGTAAAGTTCATTAATAATATTTAGATTTTTTTTGTAATTCAAACCTTTTTTTTTAATATTTAAACATAAAAAGAATCCAAGGTTTAAAATCTTCCTTAAAAAGTTAATTGCTATTTGATAATAAGCTATCGATCTACTTTTAAGAGATTATTTGATATTTTAAAACTTTCCGTAAAGAAAATATTTTAATACTGATTAAAAAGACGAAAAAAAAGTTATCAAACATGAAAATTATGATTTTCATAAATTTTAAGTTCAGCTTCTAACGTGAGATGTGTTCAAACAGGAGTTTAACGTTCCGGGATAGACCACTCTTGTTACACCTGTCCTCTCAGCTGAGATTTTAGTTGCTATGGCGGGAGCCGAGAGGGGATTATTGGGAGAATTATGTGGTCCATAAACCTTGTTTATATCACCTACCATGATCGCTCTTCATAGTCTAAATTGTGATACTTGTCATAGTTACTGTTGTATTTTTAATGCCGAATGGAAAGAGAGGAAGCTGCTGAAGGAGCATCGTTTTTTCATTTGGGAGATGATACACGGCCTTTAGATAACTGGTTAACAGAAACTGAAGATGATGGTCCTCTCGTTTTCCACCGTGTTAATTCTAAAGAAATTATTTATCAAACACGTAAAAAGAAGGCCAAAATTATTGGCAAATATGTTATGGGAGATATATTGGGGGAAGGATCATACGGTAAAGTTAAAGAAATGCTAGACTCTGAAACTCTCTGTCGCAGAGCTGTTAAAATATTAAAAAAGAAAAAACTGAGAAAAATACCAAATGGGGAACAAAATGTTCAAATGTAAGAAACAAGCTTCTTCATATAAATTTGTTTATTCTAAGAGTTTCAATGATGCCTCGATCATAATTATGTTACGACTCATGTAACTCATAACATCTGTCTTTAGAATATGTTCAGTTTATAGCACTATTGTTAAAACTACACATTTAATGTCTTCTTCTATTCCCTTATCATGCTTCTTCCACAAATGTTAATCAAGAAAATATATACGAAGTATTTTGATTGATAGTCTTAATGGTAATGTTCTTTAGACCAAAAAAAATTTGCTTTGGATTCTGTGATAAAGCATTTTAATTTTAGTATGTTGTGTTTACGTTTTGACACATAGATGTCAATTTTCTGGTATTATCTATAGCATATCATTTTCAACTTTTTTTTAGTTTAAATACTGGTTTAATGAAAATTTTGTTAAAATAATAATATAATTGCATTTTAAGTTTTTAATTTAAGACAAAAAACATAGATTATAAGCTTGCCAAATGTAATTGTTATTATTTTTTAAATTTGCAATATAGTTATCACAAACCTAGATTGATTCAAATTCACTCTTTTCTTATTGAAGCTGTTAATAAAAAGTATCTAAATAATGAATAAATTAAACTTAACTATCTGTTAAATGCTCACTTCTTTTCAACATTGTTAGTCGCATTGCATCACTAAAGAGTTTCTGGTTTTTCAAAGCCAAATAAAATTTATTCAAATTTATATAGTGAATTAGCTACTTTTCTTTAGAAATATAAAGTACTGAACAACTTAATTTGTATGATTAATTGATCATGCCCTCTTTTGACAGAAGAGATACAGTTCTAGTAGAGATGCTCTTGTGAGCTACATGCAACTAACCGGAGATTAAAGTAATATTTAGTATGAAATTGATTATATGTTATAGCTAGTTATGTATTTTCATAATGACAAAATAATGTATTATTTCATTTATACCTTTCGTAATGTTTTCACAGTTCATATAACTAATATTTTCATTTATCATAGTTTTTGATGTATTTGCTCTTTAAATAGCTGCAGCAAAAAAGTTTTTCAAACATTTTATTTATTTTTGCTATTTATTTATTTAGGGAAATTTTGCTTTTGAAAAGACTCAATCATAAGAATGTTATTAAGTTAGTTGATGTTTTATATAATGAAGAAAAACAGAAAATGTATATGGTTATGGAATATTGTGTTTCTGTATTGCAACAAATGCTGGAGAACTTACCTGAAAAAAAGTTTCCAATTGGACAAGCACATGGGTAAGATTTGATTAAAAGCTTTATAATTAATTTAGTATTGAAACATAGATAAAGGACTGTAAGGAAATTACTTCTTATATATTACATGTTTAAAGACACTTCAATAAAATTGAAAAATATTTCATAGAAATCTTTTGTAAAAAAATTTTTTATCAGAAAGTTTTTATAACAAAATTTCTATTTCTAAAAAATATTTTAATACATATATGGTTGTTATGTTGTCAAGTTTCTGGCAACTTATAATTGAAACATTTTTATTTAGAAAGTTATAGATAATATATGAATGCATGTAATGGTTATAGAATCTACATAGATTTATAGTACTGTTCCGTGTATGTTTTAACATATTAATATAGAGTTGTTCCTTTCAAAATAAGAATTCACATTCATCATCTTCCAAAGTAATTTTTCTATTCAATTTCTAACTTTATATGTTTTTGTTTTAAAAAAATCTTTTAAGTAGGATAGGGGTTAAGGTAATAAGTTCTGAATTAACCTAAAGGTGAAAATCAAAATGATAATGATCAAGCAGCTCTCTGATTGTTTATTTTTAACAGGCAAATCTTTTATCCCTTAAAACAATCCCTCTTTATGGTCTCTTTATAGTGAGAGTGTAAATTGATTTTGGTGTATTAATTGGCATAAATTAACATTAACGTAGTTATTAATGTGCTTTTTTATGCAAAAGAGTATATCAAAAGAATTTGGGGGATATTCCATAAATCCTTGGTGAAATGTGTAGTCTGGGATATCAGTTATATTTACTTGGCAACTTAGCGAAAACATGGTGAATAACATGTTAGGACCATGAAAAATGGGAGCTTATTTGTAAAATTGTAGTTGTTAGTATATAAATGTTCAAATAGAAATAAAATCAACTAAAGAAACTTTAAAATTTAAGTTTATATAAGGTTTATTAAAATATAGCTTGGAAGAAATAGCAAATATATAATGATTAAATAAAGAAAGGAAATACAACTCCAGTCATAACTATAATTAGTAAAAAGTAGCATTAAAAATTGTAAATAGAAATAAAGTTAAAAGCAACAAAAAAATTTTGGAATGCTTTAGTACTTATATAACACTATAGTTATAACTATAGCAGTGAGTATATTTAGCTGAGAAAAATCTGAAAAAGTTAAAAGCAGTACTTACCTGTAATATTCCTTATTAAGGTGAGCACAGCAATTTGCATGTATATCACTTGCATTTAAAAAACACTTGTATCAGAATTGTTTCTGTTATTTCTGTGTTGGATGTATACTTACTAGATCAGAATCAAACTCATCTTAGACCCTGCAAAATCTGTTCAATCTACATTTCATAATGATTTACATGCTTTCAGTTGAATATTGTATACATGTCTGGGCCCATTTGGCCATGAGGCTCCAGTCATGTAGCACCAAACACTGTCCGATTGGTTAGGGTGCTGGCCTTTGGTACCGGAGTTCATGGGTTCAAATCCCACTGTAGCATGGATGTTCGTAGCCATTTGGAATCGGCTTTAACCTGTAGGTCCTGGTCTCATTAGCCCTCATATTGCAAAAAGTAGACCATAGCACTCCAAACCAAACCAGTCGTGTAACAGCGGTGATTGGCAGTTCACAAATATTGGGATGCCCTATGCAGGAGTGTTATAGACATCCATATTATTGTAGTTTTTGGTGAAATGGGATTTCTATCAATATTTAATAACATATTTTGTCCTTCAATTTTCTTCTATAACATCAATAAAATTTTTAAAAATCTAACCCCATTCCAGATCACCAAATACTCATTTTCCATCTACTCTTAGGATCTTATTCTTTCTCTAATAAATTTTCTTTTTCCAAATTTTCTCTTACAATCAATCTTTCCTTCAAATATTCCATTTTTGTTTTCAATCTCACTCCAACACACACCTCAAAATATAATATTTTAATATCAACAGCAGTATGTGAAATCAAATTCGCATCCTTCATGTAATGCATTTGTCAGTACTCAGACCTACCATATTTAGTTTATACTTTGGAGTAAGTGTCAAAGATGGATTACTATAGTTGAAGCAATATCAACAGCCAAGATGACTGTTCTACACACTGTAGTTGAACCTCATATATTGGGTAAAATGGCTGCATGAGAATATATATTTGAAATATGCTCAAGTTATTATTAAGAAAGATGAAATATTGCTTGTTCCTATTAAAGTTAAATCGTTCACAGGAGCACAATATAGTGAATATTTTCTGGTAAGATATTTTTTATTGAACAATATGACACATAAAATAATTAGTTTTTTTATGTTATACCATCAGTCTGAATATCTTTGAAATGTTAAATCACTTTCAGTAGAGGAATTCTTTGATTGCTTAGGATGCAGTGTAAAACAGGGAAAAATTGTGTGCAAATCATTTATAAAAAAATTAAAATTAATTCTGATTATCACAGAAAGTTTTCATTACACATTAACACATTATATTCAGAAGGTATTTTAACATAATTTCACTATAGCATATCATGTAGGGTCCAATCATCATGTGCTTTATGCCCAAAATAATAATTATCATGCTTACTTGAAGATGATCACATCAAGAAAGTAAAGAAGTTTATATTAGTTTTGGTATAAATTTTTTATGAAGTTTTTAAAATTTAAACTGAGCTTTATATGATTAAGATTATTTTTAAAACTCTCAGGTTTGTAAGTGTATATTATTGTGATTAATCTATACTATTAAGAATATATTTCTTCCTTAGGTATTTCTGTCAGCTGTTAGATGGCTTAGAATATTTACACAGTCAAGGAATTATTCATAAGGATATTAAACCTGGAAACTTGTTACTGACAACTTGCAAAACCCTTAAAATATCGGATCTAGGAGTTGCTGAGGTAATCATCGTGAATATTGAAACTATGCATGAAAGTTAGATTGAAATTTTAAAAACTTAAAGTCTGATATAGCAATCAGGGTTGCAAAAAACCCACCTACCCAGAAAAACCTGGGCAGGTTTTTCTACGTAAAACCCAGTCTAAAAACCCCAATAAAACCCACTCTAAAGCGGGTTTTATTGGGTTTTATAAAAATTGATGATATTTTTATTTATTTTCAGAAACTTATCTTAGTTTTTTATCCTCTCTCAATTTTAAAGAATGATTCTGTGGAATTATATATACAGTCTATCAAAATTCAGAAAAATATTTGCAAATCTATGGTAAATCCAACATAACAATTTAGAAAATTTTTAATTCTTTTGTGACCAAGAAAGGGATAGTGTAAAAATCCTCCCTTTCTCTTCTTTCATTGTGAAAAACAGATTGTGTTGACTGTTGAGAAATGACCTTACCTTGTTCCTGGGATTTGACTCTTTTTTTGGCTACACACTAACCTTTAATAAAAATTTTATGCAAAAAAATTTCAAAAATGTTTTTTTAAATGGAGAAATAATAGAGATAAAAAGTAATCCTTTGTTAAAATAACATTCAAGTATGTGGTATATGTCAATATATAACATTTTGTGTGTGATGTCAGAGTAAACTTTTTTATAGTCTTTACACTGATTTATTTGTATTAATTAAATTATTAAGCTAATTAATAAAAATATAATCATTTTTAGCAATTTAATCTTTTCTGAAATAAGGTACTTCCTACTTCCCCTGCACTCTCCTCTTAAAACCAGACCCCAGAAAAACCACCCAGATTAGGTTTTTCTTAAAAAACCTCTGGTTTTTTGCAACTTTGATAGCAATTATATGACTTTAAGTGTTTCTCTTAGTCTTAAGAGAAGTCTCTTACTCTAAAGATTTAGTCTAATATTTGTCTGCCTTTGATTTTTTTTTGTTTGTTTGTTTGTTTTATGTCAAATAACATGTGTTGGAAAAATAATATATGGTAATAGTTTCCTCTTTTTATTTGTTCATGATAATTAGAACTACTCTTTAATATTAATACTTAAAGATAATGACCAAGTTTTTTTATTCAACTTTAGCTGCAATTTATAGCAATTTTAAATGCACTTATACACTTATATTATGCATGTGTTCATTCTTACTTTAAAAAATGAATAAATACCTACTGTATATTTCCAAGTATAACCTGAGAATTTTTGGGGCTTTTTTGAAACCTAAAGTGGGGGGGGGGGGGTCAACTTATATACAGATCCATGGAACAGATGTAATACAGGTATTGTTTTGGCAATGTTTTTTACTATTGATGAAAAAAAGTCGGCAAATTAGCAAAAATTTATTAAAAGTTATATATATATATATATATATATATATATATATATATATATATATATATATATATATATATATATATATATATATATATATATATATATATATATATATATATATATATATATATGTATATATATATATATATATATATATATATATATATATATATGTATGTATATATATATATATATATATATATATATATATATATATATATATATATATATATATATATATATATATAACTGTAAAAGTTCTGTAAAGAACAGAAAAGAAAATATAAAATAGCAAAAGGCAAATAAAGTTTTCAAAAATTTTGAAATGGGAAAAACAAATAAATTTAAAATAGCTTTTATCTGTGTTATAATTGCTCCAAAATAACAGTACTATAATAGTAGCTAATCATCTAATCTTCTAATAAACACAATTCTACATAATCTATAAATTGCCAAATATAGCATTTTTTCTTTTAGCTTAAATATTGCTTAATATTGCTTAAATGTATGAAAAAGTTTACTTTATATAGAGTTACCAGAGTTGAAACTTGTCATTTGCTTCGAAGTTTATCATTGGCCAAATGGTCTAGCACCACAGTTATCAAACTGTGTGCCATGGCAGTAATCTAGATAAAGTTAGTTTAAAATTGTGAAATTTATAAAAACAGCAAAAAGTTAATTAAAATTTAAAATGTTTGTTGTTTATCATCACCATTTTTGAAATGTGCTAAGATATGTCCTTGTATTTGTCTCAATGTGGGAACCATCCTCTACCTTCGTGGTACTTAAATTGGATGCCATAACAAAAAATATTTGAGAAGCATTGATCTAAAGCAATTTGACTGGAAAATATTTCCCCTGTTTTACATGCTTAGCAACATCTTCAGTTTTTTCATGACATATTTGAACTCTCTAGAAATTGTTTTTCATTTTGGCTTATAAACAAATTTTGAACTTTGGGAAAATTTTTGAAGGAAAATTGCACCCTCAGCTTATGTATATATATAGGCTTATATTCAGAAATATACAGTATTCTGTTATTTTTGCCATAGATGTTTATGAAGATTTTTATTGCATAATTATCCACACTCTATCTTAAATATGCACACATATTTGTATGAGTGTTCATACATTAAAAAGAGCACTAAGAATGAATTTATGTACCTGATCTGTTATTTCTGCCAAGGTCAGTTAGGATTGTAATAAACTTTTGCTATACTAAATCTAATTACATCAGGACCTATTGATTAAAAGCTGATTTTTAATGACTTTGAACATCCATATAAACAATCAAAGTTAAAATTCCTGACTTTGGTGCAACCTACCCTGATTAATCATCCTTATTAATTAGAATAATTAGAAATCAATTTTAGATGTGGCTTAGTTGTATTTAAAAATTTATATTTAGTATAGAAAAATTAATTGTAACTAATTCCAGTTTATGTATGTATATATAAAATATTGGAATTTTGACTACATTTCACCATAATATTTAGATCATGTTAAAACTATAAAGAGACAAAGACAACACACATAGCATATTGAAATTGACATTTTATTTAGAAGCTGACCAACTCCATTATTATACAGACAAGAAACACACAAAAAGGGGGGGAAGCAAGATTTTTGTCTAATTTATAGATCTGAGAACAATAGATTATAGAGTAATTTATATGCCTGTTAGCTAATAATGCTTAAATTTAGCTAAAAATGCTTATTTGTTTTGAATAAGAAATAAAATTGTAGTATCCAGAAAAAAAAAGAAATTTTTAATATTTTTATTTCCCTCTCAGAATGTGAATATTATCAAATTATATGAGGACTATTTTTGTTTATTTTAATTGAAAATTAAAATGCTTTATCATATTTAGGCTTTGGATCGCTTTGCTAAAGATGACATCTGTTATACTAGCCAAGGATCGCCAGCTTTTCAGCCACCAGAAATAGCTATTGGTCTGGAGAGCTTCTCTGGTTTTAAAGTAGATATTTGGTCATCTGGTGTTACATTGTAAGTAATCAAAATTTCTTACATTTTAACCTTCTAAGCGGTTGTCACGTACAATTCTGCCACATCAATGATGTCTCGAAAGCGGTTGTCACGTACAATTTTCAACCTCAAAACCGCTCCTAAAGTGGATATAACGTACAATCTTGCCACTTCATTCCCCCTTGGACTTTCACGGTAGGAGGGTCCGGTCGTCTTTTGTTCTCCTAAATCCTATTTGACTGACATTTATTGAGGGAAGCTCCCCTTCTGCCTGAAGCATAAAGACGGTGAAAGCTTTTCACTGCTTTGTATATCTCTATTTCGTTCGCTTTAACTGTATCTCTAATTGTGCCACTTATATGTCTTGGCTAACGTTTCGTAAAAAAAATATAAATAAGTCTCTCAAAGAATATTTTTATCTGTACTTTTGTAATCCATTATTTCTTAAGGGATGATCTTCGAGACTTGACCAGCTTTATGTGTACATAAAATTAACAATAATTTTTAAAAATTTGGCAGATAATTCTGATGAGGCACATATAAAATACTCATATTAATGTATAAAATTCTAATTTTCTTTCCTTTTTATAAAGTAAAAAATTGTTATTTTAAGTTTCTACAACTTTTTTTTTAATTAGTTGAAAATTAAACATTTTTAATTCGACTTTGGGCTGTTTGTTTTTGTTAGACATAAATTTGTATTACTATATTTGGTATCGAATTTTGCACCAAATTATATATATATATATATATATATAATGTATGAATTTTCGAAATTAAAGCTTAATATAAAAATATTTCTTTACGAAATTTCTGTTTCATCTCAATACATGCGAATTTAGAATATTTATTCTTGCATTGCTGCAGCATTTTTTTTATTTTTGAATATCCGTGTAAACAGCGGGATTGGAACCCTCACATATCAGTACCGAAAGAGAGCTCACTGCTATAGTGTAGTGCCTAGCGTACATTATGCTGCAGCGTAGAATATTTGGAAAGTGGATTTATGTAATTTTTCAGGGTAACATTTTTCGCGGGTGGGGTGATAAAATCCCTAACCTTATATGTAACTTTATCCTGCGAATTATTGAAATATTTCGTATTATCTCATTATTCAACTATATAACTCACATTAATTTTAAATTGGTTCTTCTATGGAAGATTTTTATTTTTGTAATCAATGTTCTATCAACAAATTTTAAATCTAAAGAACAAATTCAGGCAGACAAAATCCTTTTATCGGTACCAAAGAATGCTGCAATTCTTAATTACGTGAAACCAACTCTCAGATTACCCCATCCAGTTGGCCTGTTTCTTGGTAATTGTTCCAAAATGTTCTCATTAGCAAAATCTATACATTTTAATTGATATTTTTAGGATATTTAATAATGTAATTACGGCTAAAAATTATATACAAAAACAAATAATTGTCAGCATTTTTGTGGCCATTTGATTAAATCTTTAAAATCTCCAATCTACTCCTCCCCAAGGATGCATTCAATGATTTTATATGAATAATTAAATGTAACCATCTGTTCAATTTTTAGAGCTTATGCAACGAATTAACTCATAAAATTAAAAGTTTTCTTAAATTTTAGTTGGATATAATTGAAGACTTCCAGAATATATTTATTTTAACTTTGAAACATTTTTAACTTTAAAACATATTTAATTTTAGTAACCACGAAGTTCATCTAACATTAAAATTAAAAAAAGAAAGAGTTGAGTATGTAGTATAGAAAACTATTTCTATTTTTTAGCATTTACTTTAATTTATTTAATAATAGTTTTACAAGTATAAATGTACCAGACTATTTATTTCCGGAATTAAAATTGTATAATTATTCTATAATACTCATAAGGGCCTTCAGCTTGATAAACACGATTCGGAAGGTGTTATAACATAGGATTGTACAAAAAAAGATCTGCTATACTTCCATTACATTGGGAGTCTTGTTATGATTAATGGAATCAATTTAAAAAACAACAGTAATTGCACTTTGCACAATGGATTGCCGAACGATGGCCGAATGGTAAGGCGCTGCTTTTTTGTACTGAATCTGTGGTTTTGAATCCAACATGCGGGCATGAAAGTTCGTAGTCGCTCAGAATTGGCTCTAAACTGTAGGCTTTGGTCTCATTAACCCTGAAGTAGCAAAATAGTAGAGAGTAACCACACTTAACATATACACTGGTTTATTATAGGTCGGGGTTACTGCAGTCATTTCTTTGTAACACGATTGTTATAATAGGGATAAATACTAGAAGAAATTAAAAAACCTGTTAATAACGGATGCCTTATGTATCTACTTTATATTAAAAAGTAAAGCGGACTGAAGAATAGCTTGGCAGCTGATTAATGTTGTTTAGTCTTGTTCAAACATCTTGCTTTAAAAAAAAATCCTTTGTATAACGTGCATTGAGATGTTTTGCCCAATATTTTGAAAATAAAAAAACCTCGTTAAATACGCTTAAATATCTTATTGTGTAAAATACCCATTTCAGATAAAAAGGTTTATCACCCTATATAATGAAAATATAAGTTACACAGAAATTGGTATATAGTACAGTTAGTGGTATCAAAACTGGAAATTAGTAGGTGACGAATCAATCCCAGAAAATGCTTTTATTTCATCGGATGTTTATCAATGTAAAGTGACACTCCACAACAAAAGCCGTAGGCAAGGAGGGGTCGACTTGGGGAATCGGTCGCCTCTAAAATTCTAAAAGAATGTTGCGAAGACAGTCCTAAGTTTGTGTGTGCTCTATTTACCTAGTTATGCATGGATATAGAGAGACATGTTCTTAGAAAAAACCTTAAAAGTTCTATCTTTGACCATAAAAGTCTTGCTGGTCTGCTAGCCGGAAATAGAATGCTTTTTCTACATCCCCCCCCTGTGGTCATTCTTCCCAAGAAATGAAGCCTACTCATTTTCCGTAATCTATTGTTAGGATTTTCCTTTTAGTGCTTCATGGTGAGTTTTTGAAGACAGATTCTTATTTACAGAATAGCTCCAACTAAATTACTTTAGTTATTGTGTACAGCTAAATCGGAACAACATTTAAACTATGAAATTTCATCACCAGAGAGTTCAGTGTCATACTGATATAAAAAAAATAGATTTCATCAAAAAGTGCTTTTAAATACGTAGCATAATATTGATAGATAAGGGGAGGAAATATAAAGAAAAACCTATTAGAAATCGCCACTATTTTTTTCTTTTGTATTTAAAATGGAGGTATATTTATTGTGATACCGTAACGAATAATAAAATTATAAATTTAAATAATCTAATATAATCTACGTAAAAGTTATAAAATTGTTGATTTTCATTGAAATATATCAATTAGTATTATTACTTATGAGTGGATCCTGCATGTATTAATTAATCTCCTTACTCATGAAAAACTATTACAACACATAGGAGCTTTGTTTATTTATAGTAAACCTCGTAGAAGCCTTTTAACTGAACTTGAAATAAAATACACTAATTGCATCAATATAAATAATTATTACTCTTCTAGTTACTTTCAATAGTTTAAAAGAGTCTATGATATAAATATATTTATTTATATTATAACTGCATTTATTACAATATTTTAAATAGAGATTTAGTTTGTTTTCGAGTTCTAAAGTTTACTGTTTTGCTGCACGAGAAATATTAATACCAGGACCTACTGCCTTCCTAACGGCTACGTACATTCATGTCAGCAGTGGGATTTGAACCTACGAGTTGTGGCACCGATGAACAGCGCCCTACCCATCGGTCATCGTTCGGTCGTGGTGATGTAAAGATGTATATTTAGAAATTTGACAGTAATTATTAAAAACTTCGTAAATCATTAAGGCAAGCATATATATACCACAGAGGGAAAATGTTTCAAATTCTTCATTTTCTTTCCAAATTTTGATTTATCTTCTATTATACTTGTTTTTAAGTTAAAATTTAATATCATGTATAGTTTATTTCTTTTCAGTGTTTATTTTTACAATTAAATTCCTTGTGTAGATACTTCAGGACACGTTTTCAAAGCTTTAAAATTGTTCATCTTATCAATTTTTGTTGTTGTTGCAAAACTACATTTCTGTTATGATACTCAAAGGGGGTGTACGTGCATATCAAAACACATAGTTTTACTGGAGTATTCACAAATAATAATGTCGTTCCCCCTTGGTCCCTCTTTGAAAATACTTTCTGGCTACGGCCCTGCCCACAACTCATGCTCTCTTTAATATATCTGCCTATTTCCTACTATCGGCTGAGAGATTGTTTTTAATAATGAAAAGAATTAAAACATATGTCTAAAACAAGACTGGGGGTGAATAATTTTAACTAGCTTTGCTTTGTTTTCTGTTCATTGAAGCAAAAATAGTTTTTAATGTAAGGAAAAAACAGACTTATTAATTTATAGTTTTAAAGAAGTTAAAAACTTCATTGCAGTTTAATGTGAATGTTAATTGAAATACAATTTTTGCTGTAAATATTGCTATTGTTAAAATTTTTAATAGAAAATAGAGATGATTTTAATAATAAGCAATAATTCTTTTTTCTATTAAAACATTTCTCCATGTGTAATCAGTAAATTTTCTCGTGACCTCTTTTACGCGTCATGAATATTTTTACATGTAGCAAATCAAGTAATTTACAGTCACTTTCACTTTAAAACTATATATCAGGGTTCTCATTATTATACACATTCATATACACACATGTCAATATATGTGTTTATAAATACATGTATCTGTAATTAAAAAAAATCATAATATTATTTACTTTCACTTTCTCCGAAAATCATATCTAAATACGGGATTATTTATGTTCTACAGATATTGCTTTTTCGTATCACTCTGAAGAGATAGAAAACACATACATAATATATTTATGCATACTCTTGTTTCTGTTTTATTTGCAATTTGCGATCAATTTTCCACCATTAGTAGTTACAATTCTCGAGGATTATTTTAAATTACCGACGAGTCTTCACACTTACTATGGGAAAGCAGGGCGGTATTGTGCACTTTCTCAGTAAGATTCAGTTCTTTGGAAATGTTGCCCATTGAATTATTTGATTCTGTTCGTTCTCCCCCTCCCCCCATGCAGTGCTGCTTGTTGCAGTCGTCTGTTAGCAACACAACCCTAAAATGCCTTGCACTCAAAAAGAAGTTTAGACCTTTTCTTTAACTTGTCATTAACTTTTCTTAGAGTTCAACATAAAAATATTTAGTGTTTCAGAAATAGAATTATTACGTGACTATTCAGATGAATTTTCTTCCTCTAAAAATGAACAGTAAGCTATATCACTAGAGAATGGGAGAGATTGGGGTACAGAGAATGCTTCTGTTTCTAATCCAAGATTTCCATTTAAGGGTAATTCAGGTTTAAAAGTCAATATATGAGATACTCAGGAGATGTCACTAAATATTTGAATCTTTTCTTCGATGGAGAAATTATATCATTTGTAGTAAAAAAAAAAAAAAAAAAAAAAAAAAAAAAAAAAAAAATTCTTATGCACAACTTTTCTTAAATTAATATAGTAAATAAAGGATTATAAATATTTTTAGCTTTTAGATATAAATCATATAAATAGGAACTGTTAATGTTTAGCAAGGAATAAATAAGTAAATCGACATGTGTAAATTTCTATGAAATTCGATGACTTCTGTTTAATTTTAAGCATTAATATTTTTCTCACATTCACAACGTGAGTGCCACCTGGAAAAAATGACCCCCCTCCAGTCCAGAGTGGTTCTTGTACTTATATTGCACAATTTATTCTTTTGTTTTGTTTTTGTTTTTAACTAGATTTTCTTTCAGTTGTATTCTAAAATATAAAAACAATTATAATGTTTACAGTAATACTAAAAAAATTTTTTTTTAATTAAAAACCTTTGAGAGGGTACCATATTTTTTAAACCGTGTATTTCATACTTGAATCGACCGCGAATATTAATCAATTGTTAAATCTTCAATATATTAATAGGTTTTTAGCTCACACGTCTGAGCTAAGAAATGATAATTAAAAAAGAGTATTCCAAATCTTACCAAATTTTCTTAAAATCTTACTGCAGTAACGATGAACTTACTTTAGAACGTGAGAACTATAGTTTTTAAAGAAATGCAAATAAATCATCAATGAAATCATTCCATCAGTATGATTGAAGCCCGCGAATTCCGGTTCCTAACATCAGCGCCCTACCCCTTCTGCCGGCATCCTACCCTATTATATTTTCACTCAAACTCAGAAAGTATATGATAGTTTACAACTATGTACAAATATTGACAGAGATCAACACGATGTACATCCTATGTAATACAGATCATTTTTACCTAGAACTAGTTTTACGCTTTTACTTACCCTTAAAATAGCAGCAGAATACAAAAAAGTAGGAAAAATAAATAAGAAAAGTCCATAAAATTTAGCATTTACTCTTATTCTTACAAGGAACTTACAAACAGTCTGAATTATTCTATATCGGTCAGTTTATATTCTTAAAACTTTTAAAACTTCACAGAATAAAGGAAAATATACATGAATATATATAAATATAAATTCAAATCCAACATATTATGTATGATTATTCTTTGTAGATTATTGTGTAATTAGAGTTATTCCTAATGAAGAATTTTTCATTTATAGTATAAAACTTTAAAAAAAAGTTATTCTAACATTTCAACGAAGCAGTATCACAGTAAATAAACTTCTCTTGTATTTCAATTATAACAGCATGATGTTTTACAATGTTCTAACATAACAGAGTAAAACACATTTAAACACATTCAGATTGAATTTGAAAATGTTATCTGTATAGACATATGGGATAGTATTTATATACCCAATTTATGAGCTATGTATATGGGACGCATTACAACTCCTAAAATCTTCAGCTTTTTAAAAGCAAAATTTGTATATTTAACAAAATAACTTATGAAGGAAAAGAGGGAATATTAAAGTAGAATCATATTATTCTGTTATCAGCATCATTAACAGTAAATGATGTGTACATGTTATCAGTACATGATGCTAAAAGCTAAAAGCATAAAGATTTTAATGTTAAAAGTAAATGTTTAAAAGAAAACTTTAAAAATGTTAAAACACAACTATAAAACATTTTTTTTTTTTTTGTGAATCATAATGAGTTATATAAAACAGAATTAATTATAAAATAAGTTGTTTCAGAGATTTCACTGTTTTTTTTTAATCTTGTTAAAACAACTATATTTAAAATAATTTTGTGTAATTTGTTTTTACATTTGTTTATTTATTTTTTTAGAAAACTTTTTTCGAATGTACGGAAACATTACTATTTATTGTAGAGAATTTTTCGTAATAACAGTACCCAATAAAAATTAATTGATGAAAGTTGGCAAACTATGAAAACACATGGTTTTTACTAAATATATATAAAAATTTTAAAACTACATTATTGCAGATTGCATAAAAAATATTTTCTAGATGCATGTGTGCATATTTAACCTAAAAACTGCTTTTAAACACAGATGAGTAAAAGCAGTTTTTACTGATCGCCATGTAATAGCCCAGAAAATGAAAGAAAGAAGCTGTTTGGGTCAAATGGGAGATGGGGTCACTGTAGATAAGACTGTATTGTACTCCTTAGACATTGGAGACCCCCGAGACAGTGACTCTGGGAAGTGCACAGGAAGTAAAGGGACAATACGGGAGGGCGTGTATCCCTTAGTCCATCCTAGCCGAAAAAGGGGGGTAGGAAAATTCTCTCACCGCTTTCGGAACAAACGAAGTAAAATTCTAGCGTATTTTTTGGAGACTTTTTTCCTCCGATGCGTTCCACTCGGAGGGTTAACTTTATATATCATAGGCATTTGTGTACTGTGTCTGGGTTAACTTTATATATCATAGGCATTTGTGTACTGTGTCTGGCTAGTAGTTCTTTAGCTAAATTTTTTTCAAGTTTGACTGAAGATTTGTAATATAAAGATTTCCTTTTTCACCTCATTTACATCAAATATTTTCTGTGTTTAATGATTTGGATAAATCATATATTAATTGTTATAATTTAATTAATTACTAAAAGCAATCTATATACTGCTTTTAGCCTTCTTTTCAATTGTATTAAAATTTGTAGTGTCAATGTACTATACTAAATAGCAAATTTGTTTCTTCAATCACACTGATCTGTTATATTATTTTTTTGTTATTCTTTTAGCCATAGTCACTGCAAATTGTTGTGACTTAGAAATTTTAATGATAAAAAGTCTGAAAACAAGGAAAACATTAAAAATAAATAAAAATCTTTCTTGCCTATTATAATAGGTTTCCACTAGTAAAATAGGTCATATTATATGCATTTTTTGTTTAATTACTAATAATCTCTTGTACTTCATTCTTATCATAGAAGGTTATTGTTACAATGGTTGTGTTTTAAAGCATTTATTTTATTTAATTAGGCAACTATTGATCACTAGTTTACTGTTAAATGCTATTTGCATCAATCTGAGCTTGAAATTTTTATATTTAAAGGTAACTTTAAAGAGTGTTTGCCCCTAGTTTATTGCTTTAATTAGAGTTTTTATTAAATTTGATCTTTAGTATCAAAATATTCTTTTTTGCATGCTGAAATGCAAGAGGTTATAAGTAAATAAAATTAAAAATATGGTTTAAATTTATTTTACAAATTTAAGTCTTATTATTCAGTATAGTTTATTCCAAATTGTTCTTGTGTTTAATTCCAAAGTTTTTAATTTTCTCAAAGGCTTTAAACAAATTAGTACTTTATACTGAAACACCTGAAAGTATCATAGACATTAAGAAATGTATTGTACTGAAAGTACTATGCCTTCTATTATTAAGGAATAACTTTAAAGAGTAATTTCTGGTCTTTATATGACATTATAAATTTTATATAAATGGGTTTTTTTCCTACATAGTATTTTTAGATGTACTTCCCCTTCCCTTTTCATTCAACTAAACTGTATTTTTATTTTAGTTTCATTTTGAATATTTCTAATGTATGTACTGGTTGAATAACCCCTTTTTTTAATTATAATTTTCTGTTTTACAGGTATAATTTTACTACTGGTAAATACCCTTTTGAAGGTGATAATATCTACAAATTATTTGAAAACATTGGTAAAGGGGAATTTGAAGTTCCTTCCGACTTAGATCCTCTTTTACAAGATTTACTTTTAGGTATGTTTTAATTAATATATTTGTTCTGTATGTTTAGTTATATAGCACTAATTCTTTCATAAAATTTCTTTTAAGCTTAAAGCATTTGCAAGTTTCTGTTTAATTTATGTAAAATTACCTCTTACAAAATTATATTTTATCATTTTAGGCATGCTTCGGAAAGATCCTAATGAAAGATTCACGTTAAATCTTATCAGAGAACATGAGTAAGTTTACATATTTTTAATGCTATTTTAACATTTTCATGGGCTTTAGGAAAATTACTTCCCACCTGTATGATTGTATGAACTATATGTGCAGAAAGTGAAAAACCCACTGAAGACCAGCCTGTATCCTATTAGCACATTAGCTAATAGACAGATATTCGTAAAAAAAAAGTCTTTTTGCCAGCTTTCAAACAAAGAAGTATTCAGTTCCAGTTAATATGTGCTCAGTCAGTATAAAAAATCATAAGTCAAAATTGGTTTCCAACTATAGACAACATAGAAAATGTAGCAGAGATGTCTAAATAAAAAGTACTCATTATATGTGTACAAAATGTTATGTTCCTGTAAGTGTGGTATTACAACACACTTTTCATCCTTTTATGGCAAATAATTGCCATTTAATTTAATTCTCATAGCCAAATTGTAGCAGTATTGTGGCTCAAGCTGACCAAAGATCTGCCATGTTCATTAATAGCTGTGAGGGTATGCGAAATAGGTTCATGGTCGCAATGTCCTCAGAAATTTGAAACAATACTTCTGGAGGGCCAAGTTTGGAGGTTTTCTGCTTGTTTCTTCCTTCTAAATTACAAAAACCCATTCTTTTAAAAGATTTTTGCAATGGAGGAACTTGACATTTTAAGCTAATAAATTGAGAAGTGCTGTGCATTCAGAAACAGTTAAAATAATAGAATGACTGTCATTCCAGTCTTAAAATTTGCAAATTATAACATCTAAAATTACATAATTTATAAGAATTGTAAAATAAATTTAAAAAATTCAATTTTAAATCATAAGATAAAAATATATAATTGATTTTTAAAAAGATGGTGGGTGGATAAATGTGGATAGTTAAGGCTCTCTGCTCTCCTTTGTTTCCAAGCCTTCAATTACTAGGTAAAATTTGTTGATCCCAAGTTTTTATAGGTTTTACTATGTGTTTGTCCTTATAAGTGTATGTAAATGCATGTAAACATAATTTATATATTTCTAGCTGGGTTAAAAAGAAATACTTTGATGAAGATGAATACCCATGTGTGCCATCATGTAGTGAAGATGAATACTGCAGCATGACTGTACTTCCTTACCTTCAAGATTTACATTATTCTCAAAGAGATGATGATGACAGTGATTCTCAAGAGTTTATTACAGAGCATGATCTTCAAGGTAATTATTACAAACATTTTTCACATTCGTCATGGAAAGCTGTGAAATAGGGAAATTGTCATTATGTTTCTGGAAAATATCAGTAAATTTCAAAATTCTGCAAAATATGGGATTTTTTAAGAATGATGAATTTTTTGATGAACTTTAAGAAATTTTTTTTTAATTGCCGTAAGAACAATCATTGCACCAAGGCAAAAGTTTCAAATTTTATTAAACAGCTATAAAGATTTCTATTCATTTTAAAGTGATGTAGTTTTTTTTTTTTTTTTTAAACTATTTATTAATGTTGATTTAGATATTTTTTCACCCCAGTTCAAATTCTTAAATTTTAACACTTTTAGTTGCATCATTCACATATACAACAATTAGGCTATTTGGGGTGAAATGATAACTAATATACCCTCTGCTCATGGAGAAGAGATATGCTCTTGATGTATGGGGGTTTTACTACAGTAACTGAAAGATGAACCTAATGATTAAAATCATCAGGTGCATCCAAATTGAAAAGTTGTGCAGCATGTATCTAAAACTATGCTTTTTACTTATGTAAATGCAAATAAGGATAAAACTCCCCCTGTAGTAACACGTTCATGGATCAAAATTTAGCACACATCTGAGAAATATATGATTGTGATATGTCATTGAATTTAGAAATCAGGATACTTTTTGCCATGCATTTATTGGCTTTTTTTTTTTTCTTCTTCTTCTTCTCCCAAAAAAGTTTTTAAAGAAAATTTGGCTGTTGGCATGCTCCTTTTCTTTCAGTGCAAAATTTATTTTACTTAACCTAATTTGAATTACTGGCTCTTTCTCTAAATCGTTTGATATGTTTTATTTTACAGCAATGCGTGTACAAGATGTTATATCTCATCGCAGTCCTCATTATCAAACGGGTAGCAGGGTACGGAGACAGTTTAAATCCTTGGGTTCCTTAGCCTCCAGTCGTTTGAGCTTTTGTAAGCAGTCCTGACGTTGGATCAAAAGTTCTTTACATGTTGCTGATTATGGAATTTTTATTAAATTGTACTCTCATGGTACAGCTGGTATGTTTTATTTAACAAATATGTGTGTTATGAAAATTGATATATTTTTTTACTCTTCATTTTAAATTGTGCATTACTCTGCTTGTGCTGGTGTGTCTTAAAATTTAATAAACATTTATGAGTCTCAGTGAAAGTATGAAAGATATGGCTACTATGCTGAAAAATAAATTTAAATTGTGATACTGACAATGAAAATTGTATATAAACTGATTATCTAGTCATTAGATTATTTTGATTATACCAATAATTTTGTTCAGTTGTGGGATATTAAATTTTTTTGTAGAATTTAGTATTATTAAAAGTATCAAAACTTGTTTTTCTTGTTATGTAATTTGAAGTTCTTAACAATGTAAGATTTTGATTATTGTAATGTTTTTGTCTACAAATGCTTATTTAAAAGAGTACAAGAACTTCTATTTTTCTCCTATGCTAATAATCAAACTTCAATCACTAACACAATCTTATATGTAAAAATAGTCTTACTAAACATTTACTCTGTTCTTCTGTGACACAAATATAAAACAGTTGTATTTTTATACATAAGAAAGTTAAAATATATTTTACCTATGCATAAACTAAGGTAACAGTGTTAGAATTTTTTTTTTTTTTAATTATATTTCTTTTAAATACTGGACTTAAAACTGAGTCTTAAATTACCTTAAATAGTTTATAGCAATTTAAAACTCAAGTTTTTGTGCAATTATTTTCTCTTATATAGATGAGATAAAGCCAGTAAAACTTGTAAAGAAAATAAATAGGATAAGTTATATAATATTGAGTATTTTTTTTATATGATTATGATATTGTTGTGTATCTGGGAAGAGTTTACTGAAAGAAATAAAGGTTTTATTTAAATGATTTAGTCTTATTGATATACAAGTTTAGATGCAGCTTATGTTAACACAATATTTAGTAATTTTTATGAAGATTTTTGTGGTAGTTATTTATTCGGAAGTCAAGATCTAACTTAGTAATCTCATATTACTCTTCAGGAGTGTAAAATGAGCTTCCTGGTCTTGTACTATAAATTAAATTTATATAATAATAGTACTCAGAAATGAAGATTACTACCCTCATTCATGTGAAATTCAATATATGTCCTTAGTGTATTACTATTAATTCTATGTAAAATTATATTTAGTCTTTGTATAGAGACTCTGTTTTCAAAATTCTGCTATTCTATTAACTGTATCATGAAATATAATATACAGGCATGTTTTGTGCAAATTCAATCTTTAACATTTGGAGACAATTTGTGTAATTGTGTACTTTAAGCCTGAAAACCACTTGTTTTATTTCATTCAATAAGTCTTTATATCCAAGAGAAAGAAATATTTTAATCCAGTAGTATTATTTAACTCATATCACTTGTTGCAAGAGCATAATTTAAATGTTCAGAGCATTATATATATATATATATATAAGGCTTTGAACGCACACATTAATTATTTGTTTTATCAAATTTACCTGCATAGGTTTCCTGTGTATTGTTATTATTTTTTTAATCAATGTTAAATGCATTAAGGGAAAAATTTGCCTTTCTACATTTTGTCCCCACCCCCACCCTATGTTCCACTGATATTTTTCGTATTTGCCAGTAACTTAAAAATAGCTATGTAATGTATTGGAAGTAATTTATACACATGAACTTTGATGAATGAGAAATGTTGCTTCAGTTTAGTTGTACTTCCAAAATTGAGGTAAAACAGTAAAGTTAAACATGTTCTTCTTTATATATATATATATATATATATATATATATATATATATATATATATATATATATATATATATATATATATATCAAATAGATTAAAATTATACTTAGCATTGTTTAAATAGAATACTTGGCAGTAAAATAACATTTTTGTTAGAAACAAATTGTTTTTAAATTATTTTCTAACATATTTTGATTAAATTTGTTGTGTATCTCAAGATATTTTTAAGCCAAATATCCTCCTCCTTCCAGCTCACCCTCTCTTTTTCCAGATTTGTTAATTTATCATTCAGCTTGCTTATGTTCCAGATAAATTATCTGAAAAATATCGATTTCAGTCAAGATGAATAAAATTGTAGGAATATTTCTATTCATAGGTATCAAATAGTAATTTTTTATCTGTGAATAGTGGGTCTTTTTTTTTTTTAATTTATTTCAATGCGGTTTTAATTTCCTCAGGACATAGTTTATTATTTTTAACTTTTATAATCAAATTTTCTCATGATTAAACAAAGATTTCGACACTAAGCAATTATGAATATAAACTTACTTTTGTCACATTAATATTTTTTAGAGAAAAGGGGAAATTTAATTTATGGGTGCTTAAATTAGGCTGTCATTTTTCTACCTTTTTTTTAGTAACTTGTTTTCCCCACATTTTAAAGAGTGTAAATTATTTTTTTCTCTTCTGTTTTCAAATTCTGAAAGTAAAATTAATTTCTTGCCTAAACTGTTTTGGTGTATTTTTTTAAAATATTAATAATTATGAATATGAAAGAAGATCAATTACCTTTTAACTGTACACACTTGAGATTTTCTCCATTAGATTTTTGGCATGTGATGTCAGAACAGGTAGGATGCTGTCTTGTATGTCTACATTCTTTCTACTACCTGCGAACCACATATTCATATTTTGTCAAAAAGCATGGTTTTGTTGTACTCAAAGAATTGAATATTATATTGTTTATAAATAATTTAACTATTCTGCACTTTTATTTAAATTTTATATTTGATTATCAGTTTAGCTAAATTTTCATCTGGAGAAAATTATTATTGTTTGCTGTTTTGAATTTTTCTTTAATATATGCATGATCTCTGCATTTTCTGTCAAAAGTTACAAAATTTAAAATTTAGTTATTAACTTTATTGCAATGGGTGTACCATATATGCATTAGTCTTAACCCATTTAAAGCTGTACAATTGTCAAATCAGTAGGGCACATTATATATATATATATATATATATATATATATATTCAAAGTTTACTAGTGCAGTGGCTGACATGGATGTCTAAATCCATTTTAAATTGGCTTTGAGTAGTAGGTCTTGGTCTAATTAGTCCTTTTGTAACAAAAATAGACTGCAGTCCTCTGTAACAAAAAGCTACACTATGTACAAAAAGGTACAGCAGCCATACTATGTAAATTCTATAGACCAACAGGAGGGCCAGTTGTTTTGGTGGGCCTGACTCCCCAGAGGAGACCTTCTTTTTTTATATTTTGTCTTCTATCGCAGTAAAACTAGTTTTCCCCCAGTAGTAACATTTGTCTGTAATTGATATCTCATCTGAGTACTGCAACATTTTTTTTCCCCAAAAATGAAAGACCAAAAGGAAGAGAAAACAGCTTAACTATGAGACCAAGCTCTGTATACAAAATATCCATTGTAAGATTCTGAGGAGAAAGGCTAGCAATGAATTAAAACTACTTGTGTGTGTGTGTGTGTGTGTATTTTGGCTATCTAATCTAATTAATTATTATAATATATACAGGGTTCTCATCACAGAAAAAAAATGAGCAAGAATTTCTCTCCTTTACCCCATGAATAAGCATTAGAAAAAATATTCACCATAATTGAACAAAATTTTTCTTTGTGTATAAAATGATGTATATTATTTTGCAAAATTGCATCCTAGCTAAGGTGGTTTCTATTCTACTGTGGGAGGAATAACACTTGTTTCATATGAGAAAGAAGCTCATAATATGCTAATATGAAGTGTATGTTGTTCACTGCCAGATTCCACAGAAAGAGAAAATATCACATTAAGTAATGTTCTCCCCCCTCCCGAGGGAGGTGTTGGTAATGCCCTGCTTATTGGGAAATGCTTGTGTGTATTTCTTTTGTAATAAGATGACCAGTGGTCAGAAAAGAAACAAAGATAGAGGTACAAAGAATGAAATGTAAGAATTTTGCATATAATAAAAAGATTTAACATTTTATTTTTTTGTTAAACAAATTTAGAAGAATGAGATGATTTTGCATATAATGAAACAGATTTATCCAAAATACAGGGTGCTTGTATTTCTCAAAATGCAAGAACTTTGTGCAGTAATAATGTTTTAATATAAAAAAAAGAAAATACATATAAGTTTCTCACACTGTAGTGAGACATCGATGTAATTAAATTATAATGGTGTCTCGTTAATTAGCAAAAATTTATTCTATCTCCATTCTAGCACTGCAATATTGAATGATATTTTATTATATGCTTCTAACCTTAACCCTTTTACACAACAGCATGCCACCTAGCATAACTCACCTTGGGGACAGCATAATACAATAAAGTAGTACAATTTCATGCAATGGAATATTTCATGTCTCTAAGCAAACTTTTGAATTAAGTTTTTTTAATCAATTGTTTTGATTTTTTCTGTAATTATAATTAACAATAATATAACTAATATAGAAATCAAGATATTTTCAAAGATACTAATTAAAGTTTAAATGCAAAAGATAGAAACTAATATTATGAGAAACATGTTTGTTTGAAAAAGCATATATGGTATACCCATTTGTCATAACATTGCAGTTATGGAGATGTACATCAGTGCATCCCCTGACTGTTAGTAAATTTGCATATATGATGCACCCATCTCCAAAGAGTTTTCTTTTCAGCAGCATGCCATCTTTAAGGTTTCAAAATATACTTTATTAGAATTTAGATTTGTAACAAGTTATTAGCTTGGGTTTGTTTCTGTCACTTGCTGCTAAACAAATTTTAGGGCCAAATCTTAACTATAAAGACGTAATATCTATAGCAAGCTCTTTTTTAAATCTGTGTTTATTAATAGATATATTATGGCTATATTTTTAGTTTTGTGCAGCAGTTTATCTTTCATTTCCAATTATTTACAGACTGTTTAAAGTACAGATTTATCAACTAAATTTTATCTTTATAAATTTTAAATTATATTTTCTTGTCAAAAGTTATATGGATAAACTACGGGAAAATTACTTTCAGCAATAATAGTCCTTTCTAATGCAAGATGGCTGAATGGTTGGGACCTTGCTCTTTGATACTGGAGTTCATGGGTTTGAATCCCACTGCTAGCATGGATGTTTGGAATTGGCTTTAAGTAGTAGCTCCTAGTCTCATTAGCCCTCATAGCTAAACAGTAGACCATAGCTCTCCGAGCGAACAAACCAACCAATCTAATGCAAGATGAAACTATATGACTAGATTTAACTGTAATTAGTCTGACTTTTGGTTTAGTTCATATGATCATAACTACTTGCCTATTAATAAAGTAACATTCTTCAATCATGAAGATATTTAAGAAATATCGTATGTTTTACTTTTATACTTATATTTGCATAAATTGTGGTAGTTTTCATTAGGAAAAAAATCATGAAGCTGTTTATATATGCACATATACAAAAAGAAAGTAAATTACTTAATTTTTGTCGAAGTTATTTAACTATAACTTTAAATTTTTCTCTAAGCCATATCAATACATGAAACTGTGCATTATTAAAGGAAGTTTTAAATTTTGTTTCCATTCTATTAATGTTACTTTGCTTTTCCTTTTATCAGTACAATTTTTATTGGCAAAAAACAACTAAAATAGCTTTATTAATATGGGGTGTCCATTATACAATGTGTACCTTAACTAGTATGCATTTAATTTTGACAGTACAATTAATTGAGTGCAAGTACAAAAGTGGCATTCTTAATCTTGTGTCCAATAAACAATATTTAATAATCCTATTTGAAACTATAAAGATGTTTGTCTACTGTAGGAAGGCAGCTATTCATATAACTTCTAGTTTTAAATGACTAATAACTTTGTCATAAAATTGTTCTTTGATTTATAATATACCTATATAGTGTAAACTCGTTTATACAAAACTAACTTATATGAAATATTTAGTTACATGAAGTTCTAGTTCTCTGGGGAAACTCTCATAGGGCCTATATAATAAAATTTTTACTTATATGAATATGCAGTTATATGAAGCATTCACATATATAAAAGAATGTTCAACCCCCTCCATAAAAATTTTAAACAAATTTTATTTAGATGTGAGAATGGAGCAAAAAGTTTTCATGAACAGACTTGTACTATGCATATTAACATCTCCCTATGCCTTTCTTCCTTTTCCTTACACAATTTTTATTAGTATTGTTCTTCAACTAGAGGAGATTTTGTGTTTTCTATTTCTTTTAGCATTTAATATTATTTTAGTTTAAAATTATTTTATAAAAAGTATTCGATGCACATATTTATGTATGTGTTTAATGAATACAGAAACCTGCTGTATTTAATATAGATGAAATCAATTCTTTTTTTTCCTAGTTTACAGATATTAATATAAATATCACATTTACCTATAAACTATGTTTATTTATTAAAAAACAGCATAGTAGTGTTTTCATGTTTTTGTAGGCAAAAACAACAACTATTCACATATAAAGAATTGTCCCTACTCCCTAATATTTAGATAAGTGAATTTCCACTATATATATATGTGTGTGTGTGTGAGTGTGTATGCATGCATGCATGCATGATACATATGGTAAAGTTAAAGTATGACAGTGGTAGGATTTATGTTTATGCTAGAAAAAAGGAAGGGGTAGTAAAGAAATTTTTAAAATATTTTTTTTTAATTATATTTGGGGTAAGTTGAGTTTCCTCTCTCCACCTTGTCCTAATATTGTCATTTTACCAAAAAATATTTTGCATTTTAAATAAAGAGTTTTATCTCAATATATTAATTTCATTCAATATCATAAATTTACTCATATAAATGGAGATGGGTTCTTAAATTAGCATATTTATAAATGTTTCTTTAAGTGACAGAAGCAGAGGATTTGTCATCCTCTGCTTCTGTCACTTAAAGAAACATTTTACTATTGCAGATAAATTTGTAATCTTACTTTTTATTCATAAAAAAATTATAGTGTTGATTAAATTTTCCTCAATAATTCACTCATTTCTGTTTGAATTTTATTTTAAATAATTTGTCTTGACCACTGCTATATTAATTATAAAATATCCTAATGTATTTAAGATCTTCTAGCTCTTTGTTTTTCTAAATAGCAAACAAAATTTAAATTAGTAGTAGAAAATAATAAATAAGAAAAGTAAGCAAAAAATGTTATGTATTGTCCCTGAATAAGGACAATACATAATGTTATTTAAGCTTGATAAATATCAAGCTTGACAAATTGAATTAGATGTCATAAGTATTTCAAATTCTCAATACTGAATAAAATTATTAATTTTTATTTTAATACTAATTAAACAAAGGCAATTTCTTATTTACTTTATTAGCTCTTTTTTTTTTTAGAAATTTTCTCAAATTAATTGAGTTAGTAAAATTTTTAAATGTTAAAAATTGTAAAGTAAAACTAGAATTTTGATTTACATTCACACACACACATATATATGTACATATACATGCATGCATGTATGTATTAATATGTAACAAATAAGCTTTAGATTTCATTATTACATAAGTTTATCCCCCAACTTATCTCCGTTGTATTTGTATGCATATAATTAATACTATATGCTCACAAGTATATATTATGTGAAATTATACACCAGCTCTCTTAAACTGTGTTCAGTTGTCTTTGTCTTTATTATTGTTGTATCACTTGCATAATATACTAATTTGATGTCATATAGTTGTACTCATTTGTTACTCTTCTCCATTATTTAAAATAGTGTGTGAGTAAATTAATATTATCTCATTTTTAATTATTCTCATTGAAATGATTGTTTACTTTTTATCTAAGATGTTACAGTATTGCATATATGCAATTGAAAACTTTTTAAAGGAATCATAGTTTAAACTTCAAATTTAATATTTAAATGGATTTTAAACTTCTTTGTAATTGGATTTATTAACACCTTGCATAAAGCATGAAATAATAATTGGCAAAAGAAATTTTACGATTTTATACATATGTGTAAGTTTTACATTGTGTATGAAGTAATTTTTAAAAGCTTACTCAAAGTTATTGAGTAATAAACTGCAGTATTTTTTTCTGGTGTTTAATTTTATAATACTGCATTATTGATTGTATTTTGTATAAACATATCACAAAAGATATTGAGTGAAATATTTTCCCAGTTAACAGTCAGCTAAATCTACATATTTATGAAGTTATCAGGTATAATGAACTAAGAAAACAGTGAAAGGCATTGTAAAAAATTATATTTTTTTTCTTTTTTCGTTAACTAAAATTTCTAGGGGAGTTTTATAGTTCTAATGCTCCTAGAATTGATCTATAACTTCTAATTGCTCATAAAAATAAATAAAGGATTTAAAAAAAAAATGTAAGAGTTTGAAAATATTTTACATGATTGTAATTAAAGTTCTAAAGTTTTTATAATTACAATAGTATTTTACTCATGATTGTGTGAAGATTTATAAACTAATAATGAATTATATCTTATTTTCTATTTGGATATCAATAAGACTTATAAAATGTTCACTTCATGGAATTTATAGCATTGCGTATCTATGTATTGTTTCTTTAAGGTACTTAAAAGCATTATGTATATGTTTATGCAGCTTGTTTGTTGTTTTAAGAGAAAAAGTATCAGAATTTTCTAAATTTTCAAATATTCATAAGTCTACAAAGTTTACAGCCATCTATTAAGTAATGAATTTGTATTGTATAATTATTATATATTATTATTCATTTTTATTGTTTTATATAATCTTTAAAATTTTTATTTCATTCCATCTTATTTGTTTAAATTAGACATTTGAGTAATTCCTTTCTAAGTGGAAACTGTCAGTACTATTTAGTTTTTTGTTTTATTTTTATTTTTTCTATTAAATAACTTCAGTGTATTTTAACCTTGTTGTATAATAACAATCAGGCAAAACAAAAATATAATTATAACAAATAGAAATTTTATATTGTGTTATCAACTTAATCACAGAAGCTGTTTTAGGTAGAAATTAAGAATTATTAACCTTATTAGAAAGTATTGTCTCCATTTTTCTCATATAGTGGACTACCTTTTTGTTCTCAGAACTTTGTAAAAAGGCTGTCATTGTTTTTACCTTTTGGAAATATTTGTTATACATAAGTAATTTAACTGTAATTTTTTACGATTTTAGTCTAGTGAAAATGAAAGTAAAGCTAAATAATCAAGTCATAAGACTCTATAATACATCACATATTTTTTTTTCTTATTCTAATTATCATTGCTTTGTTTTGTTACTGGAGTTTGCTCTTTCAAATGCAGCTGTTGGCATGGATATTTGTAACCATTCAGATTTAGCTTTAAGTAATAAGTCTCAGTTTGATAAGCTTGTGTTCTCAAAAAAATTGTCCATAGCACTCCTAACTAGTCCTATTTAACTACCATTATTTTTAATCATACCCATAAACAGAATTATATATATATATATATTAAGTAGGTATACCATTAATTTGATTTAGAAGTCCACCAATCAAAATTTGTATAGTTTATTTAATGCATAAAATGATAATACTGTTTCAATTAGACTTTTTATTCAAGGCTATTTAGTAGAAGTTAAGTGTGTCAATGTAACAATTCTTTTGATTTTAAGAAAATATAGTGGTCAATATTTCCATTAAGTGGCTATCCTGTTACTGCTGGTGCTACTTATCCTTCAGTACTAAGAAATTGATTTTTAAACATGACAACCGCATGTGTTTTTAAAATAATACTAAAATAGTACGATGTTTTAAAAGTAGGAAGTAATCTGAAACCATTTGTCTTTTACAACTTTATTTATTATAATTTATAATTACCAGCAGTTTACTAAGTATGTTTAAGTACTTAGTAAACACTTTTTAAACATAATGTCAAAGAGTTATTTCTCTCTCTCTCAGTGCCATATTTGAGAAGAAAAACTCCAGAAAGCAGATTTTTATAATCATATAATTTTACTTATATTGCAAGGTAGTTACATTACATTTAACAGTTGTCTGAGTTTAAAAATTTACCATATTTACTTGTTAATAGCACACACCTTGTTCTAAAAAATATAAGGTAGAAACTCAGAGCATGCATTATATATAAAATAATTTTTAGTGATATCTCTAATCATGCAATATACAAATAGACTGGTGTTCAAGTAAAAAAATAAAAAGAAGAAAATCGTACTCAGTAGCTGTATTGATTCTGCACCTGTATTGCATTTATTTTATTCAGCAGTGCTTGTAGTAACACTAATTCAGTTCAAATGTCAAATTTCAAACTTGAAGCACAGTTCCTATTTTCTGTTATATAATGCATTACTTGTAACTCAAATACTGCAGTGCAACTAGATCGCTTCACCTTATTCACCTGCTGTCACAAAATACTCTTTTCTTACAGAATGAAGAGAAATAGAGAAAAAGCGATCCTTTGTTTAACATCTCATAAAAAGCTGGGCTACAAAGTTTTTAATTTCAACATCTGCAATCACTTTTGTAGTAGCTGAAAGCTTCCCAATGACATCAGGCAACTGATGACAAAAGTCAAGGACTGAGTTAAGACTAGCGTCATCCTTAGACTAAATCTGAAACAACACTGGAGCTTGATTCATTGAGTTTACATAGCACTCTGTTTATAATCTGGAAAGTTATTTGTCTGTTAAATCTTTAGATACAAGTTAGACATGTTATAATTTTTTACCATTTTTCTTTGTAAAAAGGAGGGTTGTATGTTATATACAAGTAGATATGGTATTTGAAAATATTGTTTATTACATTTATGTTTTCATATGGAATAATTTCTACACTTGTTGTGAAAACTATTATTCAATCACTGTCTGTCAGTGTGTGTATCCACTTGGAAAGGGTTGTCTGTATAACTTAAAGTACAGTCATAACATTAGGAGTTAAACACATTTAATGTGTACAGCAGTTTGCTTGTCTGGAAATGCTCCACTTAAGCAGTTTTTAATCTTCTAAATAGTTTGTGTATATAGTTGTGATATGTATACTTTGTGATAACAGTTGTTTACTTTATATTTTAAAGTAAAATTTTTGTAAATGAAAAAAATATATTCTAAAATTTTAAAAATCGAGTGTTTTCTCCCTTTGTATTTGAGTACACTTTTTCATCAGTTTTACTTTTTACATACTAAAGACAAATACATCTTTGTGTTAATACTTCTTAAACAAGAAGAAAATCCAAACAGCTGAATACAATTTTCTTTCTATTTTTTATTACCTGATTTCTAGTAATACAATGTAAGAAATGCTATTTTATCAAAACTAAAATATTTTCCCAAAAAACTTAACTAATTAAATATAAAATACATATCATTTTCATTTTATGGAAAATTGAAAGTTTTGATCTTAGATGAGATTTAATATAGGTATTCTTAAAAAAAAAAGTATAATCTTATTCCTGAGATATCGTGTTAGGAATACATTTATTGTAAGATATGCCTGGAAAAGAAAGCCATTCCATCTGATTATAGAAAATATAATCAACAAAGTTTTATGGGAAGCTGTAATTTTATGTATTGTTTTTAAGATGCTTCTATGGATTTTCCCTTTAAGTTTCTTATTAAAATAGCAGTTTTTATTGTTATTTTATGGTGAGCTTTTGTGCATATAATCCATTAACATTAAATTAGACTTGCTTGTCCTTTATTCAGGATTAAGCAGTGATACAGTAGGATTTACAGTGCTAAAGCTGTGAGTATAAAACATTTCTAAACATGTCAATAAATGAAAATGTAATTTAAAACTCCAGAATATTGATACTGTTTGAATGATTTCCTTGTACTGTGACATATTGGTTTAAACCAATGCACAAATATTATACAGATTAAAAAGTTAAGAGAGATATTACAGTATTTAAAGCTTTTATTATGTGTATATAATTTGGTTTAGATTCAGTATTTTGGCCAAATGCAGCAGAATAGGGGGAATTTTCATTCTTGAAATTTTGCCCTATTGTTTTGAAATGATTCTAAGTTTGTTTAAAGAAACATACCAGCTACTTTATATTCATCCATCCAAATTTATGCTAGAATTGTATTTCTATTCCCCATACTGATGAATATACAGCAGAGTGCAATAATGCTGTTCTTAGCGCACAATATGGTTATGTTTTGTTATACTATTTATAATCCAGTATTCAGGCAGAACTGTTATATTTTTCTCTTTGTATGTTACGTGATAAAAGACACTTTGATAAATTTAAGGCTAAACTGACATCACCAAGTGCCTTAAAATTATCAAAATGACTTCATGTTCTATGATTTTAAACTCACAAAAGGCTGCATACTGTTCACTGCATTATTAGGCATGTTATTGAATAAAATTTTATATCTTACTGTTCAGTCATCTCTTTTTTTTATGTTAAGTTCACTGGAATGTAAATTTACAGTTTTTCCACTTTAAATGCTTTAAAAGCATTCTATATATATTTAATATTTATATTCATTAATGCAAAACTAAAATATTTTAATAATTAAATTGTATGAAAATATAGGCCTGTTGAAAATAAAAAAGCACCCTTTTTTTCCTTTCACTTTTTAAATGGCAGGAGCCGCAGTTGAAAAAGGCAACGATCTCATAACTAAAAGGTTACGGATTCAGAGCTCAAGCCCGCCTAAGTTCGATAAGGTGACTGAGGTATGTAAAATATGTTTGTGGTCACAATGTACTCCAAGTTCTCAAACAATACCTCTGCTTGATTTCTGCATCTAAATTACAAGGACGCTACAAGGGTAATGTTACTCGCTCCATAGCATACCTTAAGCTACACATGCTCTCTGTGTGGTGCTAAATGGGTAAGTTTCACAGTCTTGTATTGGCATAAATGCATATAGTGCCTGTATTGCCAGCTGCATTAGGAGGGGGAGGGGACTTTTTAAATGGCACCATGAAAAAGCTTGCATTAACCATACTGGCTTTTAGCTTAAACTTTTTAAGGTACTACATATATCTAATTATCTTGTGTTTACAGATAAATGAGGTATAGTGATAATTACATTTCTATTTGGATCTGTGAAAAGGAATTAAAATCAAAGTTCAATCTTTATCTGTAACTAGAAGAGCTAGATCATTTTTGTACTAAATGATGATTAAATGGATAGGGCACAGCTCTTTGGTATCATATTTTGTCAATTCAAATCCTACTGTTGGCATGAACGTTTCACTTTCAGCAGTAGTTACAAGTCTAACTTTCGTGTTGCAAAAAATAGACTGTAGCATTCTAAACTAAACCTAGATCATATGTTGCATATTTAGCAAGGGAGAAATAAATTTTTTTAATGATGCTATTTCGCCATCAATCAATTAAAATATCCAACAAAAATTGTGTCTTCAAAACCTTTTGTGAAGTAAGGTTTGTATCACTAAAACAACTAGCAGAGCATAAGCCTACTATTTTAATTTATTGTAAATCTAGTAGTTCCATCTTACAATGTTATAAGCCCTTGGCAAAACTGATGTGCTCGGCTTTTACAAGAATAACTTATAGAATCGAAATGTAAATGGCTGGTAATATTGAGTATTTATATTATTGGCATTTTAACAAAAACAAAATTAGTGTTAAACCATACACATAGATATTGTGGTAGGAAAATTTCTGCAAAATTTTTATAACAGTGTTTCCAGTATTTCAAAGATATTGCTTAATTGTTGGTTTGAAGACTATGAAGTTCAAGATGTTGTTTTCCATGAATATGTGTTAAAGCTAAAAAGAAAAATGTTCTGCACAGTTTGTAATGTCCTGTTTGATTTTATGCTACTTAGAATTAGTGTAGAAGTCATTTTTATTTAATGTCAAATGGCATACATAAATTAACATAAAAACCCTAGGCAAATGACATCTTTTGTTTCACACTTAATCTTCTGTACTATTTATTATAAACTAAAGGCATCATTATGGACACTAAATTTGTATATTTATACTTTTAATAGAAACATAACAGAATAAATTCATAATAGAATCATAAGATATTAAGATTTGCTAGAATAAATTTACCTTTAAAGTGCTTAAGCTTTAGTTTGTTATTTTTAAAAGATCTGGGTCAAAATTAGAATAAACTTGTTAATTTGGAAGTAATGTGCTTGCTGTGAAGCATCATTTGTTAGTAATTTCCTTCACTCTTATTTTCTACAAGTAAGAGCTTTTGGGAAATCATTTCATTAATTTTGAAAAATGGATTTTCATTGTGTTTAAGTTATTTAGTGTAATGTCAGATGGCCTGGATTTAATGCTCTTCTAAGAGCATAATGATGACAAACTATGCAGTTTAATTAAAAAGATATCTCCTTCTCCCATCAGAAAAACAACATGGTCTTCGCCTTTAAAATTTAGCTGTACTGATGTTTTTTCCCATCTTTTTTTATATCATCAAAAAAGCCGGTTTTAAAATTTTTATTTTAAACTAGAGAGGTTTTATAAAACAGCAGGTTATATACTTAAATGAGATTCTGTGTTTTAAAAATATCACAACTTTCAATTGTGTTGTATCCAATTGACCTGGTAATAAAAAAAAAGAATGTACACACTTATAAAATACCAAGCTCAGATGTAACTGAATGGAAAGCTTGAACTGCTTGCTGAATATCTTGTTCAGAATGTGCTGCAGATATCTGTACTCTAACTCTAGCACGATCTATAATTAAATAAAATATATCTCTATAACACTTTAAAGCAATTAAAATTCTAAATTTAACTAAAATCAATTTACACTTATTTAAAATTAAATTTGCTTTTCATATGCATTTTCAATTTAAAGTTATTTTATTTATTCCTAGTAGTGTTACTTGTTTATGCAAACCCTTTAAACTGTCAGAATAAGAACAAACTTTTAATTAGTTATTTACATTACTAACAACAGAAATATTTTACTTTGCAGCAAGGTTTGTAAATTTACAGATTTTTTTTTTATATATATAAAAGTTAGGTAATAATAACTAAATATATATGATATTGCGTTTTTGCATTTTTATTTATAGACAAAATACTGACTTATAACCAATGTAAACATTTAATTATCAACAAATTCTTCACTAATAATTTAACATTCAATATATATTAATATTAACATGGTGTCTGTCCAGCAACTGGAAAACTAAGTTATCGAAGAAATTGTAAAATTTTAAAAATCAGAATTTTCTGTCAAAAATTATTTTTAAAAAATTACTCTTGAGCATGTTTATTTACTGTTAAATGAGAATATTGAGATGCAAAAAAAAAAAAAAAAAAAAAAAAAAAAAAAAAAAAAAAAAAAAAAAAAAGAGAGAGAGAGAATCTTCAGAAAATAAGACAACTGAAGTTCAAAAGAAAAACTATCAAAAATTGATTAAAAAGCAATTGGAACAAAAAATGTCAATCATAAAAGAAGAAACTAACAGAGAAAATAATGCAGTTGTGGAGAAATTGATTCTTAAAAATAATAATATACAACTTTATATTAATATATTATGCTGCATTATTTAAAAAATAAATACGATGTTAGAAAACAGAACTGTAAGAGTTAGTATATTTTTTATTATTTATTAGATTATTTAAAAAAAACTGATTAATCCTCTGTTCCTCATACAAGTTATTCTAAATGCAAAGACAGAAAAGAATATTTCTAATTTTTAAATGTATTGGGATTGTTTCTATTAAAATTCATCTAAAACCAGCTTTATAAAAGAATTGAAAGAAATTATGTATTCAAAAATAGTGTGAATTTATCAGAGAAGAAATCACGAATTATATGGTATTTTCAGGGAATTTCTAAATGATTTCCCCTTGGACATCCTGATTAATGAAAAACAAATTGCCACAGTTTAATATATTCAAACAAAAAGAGAAATGTTTTATAACTTAATTTTTTAAGTATACAGTGAGCTCCACTTAATGTGATCAGTTTGGTACACTGTGATTTTGATAACAATAAACGATATACAAAATTAGATAAATTTACCCCCCCTCCCTTTAATTCACATGTACTACATTTCAAAATAAAATGAAAAATCTCATTTTTTCATGTACTGTACATTATCCTTTAAGACATAAAAATTGCTTACATAATAAAAATAATTGATCAATTGTTGATGGTCTACAATTCTTTCTGAGAAGCTCATTGATAAATTGTTCGTAATCATAATGTTTTTTAATGTCATCAGAGCACTGTTGTACTCCACATTTCAACACTTTCAATGCAATTCAGAAGCTGAGAAATGTTTAACTGTGCTGCAGCAATGAGCTGACTCATATTTGGTAACCTGTCATAACGATTTAAAATTTTGGTATTTGGTTTTAAATGTTAAATCATTTTACTTTCTGGCTTCCATATCGACAAACTGCATGTCAGCAGGCGAGGCATAAAATATGAATACACTCCTTTTCAATTCCGAATAGATTTTGTTACCTTCTGCTTATCTGACAACTACTGACCACCAGCAGAGTGTGCGTATTTCTGAAAAATCCCAAGAACGTGTAATATCCCACTCCTTTTCCCTAGGTGGAAGAGGGAGAATTCTCGGAAATTAAAACAAGAACAAAGGGAAAGAAAAGAATAGGTTCCTTCTGAATACATTGTGAATATTCTTTTGCCAGTTAAAATGAGGTTCGAAAACTGATAACATTAACTGATGTAGTGATCACATAAAGCAATAATTTTAACATACAAATGTATAGAGAAAATCGGGACCAAGATATTTCCATAACAATAAACGATTGATAACATTAACTGTGATCACATTAAGCGGAGTCCACTGTACTTGTAAAAGGATTAATTATTAAGTATAGATTAATTTATGTTTATGGCTGTGTGGAGTATTCTGTTAAAAGATTGAGTCATTATGTTGTATGAATAATATAATCACTCTAATCAGAATATTTGCATACTATAATATCCCATTAGTTACAGCAGGCCAATGCTACCAGAAATTCATCATGCTGCAAATGCAAAGCATATGAACAGACAATGCATTAAACAGATTTTCTATTGGGGAGTTACCAATAAAAAATTTCAAATATTTTGAGAATATTCTTGGCAATTTACCAGTAAACGAGTTAATTGGTATCACAAACCTCAGTTGACATTCAATGTATTAAATATAGTTTAATTTTTTTTTTATTAAACATAAAAGAGGCACTTTTCAAAATCTATTAAAGTTTTACTTATCTTTAACTAAATTAGCAATTTTTTAACTAACACTTGCTCAAAATATGCTTTTGTAAAATAAAGTTACACATTTTACAAATTTGTTTGTTATGAAAATATTTACATACCAAATAAAAGGTATTGAAATTTTTTAAAGAAAAATTACATATGCCATTAAATGCGACTTACTTTTGGGGACAACAGGATATGTAAAACCAATCACATAAATGCCATGATCTGAAAAATATGAAATAAAACATAAAATTAAATATAAAAACATTAAACATAACATTTTTAAGATTTAAATGTAGATGTTTCGTTTTAGAAGGTACAGCAAATTACATATGACTTAAATCAACTTCCCTTGTCCCCTTAATTGTTAAAAAATCCTACTTTGGAATGTCTTTTAATTGGGGAATCTAAGAAAAGAGATTCTAGAAGAGTAAAGCATTACAAGAATGGGCTTAATGATTTGGTTTTCACAAAAGATCACTGATATCACAAAGGTGTCCAATAGCAGCTAATGGGTGATTGGAAGAAAGGATATGTTACAATATATATAGAGAGAAAGCAATGCATTTTCTACCAAAAGAAATTTGAAAATATTTTTTGTAGAATTATTTTTTCCTTGAAAGATTTTTTAAAAATTAATTTCTTGACTGTTATCTGGATGGTGGTGGGTCTGGGTTTTCTGGTGTAAGTTGGTATTGAAATTGATTTCAGTCTTTACAAGGACAAACATTTATTTTACCAACACACACACTAAAGAAGCACACAAATAAAAATAAACAAGGTTTCTTAAACAGTAAATTACTAAGGAATCTCGAACAAGTACGTCAGGCCTCGAACCCTAGCATACTCTCTTCTTGCTTGGTGGTTCAGTCTCTCTCTAAAATGTAAGCATAATGTAGGAGGCATCTGTCATCTGTCGCAGGATTTGTTAATGAATTAGGGATCATTCTCGACATTGACTATCTTTTAATATGACTAATTTAAATTCTTCTGTTAGTAGCACATAACAAATCAGATTTAAACTAAAAGCTTCTTGACTGTATACTTAATATGTAAAAGTAACAAATCTGTACTAAATTTTAAACTTGTAAACAGATGAAAGATATTCTAATAAATTCTTCATCTATTTCAAGAGAAACTTACCTAGCATTTTATTAGCCACTTGAACTGCTAATTTTTCTTCAGAAAACATTACTGGACATATTGGATGATCATCACCCTGAAAGGAAAACCTAATTTAAGGCATATTTACAATTTATGTTTATTATTGATTGAAATTATAAATTATATCATTTTTCTCTGAGCTACTCTTATCAACAATTAACTTCATTTACAATATACAAGTTTAAGTTCTTTAACTTATTTTCTGGTTTCAAATAAAATAACTTGGCTTACATATTTCCAGCTTGATTTCCCTTTACTACCTTATAGCATTAAAGATTGTATTTACTTTAATCTTTGAGGAAACAGTACAAAAACTATAAAAATGTAGTTATGATAAAAATTTTTTAAAACTAAAGTAACTACATGCTTAGCTCCTTGTATGGGACTGTGGTTGTCTCCATTTAATGATTTCTCCATTAATGAGCATGACTATTTTACAAAAGCACTTACAAGAGTAAAGGAAACTGCTACTTTTCTTATGGAGACCACCTGAAGCACTACTCTTTAAACTCTATTCCTAAGGAATTTTGTTGATTTAATGACTTTTTTACTCTTTTCAATTGGACTGCTTATCAAATGGTGGAAAAGAAACTAGTGATACTGTGTAGAAATAACAGCAATTATAAATTATATCATTTTTAACTGAACCTTGAGTAAATTGAATACTTAAACTTCAAGTTTACAATATTCTACTCTAAACATCCTTAAAAATTATATATATATATATATATATATATATATATAATTTAAATATATCCTAACTGATGATTCCATATTCAGGTTTGAGCATTTTTATTACATCTCTATACAATATATCTTATCTCTATACAATATTTTTTAGCATATATTTTTATTTAATATTTATTAAGATAGTCAAGAGAAAAATAAATTAAACTTTTTAAATAAAAATCTTAATATTGACAGTATTTGTTTGTTTTGCACTGACAGTTTATCCCAAAATAATGGGAGAAAAGTAACTGCAATTTATGAGAGAAAAGCAACTTAGCTACTACAAGAAATTCTGAAAATGATTTTTTGTTAAAATGTTTTTAACTATATTACTAATCCAAGCCATATAATTTTTCTATGAAATATTAGATGATACAGTCATTACAATTGCATAGTTAATGATTCAATTCAAGACTTACATTTGCAAATGGAAAATTCAAAATTCAAATCAAAATATTGTATTACAGAATTTCAGATGACTTGTCATAATATTTTTATCTGCATTGCAAAAGCTGTAATTCTATAAAATATTTGTTTATTTTTTTTAATTATTACTTTTTGCATAGAATATCTAAGTAACTTATTTTAAAACAAATTGTCCTCTTAATACAGAATTTAGTCAAAAAATATTTTATTTTTTTAGCCAAAAATTAAAATTAGTATATGACCTTTTTCAAAATAATTATGACATACATTAAAATAACTGAATATATATGAAAAAAAAAATTCTTACGACATTCAGACCAGCTGCTTTAATGGCAGATCTAAACTGTATTGTATTTTTCTGTAAGACCTTTTAAGTCTACTTAAATTAATTTAATTAAATACTAGATTAACATCACTGGAATTAAAATTTTTATAACAGTAAATGCTGAAATTGTATTTAGTTTTCAAAGATATAACAGTTCAATTAGATGGCAATAATAAATGTGTTAATATTGCCTTAACTTCTAATAAAAATTTAAGTGGGCTGAAATTAAATTATTTCTATATTCTATGAAAGTTTTGGTATGAACTACAAATTAGGTTTTGTTCTACATAATATTCTATTTTAAAATTAATGTGTACAGACTGATACATTTATTGAATTTAACAAAATAAAGTAATTGTCTAGTTAAATATTAAAATAGTAAAATTAAAAACAAATATAACTGATAAAGAGGGTAAGAAATTAGACTAAAAGATAATGAAAATTATCCATTAACATTCATATACTAACATGCTAAAATATAGGAAATATATTTAAAAAACTTGAAAAATTTCTAAATCATAGTAGTGTCTAAAATTGGGAGTCATACAAACCGATGCAGAGCATATCAGAAATTTAGTCAAAAATTAAAACAAGTATATGACCTATTTCAAAATAATTATGACATCCATTAAATAACTGAATATATATGTAAAAAAAAAAAAAAATCTTACAATGACATTCAGACCAGCTGCTTTAATGGCAGATCTAAACTGCTTTGTATTCTTCTGTAATTTTTCAACAAGGGAAGAACTTTCAAATAATAAATCTAAAGCCTTAAAGAAAAAAAAATCACATTACACTGTATTTTAAATACTTTTTATATGATTAATCATTAGCAAAATTATTTTTTAATAAAATTTAAAAAAGCATGATAATGTAAGTTATGTGGGAAAAAAAGATAAAATTATATATAGAGTAACAATCAACTTACATTCTTTTCAAAAAATAATGTTAATTTATGGACTATAACATCAAAGTATAAAAATAATTCTACATTGTTGAGTACAATAATATAGGTAAAATTTAGAAAATAACACTAATGAATGAATAGAACATGAAAATTTCAGACTTTCAAATTATATGCAGAAGGTCAAAAGCATGCAAATCTAATTGGTAGGATTCTGATATAAAAGGTAGCCTCTGACTGATTAAATACTGTAACAATAAAAAATTCATAAGCTTTTAATTAAAAATTTAATAAAACACAGAAACTTCTTGTGTATTTCACAGTTTTCCTCCTGCAGAATCAATATTTATATACCCAATACCAATATCTATCAGAACCAGAACTAGGGTGTAGCAAAGGAGCCATTGTCACAACAATCATGGGGGTGCTCCACTATGCACAAAATGCTTGCTAATGGTGCTTCATGATGGAAACAGGATCCAAATCTGGACAAATTGCATCCACATAGGTAAAAAAAAAAAAAGTTGAAAAATAATTTTCAAAATGTCATAATTCTAGTTAAAGGTATGGGGCTAAAAGACAATAGATTAGAATTGTAGATGTGGAAATTTAAGTTTATGCATATCACAATAGATTTCAATAATCCTAAAACTTGGAAACTCTATACAGAAATTTTGTCAGAAATTCATCAGGTAGAAGTAGAGACTATATATCCATATTTAATGAAAGCATTGAAAATATTTCTATGCTGCTTGAAATAATAGTTTCATGTGAAGGTATTTTCAGCCAGCTAAAAGAGAAAATCATATCTACTACACTTTTTGTTGAGGCATGAACAACTAGAGAATATACCTATAATGTACAATAAAAAAGAAATCACAAACAGCTTGAACTACAATTTAGTTTTGACTTATTCAAGGTTTGGTTGGTTTGGAAAGCTACAGTTTACATTTTTGCTATATAAGGGCTAATGACCCTAGGACCTAATGCTTAAAGCTGATTTTGAATGGTTATGACGCATATACAGCTTAGAAACAATAACAATAACAGCTCTTGATTAAAATGGGTATTGTAAATATTTTCCAAATGAAATACATAAGTATTCAGATGGCTTCCTAATAGTCCATTCATACCGAACCTAAAAAATCAATCTGCAGACATTTCACAGATATTATACAGGGTACAACTTCTCCTTGAGTCCCACATAAAAACTAGAGAAAGTCCTGATAAAAAAAAAAACCATAAATTGAATTTCCTGTTTTCTACTGGGACAAAAACTTGTGCTGTCTGACGTCACCTTTTGTCTCTTCCATTGGCCTATTTCCATGAGGCCGTCTTTTAGCCTCTGATTGGTTCCTTCAGTTTTAAACCTACATTTCGTTGTTTTAAAATTGCCTAAAATTAATGGTAAAGCGAAAATCTGTAATGACAAAAACTAAAAATGTCGCCCTACCTGAGGTTTCAAACAAAATTTTGTGAAGCCAATTTAGCAACGTTACAGGCTAATGAGACTAAATAATGCTTAAAGCTGATATTGAATATTATAAATATCCATACCAGCAATAAGTTGAAGACAAACTTGATATAGAAGAACAGTAACTTTTTCATTATTATTCAATCTTGGAAAATATTTTTTTGTAAATACCTTTCCTTTTCATGAAATACATAAGTATAAAATTGTCAGTTCCTTAATTTGTGAGTTCATTCTGAATACATTATAATACATAAAACATGTTTCCATATTTTCCCCACTATATTTCATGCCAGGGACACAAGCTTAATTTTTACCACATATGCCAAAGGACCTAGTTTCGGTTCTGATAACATAACTGCTTTTTAAAATAGAGCAAGTTTTTCAATGGTAAAATATTTTTAGCTTTATATGTTAGATATAAAAACTTAAATATTTAGCTTTAAAAATATAAATTTACCTTACTAGCACAAGCAACAACTGGAGGTGGAAGAGCATTTGAAAACAAATAAGGACGTGATTTTTGCCTCAATAAATTAATAAGTTCAGCTCTTCCAGTAGTGTAGCCACCTGTAAGAATTCAAGCTCAATTCAATTCTGATTGAAAAAAAAATAATATGATATGCATAACAAAATGTGTGATTATAATTTAATTAAATGATAATAAAGCTAATACTTTTCTTTAAAAACTTGTTTTTACACAACTAGATACTTAATTGGCATCTTACAAATATTTTAACTTACTTTCTGTTAATTTTCCTTAATTAAAGCCACATAAAAATGTACTACTTATAATAATATGATACCAATTATAATGAAATAAAATATCTTCAAGATAAAGACCTGTTTATGAAGTTTTTAATTAATAAAGATTTTATTTAATGCTTGTATTTTTCTCAAAAAAAGAGGATAAATTTTGCAAAGTGATTATTAAAATTAATTTTTTTATGAAACTTCAATTTTTTTTAAATTCTGTACGTATTAGCATGGAACAAACATCAAAGTTATTCCTTAAATTAATATTATAAAATAATGTTTATGGTAAAATTGAATCAAACATACCTGCAGCACCTCCCAATGCTTTGCCTAAAGTTGAGTTGATAATGTCAACTTTTCCATTTAGATTAAAGTACTCTTCAGTACCTCTGAAATGTATTTGTTTTAACATTTCTCACAGTAGCAAGTTCATAATTATCATTCTTTAAAATATTTGAAATGAAATTTAAGCTTATTATTTCAATGTCACATTCAATTTCAATACAACATGAAAAAAAATTTAATGTTAAAATTCAGTATTTAAATTTGTTACAAATTTTATCCACAAAAATTATATTTCATCCCTCTAAATAATAATAAGTATGTAGTAAATTTATACAGCATAATGTGAAAAGATAGTAAATAATAAAAAAAAGAATTCATTCACAAATATACACACTATTTTAAACATATGATTAAGCTTTATATTTATTGCTAAAGGTTGATATCATAAAGTATTACAACTAATATTCTAAAAAGATTATATGTTATAGAATCATTCAATTACTTTTGTGATAAATGACAAAATTTTGGAAATTTTATTCTCATAAGTCAGTAATAAAATAGAAAAGGTATGATTAAAATTAACTGACAAAGCAAAATTTACTATTATAAAAATCAGTTTAAAATTACCTTCCAGTTTTACCAAAAACTCCTGTAGCATGACACTCATCTACAAATACCATAGCATTATACTTTTTGGCTAAATTACATATATCACTGGAAAAAAAAAACAGAATAAAAAGTTACTATTTTATTAAAATATTTAAATTTTGTAATTTAATATAAAATGAATGCAGTAAAGTCTGAAGAAAAATAGAAATAGGCATTTTATAAAAATAGGTCTTGCTTAACATCCTTTACTTTTTCTAAGTAATTACAGCATACTATAATTGATCTTATTTTATATAAAAGCATTTACCCATAAACCTTAATGCAGCATACACCTCATAGGTGTATGTTACACTGTAACAATGGGTAAATGGGTGAAAAAAGGATCCACCTATTGTATTAGATTTTATACTATAAACATTAATAATGTAATCAATTTATTTTATACACGCTTTACTACATTTATATATCATTTATTATTGTCTTATAGGCAAGTTTTATTAATAAGGGATTATGGATTCAGTAAACTACTCTGTAGTTATGGAAAAAAGATGCTATAATTCAATTAACCTGCAAAAATAATTAACCTTTAAATACCATACAACATAAGACATTTTTCCCATATTTATGATACCTATTTATACTTCAATTGATTTAATAGAACAAAAATTGCATTCATCTATGTTATTCATTTAATTTCTAAAGTAAAATTACATATCGGAGACAAAATATGACATATTTTCTTCTAGAATAATTCTGAACATTTGAACAATGAAACATAAAAGAAATTAACTTTGAAAAGAACAATGTCTATTTACACAACTTCCAAATATGGGAAGCCAATAGCAGTAACAGAAACTAGCAACTGCTGAGAATTGCACAGGACTATTTTCACATCCACTTGCAGAAAACAAATAACAGAAAGGAAGAAGAGCAGAAATGCATTTTCAAAGCAATGATAATTGAAATAAAATATTGAAAATGGCTGTGCTCATATTTTTAACTATTGAATATTCTACACAACTTAAGTGTTAATTGTTAATACTGTAAATTTTACCATTTGAGAAAAAGAAATATCCATTGCTAATATTTAAAAGGGTTATGGAAACAAGATATTTTTGAAAACTACTTAAAAAAAAAAAAAAAAAAAACCTGCATAAGTTACATTTGTTAAGAGACAAAAAACTCCCAAACATCCTGGAAAGATTTAGAGTTTCTATCATATTTTATTTTTAGAGGCTAAAATTGGATAACAATTTTATTACAAATTTTTTTAACACTAATTGATTTGTAATACTATGCTCTAAATTAAAGAAATACTGCCCTTTAAAACAATACTGTAGTTATTGTAATATTGTAGATGTGTCCTTTAAAACAATACCAGTCATGCCAACGTTCAGGCACTCGTATCAGGAGCAACAGTGTGGTTTGAAATTTTAACACGCTAATTACAGATTATGCATAAGTACATATTTTATTTCTATCTTATATTTACATATCATCTAAATTAAAATTAAATTTAAACTATTTAAGCAGTAGTAAATTGTAAAAAGTAAATTAAAATTTAGGCATTTAAAAATTTGAGTAGCAATTTTAGATTTGACAACTTATTTCTCCGAATAGTGTTTCTTAGAACAACATTTACCCTGATTAAGATAGTTCCTATTTTCTATCATCAAGGGTTCTAGAGTTTGTCTACTCAAATTTGACCTAAATTCAGTTTGGTTTTTCCGAACAGTCCTGAAAATATTTTAGCATGAAACATTACTGTGTGAAAAGAGTAATATTTAGCACTTTTTTTTTTTTTTTTTTTTTTTTTTTTTTTGGGCAAAATTTAGTATTTAATTACTGAATTATAACATTTTAGGTGTTCAAAAATTTTATTATCTTCTAGAGCAATGTGAGGAGTTTCCGGAGTTATCAATTTTACTCATTTCTCCAAAGCAACTCTGGAGAATTTGGAGTAGTTGGCATGTCTGGAATACTGTACAGTAAATTCAGAAACACTATTAAAATTACTTACGGTAAAGGTGCAATATTCCCATCCATGCTAAAAACTCCATCTGTTACAATAAGTCTCATTCTGGCTGAAGAACTTTCTTGAAGTTTATTCTCCAAGTCTGAATAAGAAAAAATACAATTTAACAAAAATAAATCTATATAAAGATAATGTAGGGCATACACATCCCTACATAATTTAAAAAATAATTAGCTATATAGAAAAAGTAAAAATATTTCCGAAAAATATTTTTATAAAATTGTTACATTTTAGCTACTGTATTATATATATATATATATATATATATATATATATATATATTACTTCTTAACCCTAGAATGTTATCCTTCTGTCTAAGACATATAGAATCAAAATAATACTGTAAAAAGCTGTAATTAAAATAACTTAAATGGTTAATAAATAATTCTTTTAATGAAAGTTTTATTTGAATTTACTTTGCTTTAAAATAAGTTTTTATGAAGTTTGTCTAGTAGACATAGCAATAGAGCATTTGACAAGAAGAGGATAGCATTCTAATCTAAACAATATTATAAATAAAATTTCCTTTTATGCCAATGCTACATATTAAATTTAGTTGAAATAAATAATAAAACTTTACCTGCCATATCTCTATGTTTATATCTATATTTCTGAGCTTTGCATAAACGTATGCCATCAATAATTGAAGCATGATTTAATTCATCAGATAATACTGCATCTTCTGCTGTTAACAAAACTTCAAAAATGCCTGCATTTGCATCAAAGCAACTAGCATACACAATTGAATCTTCTCGGCCATGAAATTTGGCTATTTTTCTTTCAAGTTGTTTATGTAAATTCTATAAAAAAATAATTTTTATTCAGAAATCTATTCAAGTATATAAGATATATATATAAAATAGGCATGTGCTTATTGATTTACATGTAGGTGCTACTAACAAAAGTGTAAGTCGAGTAATAAACTCAAAACTGGTATGTAATATAACAAAGAAATAATTTTTCTTTCATTAAAAGAACATAAGCCAAAAATAGTATTCTTTAGAATATATACAAAGCTAATAAATCCCAAATTACACAGTACTAAAACATTACATTTTTAATATCTAAATGCAACTTATTTTATTTAAAATCTTTAAAATTCTCAAATGTGACAAACCAGGTAAAAATAGTATTTTTTGTGTCAAACATCAAATTATTATTTTAATTATAGTACATTCAATCAGGCAAAAAAAATTTTACTTTAATCTATACATTGTATAAATCCCAATTTTAAAACTATTGAAAATGGTAATGGTTTTTAGTAATTATTTTCAAAACACAACCTGAAGCAAATTATAAAGTTAATATGCTCTGATAATCAAGATTCTTTATAAAAACTCTTCTTTTATCGTACAATAGTTGAATGTATCTACAATATGGCTCAATAACAATTTAGATTATAAACATTTTTTAACTGTCCTCTTCAAAAAAAGGATCATTAGTTTCTTAATATCCTTTAAAACTCTAATCTGAAAATCTAGCACTAACACAAACAGAAGATTAGCATAGGAGAAATAATCATACTGCTTTAAAATAACAAATAAGTAGTGCTTGTGAGATGATCGGAATTGTTTACAGCCATGGAGGTTTAATTATACTTTGCTGCATCATACTTATATATACATATATATATATATATATATATATATATATATATATATATATATATAATGCTTCCATAATAAAGGATAATGTAAGTGTTACAGTAAATAAGAATTTCGGCAAGTCTCTCACACATTGACAACAAATAATAATTGAAAGGTGACCACTTTAACTCATTAACAGTACTTAAAATAATGAGCATAAAAATTGAAAATCCAAATAATTACCAATACTGAAAACTTTAAACATAATTTTAATAGAGAATTTCCTTTTTATATAATAGTTTAAAATAATATATATGTAAACTATTGGTCTGTAATAGCTATATATTACTTATAATTCTTCCCTCGATAAAATTCTGTAAACTATACAAAAAAGAAAGTCTTTATTATAGAATCTGAAAAAAAATATTGGATTTTAAAAAATGAAATATTTGTAAAGAGATCTTTAGCTTAACAAAAATAAAATCATTATGGTAAAAACTGTAATCAGAAAATCACGCTAAAATATGTGGAATGGGATGGTCAAAAACTGTAACTTTAAAAATAAGACAGTTATATAAAGGCAAATCCAACTAGGCTTAAAAGCTTTGTATGATATATGAGGAAAAAATGGTAAGTAATTTAGTATATCTTTAAAAATAACGCTACAATGGATAGTATAAAAAATATTTATATTACTTGTTTTCTTTTAATATTCTATGATATAATTCTTGTGATAACATTAAGAAGTTTAATCACAATGAAAACAAATATATATGTAGCCCTTAGTCATGTTTGATAATTTTCAAAAGAAAGGGACTCGTAAAGCCCTTTTTTTTTCTTCCAGAATTTCATCAATACTCAATAAAAAAAACATGATTTTATGATCCTGTCAGAATATTCAATTTTAGAAATCAAGTGCAATTAAACGTAGTTCATACATTACATTTAAAGAATCAATACTTGTTTATCCGTACCTGAGTTCCACAGATAAATCTGACAGAACTTAAACCAGCACCATATTCATCAAGAGCTTGTTTACCAGCTTCAATAACATCAGGATGAGACTAAAAGGTATACCACAAAAATTTACTAACAATTTTTATAAAATAAGCTTTTACAAGATATAAAGAGCTAAGCGTATATATCTTTCAATAAACTAAAGCATAAAATTCTGAATATTGAAAATTATTAGAACTCAATAAACTAAAAACTTACCGAAAGGCCTAAATAGTTATTTGCACAAAAATTAATAACAGGTTTAGATGATCCCTCAACACTGATGTGAGATGCTTGTTTTGATGTAATTATTCTTTCATTTTTGTAAGTCTTTGCTTCTTTAATACTTTCTAACTGAGCATCTATGATAACTTTGGTAGCAGCCCAAGCACTTGATTTCGCTCTAAACATGTAAGAGCTAGAAGTCTTTAGAACAGTACTACAAAGTCCTAAAAAAAATGTTAATATCCTTTAAAACTCTAATCTAAAAATCTAGCACTAACACAAACAGAAGATTAGCATAATAGAAATAATCATACTGCTTTAAAATAATAAATAAGTAGTGGTTGTGTGATGATCAGAATTGTTTACAGCCATGGAGGTTTAATTATACTTTGCTTCATCATTTGTCTACGCAATACTACTTAATATTATTTAAAATATCTCACCCTTTTAAATGATTTCAATATTGTTAAGATTTATCCTCTTTCTTTTATCAAGTATTACTAATAGATTGTAAAGGATTCATAAATAGTTCAAAATGTCAGTACAACGTTCCCAAAACATGATTTAATGTTTAACAAGGAAAAAATTTATATTGGAACTTTATCTTAATAAAATAAAATTTGCTGAATCAGTTTACTTCTTTAAAAAAATGAAAACTACCGTGACTATGTATACAAACAGCTAGATCATATTTTTAAATTGTTATATTATATATTTCACAAGTTACTAGAAGTTTTTCATATTGAAATCCATGGGATCTTTCCATTACATGCTAAATAACTATCATTAGAAAATTGGAGAGTTGTGTTACATTCTCAGTAGCTCATATGTTGAATTTGCATTACGCCATCAACACAGTAAGTTAAGCATTTAAAATTTATTTAAGTCAAAATACTTGGCGATTAGAAACTATATAAAACAAGAATTAAAATGTAAAACATTTAAATTTATATATACAACTGAAAATAATACCTGAACGAAGCATTTTGGCCACTGGGTTACAGACAAGTTGCTACGTCTTCGAATTTGTTTAGTCGGCAGCCACCTGTTATAAAGGTGCGATGTAAACCGGAACCGGAACTGAAACTAAAGGTAGCATTAAAACGAACAGGTAACGTAGCAGTAATGCGGAGTTTTCAAAGCATTGGACAGAGAATGAATTTAATATGACTTTACCATTCATTTTACATAGTTCATCAATATTTAATTTGGTCATCTGCAAATCTGCTTACATGTTTTCCTAAACGTAACAACTTTTAAGGTAACTACAGGTTCTTTATCTATTGCTTATCAAGAACAGACGCTATATGGGAGGGAAAAAAATTATTGGATTCTGAGCAGGGTTGAAACCAGAAATTGATTTCGGTGGGGGGGGGGGAGAGGAAAGACATTGTTATTTGTGAATGATACTACAGCAAAACTAAATTAAGGTATTTGGCATGGATGAGGCAAGCGGAAGGGGATTTGGGGGACCAGTCCTCCCCCCCCAAAAAAAAAAAATTCCAAAATATCATTTCATAGAAAAACAATGTCCGACATTTGTCTGTGTGTTATCTGCCGATCTGTAATGAGCATGAACATCCATATTCTTAGAAAAAACTGCTTCGACCATAAAAGTCTTGCTGGACCACAAGCCAAAAATACAATGCTTTCTCTACCCCTACCCATACTGTAACCTTCGATACAGAAAAGTCATGGCTTCACTCCACCCCCCCCCCACACACACACACACACCTCATTCGTCCCATAAAACCCGGCCTTCTCAATTTTCGTAATCTATTGTACATAGTTTTCCTCTGTTGGGCTCTTTACGATGAATTTCTGAAGACAGAAAATCTGTTTTATATAAAAGATTCAACTGGATTACATCAGTCTAGTTTCTGTGTGTAGTTAAATCAGGACGAAATGTATACGAATAAAAGTCGACAGAATTCAGTGTTTTCCTGATATAAAAGATATAAGAATAGATTTCCTGGAAAAATATTTTTACATATGTAGCATAATATACATGAAAAAGGGGAGGAAATATAAAGAAAAATGTATTAGCAATCACCAAAGATTATTTTTCTTTTCTGTGGAAAATGTCAATATATTTATTTTGATATAGTTTTGGTATGTAAATAATCTAATCTATACAGTATCAAGTTATCTCTAGAAAGAAAATGCATTATTTAATATTAAACTGAAGATAGAGGAAAAATTTGAAAGTATTAAACTATCGGTTGAGTAAACGGGATTCACATGAGAAAATATATCTTCCTTTTCACTAACACGCAAGATAAAAAATACAGGATATTCGTGAAAACTGGGGCATAATATCAAGCAAATGGACATAAGGAAGAATTTCTATTTTATGCAAAATTCTTTTGTTCAGCTAAAAGAATTTACAGTTTAAATAATGATAAATATACTTTTATGTTTCATTAATTTCCGGATTATGTCATTTTTTTATTCAAATGAATCTAGTACTTTACATATTTTATACATTCATGTATAAATAATTTTTGTAGTAGGAAAAACGTCCATTTCTGCATGAATGGAAGGACTAAACAAACATCTAGAATAATTAAGGTTGATTTGTTTGATGCACTACGGTCTATCGTTTTACTACAAGGTGGTTTGTGGGAACAGGGTCTACTGCATGTAGCCGAATTCAAACGACTCCAAACATCCATTTCAGCAGTGGAATTCGAACCCTCGCACTCTGATAGTGGAGAACAACAACCTACCCATTTGGTCATTGTTCTTGTCAGAGTAACTTAGAAAACAAAGGTTGAAATTGAAAGAAATCTAATTTGCAATCGATTAAAAGTAATGAAAGAACATGCATAATGTAGTGCGTGAAAACATCTTCATGTAAGTACGTAAAGGTAACAACCTTTATGATTTTAATTGAAATATGCCACCGAGTATTGATTCCATACTTATGAAGGGATCATTAGCTAATCTTTTCACTCATGAGAAACTAATAAAGTACAAATGAACTTTTTTTAATTTTATAGTAAACTTCTTAGTCTTTTAACAGAATTCGAAATAAAACTTGCTAATAGTATCAACGGGAATAAATGATCGCTCTCTAGGAAGTTACTTGAGATAATTTCAAAAATAAATCTATGATATAAGTATTTTATTCATATTTTTACTGCATTTCTTACAGATTTTTACGCAGTGATTTAGTTCGGTTTGGAGTGCTACGGTCTACTATTTTGAGACTCGAGGGCTATTGAGGTTGGGACCTACTGCCTTCCAAACCGCTATGTACATCCATGCCAACAGTGAGATTCTAATCTACGAATTGCGGTACCGAAGAACAGCACATTATCCATCTGTCATTATTTAGCTGTGATGCTTTAAAAATGTATGTTTAGATACTTGGAAATAATTATTCAGCATTTTTAATTATGTAAGAATATTAAACATTAAAAAAATGTTGGAAATAAAGAAAAGTGCTAGTACAGAAGGTGTAATCATTTATAAATTTAGCTGACTATACTCTAAAGCTTAAGACTTCAGACAAAAAAGAAAACTACCAGGACCAAAAAGGTCCTGGTAGTGAATCGGTTTTTGAAACGTTTGGAAGTAGAAACAGTTTCTTCTTTCCGTCTACCCATTGTGCTGTTTAGATGTAAATTTTAAACACATTTTCTAATCGGAAAGTTGTCACACATGTTGGTGCTGAATTAAACAGTTGATGCTCATTTCAACGCTAAGATCTGTTTTTCTTTTTATGTTCAACGCTGGAAAAGAAATTGTTTTAGAAGATATTTCAAAAACTCCGGGATGAAATTGCTGCATGCAAATAGAACGTGCAAACTGTATTCGACAATTCAGAGCAGACTGACTAGCACTCTCAGCAATTACTTGCAATATTGATGTGCAACCAGTAGAAATTGTTAACTATTTTCTAAATCTTCAAGGTGAGTATATTTATAATACAGAGGTAAAAAAATTTAACTTATTTATTTTGTTTCAAAATTAAGCTTTTTCTGCAATAATATTTTTATTTTAAAGGTTAGAATTTAATACCATGCATAGTTTATATCTTTTCGATGTTTATTTTACTATTAAATTCGTTGGGTACATGCTTCATGACACATTCCAAGCTTTAAATTTGTTCATTATATCATTTTGTGTTGTTATTGTAAAACTACATTTGTGTTATGATACTCATATTAGAGATGTACGTGCAAAACAAAACCTATATAGTTTTACTGAAGTATTTTTCACAAATAACAATGTCTATCCCCCTTAGTCTCCCTCCAAAAATAATTTCTGGCTACAGATCTGGAATGAGGTATGACATTTATCCATTTTAAACTCAAATAATTAAAAAGATTTGATAACATTGTTATCTTCCTAACGAGAAAAGATAAAATATAGTAGAATATAGAGAAAACGTTAAATTTTTGGACAGCTGCTCGGCAAAACTTTTTATAGCCAGAGCGGTTTTTTTTATTTGGGGGGGGGGATGTTCTTATACAGCTAGGCATATGACACCTACACACGCGTGGGACCTCCAAATCCCTTTTCCTTGCCTACGGCCTTGTTGAGATGGTATGTGTAATACGGATTTCGTAAAAGTAAAGGAATCATAGAAGTAAGGAAAGAATAATAAATTTATTTATAAATGAGATTTTAAGAGAAATATCGGAGATAAAGGTTATGGTACATCATCCACATCGTTCTAATAGATTTTTTTTTTAACTTTTGGGAAAAAATATATATATATATATATATATTTGGCAATATATCCTGACATATATATATATATATGTCAGGATTTAAAATATAGAGTAATTTAAGAGATTTAGTTAGGGATTCTTTTAATGGGAGTAACACGCCTCGAGTTCGGATTATGCCACATAAATACGGCTCACACGCATGATATGGGAAGAGAGCGATAAGCAATTACTATAATCAGATCTGTGGCTCCTCGAAGCAGTGAAAACTGCCTTTGTTAGCAGTTGGGCGCCAATATGAGACACCATTGTTGAGTAGAGTGTGGGTGAATTTAAATAAAGATATGAAGCTGATGTCAGGATTTCTAGTGTCGGTTACTGGACCCCGACACACACACTCACACACATACACACACACATATATATATATATATATATATATATATATATATATATATATATATATTGTGGCAGCTGGTCACAAGAGAACCAGAGAGGGTCGGTCATTCTCAGGACCCGTGAGAATTTATTCCCCTGAAAAAAGCAGGAGTTCCAGACCCAGAGGGGTTTCGGATTTTTATGTCCCTGTATACATCTGTGTGGAATGCCGGCTATCATTGAGGAGTCCGGTCCGCTGACCACTCCCTTGCTCTCAGCCCTTTTTCTCCCCCCCCCCTCTTTTTCGGAGGGGTCTTTCAAGAGGAAGGCAGTTGGTTGTTGAAGTCTGGAGGGTAGAGAAGGTTGTTTTATCTCTCCCAAATGATGTTGTTTTATATCGTGTATATATATTGTATATAGTCGAGATAATAAAGTCTAAGACTTTAAGCGATTGTCTTTACTAAGCCTCCACAAACACAGAAGTGTATGCATGTTGCGACGTTACAATATATATATATATATATATATATATATATATATATATGTATTCAAGAAATAATAGCAATGAGCATTTAAATAATTTTATAGTAGTACTTATGTAATTAATTATCCTTTTAGTCTTATCAAACACATAACTGGTTGCTTCAATTTTAATTGCTAATATAATAATTATATACATTATTTTTTATCATTTATTGTGTAAATTGCTTTATGCTAAACGTTTTCCCCTCCTTTTATAATATAAAAATAAATATCTTTAAATTTAAACAGTTTATTATTTTTTGTAATGCATTTATCATTTAAAGGTGTAATCAAATGACACTGTTGCATTTTGTGTCCAATTCCTACACACACACACATTATATATATATATATATATATATATATATATATATATATATATATATATATATATATATATATATATATATATATATATAGAGAGAGAGAGAGAGAGAGAGATGTTATCCAAGAAAAATAATGATTTATGAGTTTTGTGACACTACAGATTATTGCCTAATATTTATGTAATAATAAAAATATTGGATATTTCTCAAATGAAAAATATACTCATACTTTCATGCTAAACATAATACCTTGTCAAATATAGTTAGTTAATCCCAATTATTCAATTTTCTTTCATAGCATATAATAGTTAAATTTTGTGAAAATATCAACTTTTGTACAACAAAGACAGAAAAAAATGGTGGTTCTCATTGTGTCATAGGAATTGGCGACTTCAAAATACTTCAAAATTCCCATGTTTTGGAATTTTCAAAATTCCCTTCCCAAAAAACCCGGTTTTTTCCCGGATTTTTTTCTACTGGTCACAACTCTAACCACAAGCGATTTTTTTATCCATGAAAAATCAGGGCATTGGTGGTTTTGTTCAAATTAAAAAAGTATTGATGACTTTGACAGCTCGAAGCAAACTTTTTGCCACAATCAGAATTCCTACAAGATATTAAATTCTTTTAGTTGTGTTTTAATTTCTAAACACCAATACAAATACTAGACCATCAGCTGCTCACGTGTAGATAAAAATTGGTCGCTCTTTTTTAAAACTTTACGCTTGGTTATACGTTGGTTTATAATTATTTCGCTGCCCTTAAATTTGGCTAATCACGTGATGTGCCGAATCTTGCTCCCGCTAGAATCGGCTCTATCAAAGACGATATAGTAAATAGCTTTGAGGGAGATTAGCAGGTCCGTAACTAGAGTGTGGCAAAGGTGGCATTTGCCCCGGGAGCTTCAGTCTTAGGGGGGCAGCGCAGTGCGTAAAATGCCTCCAAAATAAAAGGTGCTCATCAAACGAGATACAAAAGAGGACAATTCGGCTATAATAGGAATTAGGAAAGTCGAATTAACTAGAATTTTTAAAAATTATAGTTAAGTGTACAGTTAAAAGACAATAAGTTAAAATTATTTAAATAATCAGTGCGAAAATTTATATTTAATCTATTTATTAATTTCCACGCGTAGGGGCGAAATGTTCGCAAATACATAGAAATGCGTTATCTCCCATTTGTTGCAAATAAAAGCTCTGAAAAAAAATATCTATAAAACATTTAGGCTAGACGGACACCAAATGCAGAGCGGATTGGATTTAAGAGTCTTGAAATTAGAACAGTTGGTAATCATTGGGACTGAATGGCAGCCAAATATGGAGTACAGAGCATTGGAACAGGACCATTGGGGTCACAATGGCCCCAATGGAAAGAGTTGCACTGCAATGCTCAAAACAATACTTTCTTGGAAAAAGAAAAGACAGATGGAGTCAGCCTCAAAAACTGAATAGCGTCCGAGTCAAATCAGAATGAAGTTGAACCTTGACTCTCCGTTTCGAAAGAATCAACACCATTCCGTACCTACGGTCCACACTTCAACTAGAACCATGGTTAACAAATCACAAGGTCAGTTCACCACGCTCAAATACAATCCGCTCCGCATATGAAAGCCACGTAGTCTTATTCCCTACTACAGGAAGCTCCTTGAAACCCAGAAAACATCCGTCTTCTCCCTCTTTGTACTTCCATGGGACATTATTATTTTTTTTAAATTTCACAACAAATTTCGCCGACTGAAGAGTCGCATATCACTGTTCTTTTATTTCTTCAACTGTGCTGTTCGGCAGTTTTTTTTTCATTTCTTCGGTTCATTTCTTTTTTTACCATTTTATTTATTTATATATTTTTTGTAATCGTAAATCGTTCTACGTTATTAATAATAATGTTTAGTAGTTTTAAATATGAGGCGGAGTAAAGAAAGTTTGGGGATGGTCCTCAATAGTTTTCTAAGATAGATATAAAAATATTTTAGTGATTAGTTCGTGAAATATCCGCAAGATAATTTTCTGATGTCCGATTACTTTAAGCTTTACATTATGCTTGTAATTACTAATTTAGTTTAGTTTAATGACTGTTCTTAAATTCGCATCTAAATGTTTAATAAATTATTAAGCATCCGGTATAATACTTAATCAACTTCTTTCCACTTTTTTGATAATTATTTGTAGTTAAAATTTATTAGAAATTTTTTTTATAATTTCTACGTTGATAAGTAATTTCAAGTATGTACTTTGAAACCTTTAAGACACATGTATAATTCATACTAAGGAGCTTACTTTTTATAATGTTTGCAAAAGAATTCTACATTTTTATTTCTAAAATTTGCTGCTGTCCTTCAAGGTCTAACGACTGTTCTTATCCAACATGAGTATAATTCTTATTTATTATTCAGAGAAACACAGACAGCAAGTGCAACCGTGTGATTTGGCAACCATGCTTGTTGTTCCACAAATCACAGGTGAATGAATGACTGGTGCATGCTCTCGAAGATTCCTGGTGGAATATTGTGCACAACGTTTTTAAAGAACAACGCTTGATAATTTGACTGACTTGATATGTCTCCACAACGAAGATTCAGTGAACGCTTCTACGTATGGATCTCCGCAGCAGACGCCTAGTTAATGCACCTAATCTGACTTCTGTTCATCGGCGAAGATGGCTGAAATTTTCAAGCCAGTACCGCAACTGGACTCCCATTGAGTGGAGACAGATTTTTTTTTTTTTTTTTTTTTTTAATGAATCGCGTTTTATGCTCCATGGGACAAATACACGTTGGCGTAAACGGCGTGAAACGTCTGAAAGCAAATATCCTGCGACTCCGGACACCCTGCGATTTCCGGAAGGATCCAAGCTATAGGAGGGAGCATTATGACCTGGGGAATGTTTTCGTGGTATTATCTGGGTTTACTCATCATTGTGGAAGGCACGATGGGTATTAACACAAGTATGCATCTATCCTTGCGGACCATATTCACCCCTACATGCGAACTGTTTTTCGTCAGGATGATGGCATCTACCAGCTGGACAAAGCGACGTGTCAAAAAGCTCACAGTGTGCATGCGTGGTTCGAAGAGAATCAGTATGAGTTTACCATACTCCTTAGCCAGCAAGTTCCCCGGACTTCAGCCCAATCGAGAATCTGTGGGACCACCTCGTTTGCACCTCGTTTATGGGTTGTTCACACCATGGATATTTACTTACGTAACCTAGCGCAGCTGTCTTCTTAACTAGAGTGGGCATGATTTAACATCCCAATGAACATCTTCAGGAACCTAACTGATTCTCTTCCAGCATGTTTCGCAGCGGTTTGCTCCGCAAAAGGTGGTTATTCTGTACTTTGACAGGTGGTCACATCAATGTGACTGGACTGTATAGCATAGAGATTATTACTCGTTTGTCTATGTACTATCAAACCTCTTGTTTTGTTTAAAAAAAAAAAAAAAAAAAAAATTCACCCTGTAGACAGCGATACGATATTTGGACGTTACCCGTCACGAGCTATGCTAATTTGAAATCGTAAAAAGCAGATCCATTCTGGAGAGATGTGGTCAAATACTGAAATGATAAAACTCTGGTTAATATGCCAATTAATAATTATCCTAGTGATCTTATTACGTCAGCCTACTTCAACTACAATTTACAAGGTTTCAAGATACGATAATTTTAAAAAGTTTATGAATAGATGGATATTCTTTTGAAATTAGTGCGAAGATGTGTACGAGCTTCGGAATAGGATTGAATATGAATATTATGAAGTCATTTAGGAATTATCTACAACGCAAACTATCTGTTGGGAATATTTATGTGCTTAAAAGAAGACATAAACACGTTTTATGTTTTTCCATGTTAAAGTCGATTTTTTTATCCATTGTCCATATTTCGCTGACAGACGTATCTTAAACAGGAAATCATATCCTTCACAGTTATGCAACTGCTTTTACTTTTTCTGTTATTTTTGTTATAGCCTTGAAGCGTCTTCAGTGATACACATACGCCAAGGTACACGTTCATCAATGCTGCTGCGTGAACGCAATCTGTGAACTAAAAACCGCGTTATTTCCATTTCTGCTAAACTTTTTCATTGTGAAAATCTATTTTGCTCTGGAATGAGGATGGGAATCTGAAACAAGGAAGTGTAGATGACATATCCAAATTTGTCTCGTTAGCAGCTTTGAATGACAGACTTTCCTTCTAAGCATGTATATGACAAGGTAGTAATAAAGGAAGGGAATTCAGGGCACAGAAAATATCCCAATATCAATAAATGATTCTGAAATTTACTAAAAGTAAGAATTGCATAATAGAAAGGAAACGTGAATCCTTTTAGAGGATTTTGAAAGAGAGAAAAGAAATATCTTATGGTTCCACTTAATAAAAAATTTTAATTTATTCTAAGTTTCAACCTGAGGATACCAACTCAAAGTGTGTGTCGTAAATTAAGGTTGTATTGCCTAATTAGCGATTAGAGCTGATCGAAGATTAAACTTTTTGCAATTGAACTAAAAAGTTAATCTCCGTGAGACAACATTGATTACCTCTAATTAAGTGCATAGTCGATCTCTGATGAGTTATAATGGGAAGTCCAGGTCTTTGTTCTATTTTTTATGACGTGAAAAAGCAAGTTTTCTTTTAAAGTGTTTTACACTTTTATTAATTTTGGTTATCTCTAAATTTTGGTTGAAAAGGGGAATATACTTGTGCAAGTTTTCAAAATAACTGATTTGTTGCCATATCTATCGACATATGAAACCTGTTCTCAACCTTGCAGCCATGAACTGAAAATGGTATAGAAAAGTGTGCCATTAGCAGTTTTATACAGATTTTAACAGTTCAGAAGATTTAATTTGACGTTTTATTACCTCATGGTTATGAGGTTTGTTGATAATCTATGACGTCATTTTTTTCTGCATTCATCAGTTTGTCAAGTGCAATTCAGAGCTACGCTGTTCTTACTTTGATGCGAGGTTTTTGATGGCCATCTAAAAATATATCTAAGGTAAATAACATTAATTCTTTTTTAAAAAGTTGGTGAAACACTGTTTTCCCCGGTTTCGCACGACTGAGTCACTTTAAGAGGATGCTAACTTAAAAAATATCGGATTGTTTAAATTGGCCCATACTATTTTTATATTATATAGAATAACACTGTGAATAAACAAAAAGGGACTTCATTGTGTTATACACTGATGTAAAAGTTAAAAACGTCAAAATGTTTGGTTTCACTGTATCCATAATGTTTTTATAAAATATAAATCTAGGGATATCTAAAAATTCATTTACAGACTTATAGGAAGCTTTAATAGATCTCAAAGAGGATTTTGAAGCAAAAACATAAATGCTTGATATTTTTAAAAGCTTTTAACATATTAAAAAAAGAACTTGTTTCAGTAGACTTTATTTTCTTGAGCTGCTTTAAATTGAATCCTAAAATACAAAACGATTCCAATATTTACTGTAATACTTCGAATGAACTTCTTTTCTTTTAAAAAGAGTATCATGTCACCTTAAAATTGAACGGTTTTTGAAAACATAAAATTTTATGCTCGACACCATGTCCATTGTTTTTTACAAGCTAATTTAACTGAACAATAAGGCAATTTGTCGCAAGGTCACGAATTACTATAATGCCCTTCCCATTCATTTTTATGTTTACAACAGCCAATAGACAAACAATAAACTGCCTTTCCGTTTGAAACTAAAGCCAGAATTGTCATATTTTGAGATTTGCTCTACTGCGTAAAATCGTCTTATTCGCGAATCTGTTACACCAGTCTCTATAAATGAAAAATTTGTAATGTTTTTTCTTGCTTTATAATCTGTCACGCTAATTTCAAAAGGCTTTATTTTAATGAGCTCAATTTACAGAAATCACAATACCTTTATGTTGTCAATGTGGCATCGGGAACACTCATCTATTGCATTTTTATCTATTTTTTAATGCAAGTAATTTCTTTTCTTTGAAAAATTAAAGTGTGGATTTTTTCAGATTTTTATTTTATGCTGCAATGATTTCCTTAAATCTTATCAAGAAATTGGAAACACTATATTTTTCATATAATTCACTTTTCCCCTTAATAACAATTTAGTTTTAAAATGTTCTGTATGTGTTGGAAGCTTTTATATCTCCAACGATGCATAAATAAGGATTCTAGTTTCATATTATAAGCATTTCGTATTTATGAATATCCATTTTAGCTTTATTACAAAGTTAAATGTTTGTATTTGTAGATAAACATATAATAGATTTTCAATTTGAATTTATTAAATACTAGCAAGTGTGTCCACGCTTCGCTCCGGTGAATCCCTTATATAATAATAGCTTAAGTTATCCGTCTGTTCTTGAATTTATGAAGCGGTTGGACCTGGAATGGATACATTATATTCATGGGCATATTAAATTCATGATGAGTTAGGGTTAGCAAAATTCAAAGCGAGTAAAGTTTATCTTCTCTAAACTATCGATCCAATTCTAAAATAAATTGGTATTAATATGCTTCATATCACAGCGAAAAATACTGTCGTCTGTAACACGTTCGAAATCCATCCCTTCCGCCCTTTTCGAGCGTTTAATGCCATTATTTCAAGCCCTATTTTCCCCGGTTAAGAGCAGGCGATTAAATTAATCAATTTATCACATTATAAGTAGATGAAAATAACATGTTTTCTAACGTTATGACGTCATTCCTTTAACCATTTCATTTTATCATTTCTTATTTTAAATTATTTAAATATTGTCTGCATTATTTTCATAAGTTTTATCACTGAACTGAGATATTACGTAAATAATTATTTTCTTTAATACTTGGCTAAAATAATAGGTTAGGCACGTATGGGATAATTTTAAATTTAATCATGGATTATTTTTTGTTGCAAGATTTGCTCCAAAACGCCAAAATTTGCCAAAAAACAAACCATTATTTTACCTGCCTCATAGGGTACTTTACAATTCTGGAAAATTAAAAAAAAATTACTGATCCCGTCATATGACGGGCTTATATAATACTTTTAAACAAAAACATTTTTTTCTATTACTAATCTTTAAATTCTACACAGTGCAGTTCAAATTATTGGAGAATAAACATAGTTGTTTCTGTAATATGTACTAGCATATAGTCCCGTCATATGATGGGATCAGTAAAAATTTTTAATTTTCCAGAATTGTAAAGTACCCTATGAGGCAGGTAAAAAAATGGTTTGTTTTTTGGCTGAGAATTATCTCGTACACACTCAATAATTTGTTTATCTTCATACTCCTCTAAATCTGAATGCAGTTTAGAATCACGTTGAATTCATTTAGTGAAACCCTGTGGTTATGCATAAAAAACACACAAACAAACACACTTTAATTTTCAAAGATATATAACTTAAACGCCAGATATTTGTTTGTGTGTAAAATAGACTTTTATGAAAAGAATTTGTTGTTAATACCGGTGATAAAATTTTCATTGCAACAAAAAATAATCGATGATTAAATTTAAAATTGTCACATATGTTGGCTGATAACGAAATACCTGTCATGACCACTAAACTTTCATATAAGTAGTTTGTTGCAGTTTTATTAATCTACTTATAATGTATTTAGTGTGATTTTTTTTGGTTTTTTTTTTTAATTTTGTTACCTTATTGTTAAACGTAGTTAAAAACATACAACAGTTTATTCTTCTCCTAATTTTTGCTTGTAAGATTAATAAATATCTAATATATACATTTTGCAAGCCGTTTAATATAAAAAAAAACACTTATGTACTTTTATCTGACATTGATTGGCAACATTAATATCTCTAATAAAGTAGAACGCGGATTAACCGTATGGTCCAATTTATCAGATTGATCAAGGAATATGAATTCAGAAACGTGCAATCAAAATATAGAACTTTCTTAAAGGCTGTAAACTTTCTTTAAGCTAGTCTATGTAGTCGATTTTACACAGGTTACATAGGTTCTTTTTTTTACTCCTCCCTCTCTCTGTCCTTCCTCCGCTACACAATTATTACTCCATACTCCTATACCATATAACTCTTCTGACCATTGCTCCCTCTATTGATGTCCTTATGTTTCTACTAATCTTGTAGAAGATTGGTTTTGTAACGGCGTGATTTAGCGGTGTATCGTCATCAAAGAACTTTGCTTTGAGAGGTGGACTTGTGTGGAGACAAAAGGATTGTTTTCCCCGGCACCATGAAGTCTACACGGCTGTGCTCTATAGTAAAGGAACAATATATCAGACGACATGACACCTTCACTGACAGTCAAAAAAAATGATCACGGGAACGACAAAGGACTTGCCGCTACTCAGATGTAACCGCTAAGAATTCCAGGGACCCTGGCTTTGCGGTCGATGATTGTTTAACCCGGACCAATCCAGTTGATTGAAGGTGAGGTCATCGCTAGGTGACCCAATAATGAAATTGTGGGTGAGGCCCCTCCCTTAGAAAGAGACGAAAAAAGATTTTTTTTTTTTTTTTTTTTTTTTTTTTTTTTTTAGAGAAGTTTGTTAGCAACCAGCTAATTCAGAGGTCGCCTTGACCAGTCTCTCTACCGGACAGTTTTTTGCTATAATCCCACCTTGGGATCTTTTCTTGAAAGAATAGCCAGCATCTGCTAACTCGGAGGTCGCCTCGACCAGTCTCTCCATCGGAGAGTTTCATTTAGCGAAATGCCGTCTTGGGATATATCTCTTGCTGAGATTGAAGCGATACCCTGTGCTTTGGTTTTCCTTTTTCTAATATAATCTTCTTCAGGATTGTTTGCAGTTCTTCAGAACTAACTGTGCTTAGATCTCCTACCTGTACTTCAGAGAGCTTTCGAGAGTGCTACGAATTGTTTCTTCCGTACTCTGGACGTTTCGAGTTTGGTCGAACATTCTTTGTGACGTCACTTTGAAGTCAGCTTGATCATTTGCTCACATAATGTCCGCAAGCTGATGTCAAAATGGCTTCACAACGAAGGTTCGAAACGAACCGCAATATACAGAGTAAGGTCCAAGGTTTAAAATGTTACTCACCTTTCGAATTACAGAAAAATGATTCAACCGAAAAGAGATTTTTAAGATATGTGCATTTGGAGCAGATACATACTAATAAATCTCCGTTAGGTATAATTCGAAGGGAAATAAAAATTAGCTACATTACAACAAATTCAATAACAATTACGACTATAGGAAATTTCTAACGATTAATCCATTAATAAAATACAGTCCTAAAGAGTGAAAGCTATAAAATTTGTATTAAAAAATGACAACCATTTGTTAAGGATATGGAAGGATGGCCAATCAGTTTAAAATCAGACAATAAGCAAATAGACGACTATCAACAGATATCATTACTAGTAAATAAAAATATATTTTTTTCAAAATAACTATACAATGGATTCAATCAGTTAATTAAGAAAATTCAATGATTACTAATATTTCTACAGCTACATATTTACAAACGCACAAGAAATTAGCCAAGTGAAAAGGTAAATCGTCAAATAAAGGTTATGTATATGAAGAATTTTTTTTAATGTGGAATTCGGGATTTATAACCAAATTCTATGAGAATGAATAGGATTTTTCATTCCCACTGTCATATCATGAGTAAAAAAGCATTAACAACTAGAACTGTGAGGCCGTAATTTTAACGTGCTCTCTTAAAAGTTTTTTAAAAATTTGAAATAATAATAATACAGTGGGCTCCGCTTAATGTGATCAGTTTGGGACACCGTGATTTTGATAACAATAAACGATTGATAACAATAAACGATATACAAAATTAGATAAATTTACCCCCTCCCTTTAATTCACACGTACTAAATTTCAAAATAAAATGAAAAAACTCACCTTATATTTATGTACTGTATATTATTCTTTAAGGCATAAGAAATGTTTACGTAATAAAAATATTGGTCAATTGTTGATTGCCTACAATTCTTTCTAAGAAGCTCATTGATAAATCGTTCGTAATCATGTTTTTTAAAGTCATCGAAGCGGTGTTGTACTCCACGTTTCAACATTTTCAATCCAATCCAGAAGCTGAGAATTGTTTAACTGTGCTGCAGCATTGCGCTGACTTATATTTCGTAATCTGTCATAACGATTTAAAATTTCGATATTTAGTTTTAATGTTAAATCATTTCGCTTTCTGGCTTCCATATCGACAAACTGCACGAAAGCGAGCAAGACATAAAATGTGAATACACTACTCAGTTCCGAATAGAATTTGTTACTTTCTGCTAATCTGACAACTACTGACCACCAGCAGGGCGTGCGTATTTCTGAAAAATTCCAGGAATGTGTAAATTCCCGCTCCTTTGTTTTTTCTCTAGGTGGAAGAGGGAGAATTCTCGGAAATTAAAACAAGAACGAAGGGAAAGAAAAGAATGGGTTCCTTCTGAATACATTGAATATTCATATACCAGTTAAAATAAAGTTCAAAAACTGATAACATTAACCGATGTAACGATCACAAAGCGATAACTTTAACATACAAATGAATAGAGAAAATCTGGACCAAGTGATTTCGATAACAATAAGCGATTGATAACATTAACCGCGATCACATTCAGCGGAATCTACTGTACAATGACAAAATCTGGAATGTTCTTACATTTTTGAACGATTATTGGTTTATAGATTAATGGTCACTAAAAAAATGGCTAAAATGTAACGAGACTCATAAATCACGTTTGTTAACACAAATCTAAAACACAATCTGTCTTTAATCTGTTAATAGATATAAAATTAAAAAAAAATCTCTTGTTAAAAGTATTTATACGTGCATAAATACTTTTAAAAATTCAGATTGTAAAAGTATTAATATAAACTTATCTATAGAGTACAAAAATTGAACCTTGAATCATACTAGAATGCATACGTAAAGTGATTTTATTTAAAATTGTTCAAGTAAACTCGTCTGAAAAACAGCAAAATGGAACTAAACACCGTTCAATTTTTAAGGGACATGTCATTTGTTTAAAACAAACGACTATCATTGTAAGTATTGGAATTGTTTTGTAATTTAGAAGCCAATTTAAGGCAGTTTAAAAGAATAAACTCCAATCAAGTCATTTAATTTTTTTAAACTGTAAAATGTTTTTATAATCCTTTCATCTCAAATCTACTCCAAATGTGTTCTATAAATGCTTCCTACGTAAATTTGTGTAGAAATTTTTAGATACCTCTAGAATTATATTTTATTAAAAAAAAAGAAAAAAAAACAACTGACACTATTAAATACAATGCATTCTGATCTTTTTTAAATATTTGTGTATAATACAATAATGAGTGAACATTCTACTTATTCCATTCATAGTTTTATCCTATACATTACAGAAAATTGCTATACATAATTTAATGTTTGCATGTTTAACACAAAATAAGACTTGGAATTTGTAATGCATATAGTTTAGTTTGAAGGTAAACAAAACACGGAAAAATACATTTACAGCTTTCATTTGCTAAGAAATGTTATAAATTATATCATATGCACAAGTAACTTTCAAATTAGTAAAAATACAGATATACATTTTTTTTCATATATGTTTGTATATGTGAGAACTCTATGACCCAGTTGAAACAATTCAATATTTTTAAGGTTAAAGCCCCCTTTCGATTGACTTCGTGTTAAATTGTAAAACAATATACGAATTCACAAACTTTATAAAAATAATTATTTACCTTAAGTATCAGTCTCATAATTGACCATTGAAATCGCCGTGTCTCTAAGTACCCCAGTAGCTATGACTCTGAACGAGCTATCAACGACCTATAAGTTATTGCGGCAAAAATATCATGACTCTATAGACTATTAAAAAAAAAAAAAAAAAAAAAAAAAAAAAAATTACTCATTCAACCATTAAAAAATTAAACCACATTTATATTTTTCTGTACCATTTTCAGTTCATTGCTGAGGCGAGAACAAGTCGAGAGACATGGCAACAAACGAGTTGTTTAGAGCTTGCACATTTTTCTATGGGGCTTACTCTAGACGTTGCGGTTCGTTTCGCACCTTCGTTTGTGACGTCACTTTGACGTCAGCTTGATCATTTGCTCACATAATGTCCTCAGGCTGACATCAAAATGACGTCACAACGAAGATGCGAAACGAACCGCAACGTCCAGAGTAAGGGCCTATAAGGCGATTTCACGCAGCAGGGTACATCTCAACATATGACAATTCTGGATTTAGTTTCAAACGGAAGGGTAATTCATTATTTTCTTATTGGCTGTTGTAAATATGAAAATGAATGGGAAGGGCATTCTAGTAGTTCATGACGTTTCATGAAATTACTTTATTCTCATTTTCAACAAAATTTAGGGCAGGTCTCACCAAAGTCGTTTAACGGTTAACTGCGTTTAACCCATGGCGCCAACCAATGGTAGGAGACAATGATCCGTTTAAACAGAGATTAATCGCGGTTAGCCTTTAAACGACTTTGGTGAGACTGGCCCTTAGAGGTAATTCATATAAAAAAAGTGCAAAGAACTAAAAAAACATTTTATTTTATAAAAAAAGAACTAAGGACTGATCTTACCTAGATTAACTACTCATTTAATTCAAGGAAATTAAAGATAATCGTAAAATCAATGTTATGGTCTGACGGAGTTCAGTTTCATAGCTGTAATCTACGGTTATTTCTAACAACTGTTATGCAATATATCCTTGATTTGTCACATGCACTTTTTTATTTATGACCTTATAAGGATAAAAATAAATTTAGAATTATTTTTTAGTACAGCCACTCTCTCGTTTAAAGGTATACATTTCCTTTTTGTTCTTACAGTTCTTACATTTTCTAGTGACAAGCAAACAATGTGACAATTACATGAAATACTCACCAAAAATTAAAAATTAAGTCTTATATTTCGCATTCTTATCAAAAATTGTGTCATGCATAACTTGCAGAATTATCCGCTGTATGGAAAGTGTTGAAATAAATCTTTCAATACAAACTTCCCATATAGTTTTAATCCATAAATTAACACGATGGTTTGATTTGGGGCGCTACAGTCTACTGTTTTTCTACTCCAGACCGGAAACTACTGCTGAAACCGATTCCGAACATCCATTCCAGCAGTGAAATTAGTAACCTCAAACTCCGGTATCGATTAAGGTGATTTCACGCAGTAGGGCAAATCTCAATTTATGACAATTTTGGCTTTAGTTTCAAACGGAAAGGCAGTTTATTGTTTGTCCATTGGCTGTTGTGAACATGAAAATGATGAATGGGAAGGACATTATAGTAGTTCGTGACGTTGCGACAAATTGCTCTATAGTAGCACCCTAAAATTCGGCCATCGTTCTTCATAGATTAACACGAAGCTAGAGAATCCAACATAGCCGGCACTTAACCACTTTAAAGTAAAAACATATTTCATGAGGTACGAGGGGGTTTTATGTTTCTACTGAATAATTTTTAAAATATACTGAAGAGCCCAAATATTATGCTTCTAAAAATGATTTGTTCATTAACTTTGACGAGTGAAGTTTTTGGTATTTAAGAAGCTAAACCTGTTATATCTGATAGAAATTTTATTAAAAATTGTTTACGGCTGATTCTTTTTTATAAGCTAACACTTTAATGAAATGTGTGTATTGATTATAGTAAAGCAGGAGGCGCTAGTCCTGTAGCAAAATGTAGGGCTCCAGATGGAACAAGAATCAAACTTTTTATACATGTAAAATATAATTGCTATACATGTAAAATAAAATTTGTACGTGAGTGTTCGATAGAGGCTTAACAATAATATATTTGTATAGAGATAAAATTTAAAAGGTGATGTTATATATATTTTTGAAAAAAAAAAAATATATATATATATATATATAACTTGCTATTATATACATAACTTATAGTGATATCTGTATCTAGTACCAAATATTTTGCAACGATCACTTCAAAGTATTTGTATTACAGCAAGAAACATTTTATTTTAGACTTAATAATATCACTAAACAAAATGTGTGACAGAAAAATTAATGCGTCACGAGAAAAATTAAAAAATTTACATATTTTAAAGGACTTTTTCTGGAGCTTAGTTTAAAATTAAGGACTTTAAGGACCCATTTCTAAAGGATCTCATTAATTCATATAGTTTATAACGGATTTTAATGACCATTCAAATGCTGTTTTTTTTTCACTTTTCCTCCAATGTATAAATTTTGTATGCTTATATAGATACACAAAAATTAAAACTAAATATATTAAAGTAAAAGGAAAAATATTAAAAATGTCTGACCTTTTTGCACGATGTGGCCAGTTTAACGGCACTCTTCGATGTAACAATTTTAAATGCGTATCTAATTTGGAAATCTGAAATAATCAAAGACTGCTAGTATCTTTTCAATGTGCAACTACTCTGTCGCGATGGGTTAGCTGAACCGGCACCGTCGTATCTCTGTCGATGGTATTGGACTTTCTGGGCCTTCTTTCTAGTTACATCTATCACTTAAAATTTTATTATAGAAATCGTTCATTAGGCCAATAAATCAACTACAGTTTAATTTGCGCTTGAAGATTTGTATGAATTCTCTATACTTAAGAATTTTTAATTATGCCGTCCCTGTTTAAAACTAAGACATTTATTTAATGACTTAGTTAAAATACCTAGCCCAGTCTAAGAATAATAGAGCTTTAGGTTACGATACTTTTGAAGACCAGATGTGCAATTCCTTCTTCAAAGAGAAAACTATTCAAGACAAGGTCTGTTGAGGTAAATGGTTCTTTAATCAGTTTTGTTCCTAATGAAGGAATCATACGTTCAGCCCAACCCACAATTGTCTATTTATCTTCCTTCTCGGTCAATTTTGTCTGGTGTCCGGTTTTTGTATGTATTTCCTATATAAATCTGTATTGCTGGTAGAATACACTATTTATCCCTCCCCAGTTCTTCATTCCGCTACAAATCGGTACTCCTCCCGAACAATGTGAAAAGCCATTTAACAAGGAATTTGCACAGTTATTATTCCACTTTTGAGGGATATCAAACCACTAGGACCAAAAACGAATTTAGAGAAGTAAGGGGACCACTTGGGAGTCGTTTAAGTGAATAGTGTTGGTAATAAGGTAGAATGATTTGATGTAAAAGGCGCTGCACCCTGCCCTTCTCCGAATACATTTACATTGTGCTCTGTATTTTATCAGAGAGATTTGGCATAATCCATTTTTACACATTAAACATACTTTACTGATAAATAATTCCAAAGTACTTAATAATAAATGCCTATCTATTAGATTTTTTTTTCAAGTCCCTTATTTCTTAAATGTATCCTGACAATTTTTAACTGAAATGTGGACATTTATCATAACATCCTGTGGAAGGCATAAAATGAGTTTTGCTGGCCCGAGGTAGTTACTACTAGGAGTGAATCGTCCTCTTTCGAACCCCATTTACATCATGGTGCGACGTCCCTATGATTGATACGTCATTGGCAAATGTCACCTCTTCCACGCCCTAGTTACGGCTTGCGTAGCAATCTCCGCTCTCTTCTGGAATCAATGCTCCTTGAACTACACACCACTAACCTTGTGATTTGTTGTTTCAGCATCCATACATCACTTCCGATATGCGCTCACATCAACTACACGTGAATAGCCTGCTAAACGTGCCGTTTCTGATATTGATGCTCCCAGTCGCCGATTTGACCTTTATCAAAATCCGATAAATCAGCTGCTTTTCCCCCTATATCGCTAATCGCGCTAAGTTTAGACACACAATGCATAGTCGCTTTGTATACTCCAACATCAGCTGCGCTTACACAGTGATTTTGTTCCTGGGCGAGACCATTGTTATAAATGGAGGGTGGTCGTAATGCAATGGCTCTTTAGTGTATGTGTGTATACACATTG